>ML685951.1:2365717-2568072 GCA_007922175.1 Pelusios castaneus
TCTCTCTCTCTCTCTCTCTCTCTCTCTCTCTCTCTCTCTCTCTCTCTGAGAGAGAAATCCAATCAGATGATTTTTTTCTTGTGATTTTTTCCCCCATAAATAACTCAGTTGCATTGGCATATGAATGCATAAATCCAATCCTTGAATTCCACCAATCTTTATTTAGTGTCTATTTGCCTGTGTTAACATCATACATAACTAGTTATAATGCATTCATCATTATGGTGTCCAGACACCGCAGGTTAGATAATACCTTTCTCCTTCAGCAAGGACTTAAACAATACTAAAGAAAAAATAAAGAACTTCTGGAAACTCCAATTTTATCAACGCCTTGTTGCCTGATAGATTGAATTAACTTGTTCTGGGCTTCAATTGAACTACACATTTCCAGTGCTTTTTGACATCCCTTCTCTCCCAGAGGTGTTTCAAGACTTGTCAAAATAGACAAAGTCTAGTTTAATAGATCCATTGTCTTAGGGTCTTTGAGAGATATTTGGCATATCATTCCATCAAGTCCCCTTTCAAAATTTTGTCAAGGACTGACAGAAATCTGTTAGCATTTTCCATTAATTTTCTATATCTCCAGCTTATTTTTAATCATGATGAATTCATAAATTGTAGTAGCCAGTTTCTTGACCCACAGTCAGCCTGTCACCATCACTTTTAAAAAATAACCTCTAGGCAATCTTTTAATGTGAATTTAGCCATTGTAGAAATTGCTGGATTGATAACCAGGGAGACAGTTTGCTACCTATCCAATAACCACATACACTATGGATAGCAGCTGAATAATGTAATAGAAGCACTTTATTCTAGTATAACAAACCAGATTTTCAAAGATGTGCATGTCTGATTGAGCATTACAACGAACGGACACCTAACTAGCCATTTATGCACACAGATATTTAATTTGCTCTGCAATCAGTGTATCTATGTAAAAAAAATTATTCATGCACAATTGGGCTTATGCAGTTGCATGCATGCATCTCTTAGAAATCTGGTCCACAATGTTAGGTAAGATTCTCAAGAAAGTGAAATATGAAACTCCCTTACTTTTTGTTTCCTTGCATGCTGAATAGAAAATAAAGTATTTGATGTGATTTTGAGATGGGAGCTATTTCTCTTCACTAGACCTATCTCAACCTAGATTCTTCATCACAAACTGCTCTGGATAATGTCATGAGGTCTGGAGTGGTTCACAACTGTAAGTCCCAATGTCGGGACAGACTATCAGAAAGCAGAACAGACATCCCAAATTGATTGTATGTTCTATAATTAGATTTCACCAACCCAGTAACAAAAGTGAACTCCTGGATCAGTGTAACAGCCTTACCATGGAGTCACAGAGGCTATCCTAACACCTATTTTGATTTGCTGTTACAGCCTGACCTGATCCTATGTCATACACTCCCCTGCATTTAATTTCCTCCCATTCTGTAAGTTTCCCATCTTCAAAGCGTCTGACAAAGTGGGATTTTCTCCCACGAAAGCTCATGCGATAAATAAATCTGTTAGTCTTTAAAAGTCCCACAGGACTCTGTTGTCTTTCTACAGTAGACTAACACGGCTACCCCTTTGGAATTTTACTTACAAAGTTAAATCAACTTTGTTAAGTCGACTTAACAAGGTCAACTTTAAGTCAATTTAAAGTCGACCTTGTTAAGTTGACTTAACAAATTGCTTACACTTTATGTCGACTTTGTTAAGTTGACTTAACAGCAGAGATAACCATTATATTGGCTTTAAGTTGACTTAATAAAGTCGACTTAGCATTAATTCCCATCTACACTGGCCTTAAGTCGATTTAAGGAGTCAATTTAAGGCTTAAGTCGACCTAAAAGGAGGTGTTATTAAGTCGACTTAAGCTTTCCTTAAATTGATTTAAGGAAATGCTTAAGTCGACTTAAGAAAAGCCTAGTGTGGACATGGCTTTGTTTAGGTCGACTTAAGTCTCCTTAAGTTGACCTAACTTGCCAGTGTAGGCGCACCCACAGAGTGCTCTCAGACACTCCAGCCTATTGTGCCACCAAGGCAAGCTGGACTTAATGATAAATGGTCACTTACACCACTGATTAGAAAATATTCAGGTCATTCCCACTCCCAGGAGATCATCACTAACCCCAGGTCAATTTGTGCCTTAGATCTCATACCAAAGACAACGCATGTAGCCAATTCCATAGTAAACTAACTAAACATTTATTAAATAGGAAAAAGAAATGCAAGAGTTATTTACAGGTTAAAGCAGGCAACCTATACATACATATGAGTTACAGTCTACGGTTCCCAAGTTGTAGTAATCTGTTAGCACAGACTATCTTTTAAGGCTAAGCCAGGTTGACCCTGGTGATCTCTGCTTTTGTTTCCTAGCTCCAGCCCTGTGAGAGTCCAAACAGCAAAGAGATGAAGAATGTTCATGTCAGCTCTTTTTATTTTCTTCTTCCAGAATTCACATTTCTGAGACAAGCTTCCTTGTACCTTTATGGGTGTGAAAGGGCCATTAACCCAGTTTTTGTATCATGGTGCTTCATAGTGGCCCCTTTAGTTCTGATAGTCCTCTTGATGGGCAGGGGATCTGCTCCTCCTGCCTCCGTTCACCAGTTCAGAGCAGGTATTTTTACAATTGTAAAACAAAACTTACATGTTAAGGTGGTATACAGCCATTACCAGTAAGATTGATGCATGCAGCAACTTACAAGTATTTTATAGAGTCTAAACGTCAAACATCATTACAAGTTTAATACCAACCTTGAACAAAACTGACATACAAGGTGAGCTGGTTTGGTTTCAAGGTTCTGAATTTGTCAGTGCTCAGCTTACACCTACACCTTTGGCAAGAATTGGTACTGGCCCACCAGTATCAAAACGTATCACTTTCAATATTTAAAACGCTGAACTCACATCTGATATATAGATGGTGCAAATACACTGAAATCAATGGACTTTTCATCAACAGTGAACTTAATCTAATCTTGAAATGTGTTACTTTTGTTCTTGTTTTGTTTTCTGGATGATGGTGACTGTATTATATTCTTTAAATTGAAGTGTGAATAGAGGAGATGATCATTTGTACCAGGCCCTTTTTTGCATACCATTGTTAATTATATATACTATATATTGCACAGAAATTGCCATTACACTTCTAAGACTAACTTGACATTCTGATCATACAAGTACCAACCAAGCATGCTTATACTTCTGTGGATCTAATCTTCATAGCTCTAATCATAGTCTGTGTGCATTGCATTTCTGATTGGCAATCAACTTCATTAACGAAAAATTAGTAAATTAAGGGAACTAATAGGAGATCCTATGAGAAGAGATAAGAAGAAGAAATTGAGTGTATGAAGAATGGAAGAGCTTAAGAGATTTCATGGTACAGGAAGCAATTTGACCTTGAGTGAAAACTGTGAGGAACCAACAGAGTTACTGTGTTAAAGCAATAAATAAGTAAATAAATAATATATACATACAGGAACTGGAAAGCAGAATATTGCTGAAACACAAATGTAAGAGGTAAAATTTTCTAAATCACCCAAATTGCTTAGGTGCCTACATCTCAGTGATTTTGAATGGGAGTGACTGAGCCTTACTAATGCAAATAATATTGTAAGGTCTTTGGGCCAAGGTCTGTAATTTATTGAGTGATTGGATAGATCCTAGGACAGTAACCCTCAACTTAGTCAGTCCCAGGTGCTTCAGCAATATAAATGTTAAATCATCATCATCATCAGATAGAAGAATAAGTTCATGCTTTGGCTATGTTAGGCTAAAGGGAAATGAAGAGGCTTTGGATATTTTAAATTCAAATTCTGTAATCTTGAAGTTTGACACCACCATGGTAGTGATGGGGTTAAATATTTGGCAGGTAATGCCTAAAATATCACTCTATAATGACAAATTTTAATTTTAAAAAACCCCTTTTATTTGGTTTCATATACCGGATATGATTCATTTTGCCACAAAAGTAAAAGAATCAAAATGTGAAAATGTTCATCCTAAGTAAGGAAAACTGCAAAGTCATCGTTATTAAATCTATCAGTGATATTTCCAGTACTTATAAAACTAATTTTAAATGACTAGAAAATAATTTGATTTTGTATAAAATAAAATGTCTATGCAGCAGTATCTGCTTAAAAGTGGACATTTGCAACATATTCTTTAGTCCTGTTTCTGTCACTGACTTCATTCCCTCTGGCTGCAGTGACACCTGCTGGAGGAGACTGTGATCTTATCAAGATTAGAGAGTCTCCCACTTTGTGGACATTAGCATCAAGCTGCAAGCATATGAAGATATGAAGCATATCTTTTCCACAGAGTTGTATCCAAAAGTTGAGCAGAAATGCTGATAATTGAACATGTGAACCACAGGTTGATAAAGGTTCAGTAACCATCTCACTGGCCACCCACAAACAGTACTTTAGACCCCAGCAAGATCTGAAACACAACAAAAGGATTTTAAAAAAACCTCTTTCTAAAGACTGGGTTTTTTTCAGTTCACTCATTCCAGTATGACACAGCTCTGCCATTCACATTAGTCAGTGAGTCACAGCTCTTACTTTCATCTCATTTTATTGATTTTTCCCCAGTGCACACCAGAGAAATTTGATATAATTTCAAATTGTTGCACCAAATCTTTTTTATTAAAACAAAATGAATAGCAGCAAGATATAAAAACAAAGGCATTGGCTGACAATGGCAAAGTAGAATTAGCTAGTCAAGTAACAAAATATCTATTTTAATCAATGTGTGCACAAATAAATGAACCCATGAAATAAAATACCTATCAAGATCTGAAATAAATAATGAACAGTCTATATGCATGGACTAAATATGCACACCTTTCTTTGCATACATTCTTTGAAGAAGGAACTGCGGAAAACCAGACAGAAAGAACAGTCAGCATGAATTCACCAAGGGCAAATCATGCCTGACCAACCTGATTGCCTTCTATGATGAGATGACTGGATTTGTGGATGCGGGAAGAGCCGTCAGCGTGGTATACCTTGACTTTAGCAAGGCTTTTGATACAGTTTCCCACAGCATTCTCGTCAGCAAGTTAAGGAAGCATGGGTTGGATGAGTGAACTGTAAGGTGGATAGAAAACTGGCTAGATCAACGGGCTCAGCGGGTAGGAATCAATGGCTCGATGTCTAGTTGGCAACCGGTAACGAGTAGAGTGCCCCACGCGTCGGTCCGGGGGCCGGTTCTGTTCAACATCTTCATTAATGATCTTGATGGGATCGATTGCATGCTTAGTAAGTTCGCGGATGACACCAAGCTGGGGGGAATGGTAGACACGCTGGAGGGCAGGGACAGGATTCAGGGAGACTTAGACAAATTGGAACACTGGGCCGAAAGAAACCTCATAAGGTTCAACAAGGACAAGTGCAAAGTCCTGCACTTAAGATGGAAAAATCCGATGCACTGCTACAGGCTGGGGACCGATCGGCTAAGTAGCAGCAGTGTAGAAAAGGACTTGGGGGTTATGGTGGACGGGAAGCTGGATGTGAGCCAACAGTGTGCTCTTGTTGCCAAAAAGGCCAATGGCATATTGGGCTGCATCAGTAGGAGTATTGCCAGCAGATAGAGGGATGTGGTTATTCCCCTCTATTCGGCACTGGTAAGGCCGCATCGGAATACTGTGTCCAGTTTTGGGCTCCCCACTACAGAAAGGATGTGTACAAATTAGAAAGAGTCCAGCGGAGGGCAACGAAAATGATTAGGGGGCTGGGGCACATGACATACGAGGAGAGACTGAAGGAACTAGGCTTATTTAGTCTGCAGAAGATAAGACTGAGGGGGGATTTGATAGCAACCTTCAACTACTTGAAGAGGTGCTCCAAAGAGGATGCTAGGCTGTTCTCACTGGTAACAGAGGACAGAACAAGGAGCAATGGTTTCAAGCTACAGCTGGGGTGAGCGAGATTGGATATTAGAAAAAACTTTCTCACTAAGAGGGTGGTGAAGCATTGGAATAGGTTACCTAGGGAGGTGGTCAAATCTCCGTCTTTGGAGATATTTAAGGTTCGGTTAGACAAAACCTTGGCTGGGATGATTTAATGGGAATGGTCCTGCTTTTAGCAGAGGGTTGGATTAGATGACCTCATGAGGTCCCTTCCAACCCTATGATTCTATGAACTGGAAAAAGATGGCCCAGCAGAAAAGTATCATTACAAGAGCATATCAGCCATCCAATTTTCAAACAGAGAAGCTGTAGAGGTCATTAATTTCTAATTGAATGAATGACAATACAAAAATCTAGTATCTAAGCTACAGTACTGATGTCATGTATAATATTATTTACACAACTTTGAAGTCCAAATCCTTTTCATCTGCCTCATGTGCTAATGATCCCACTAAGGTCAATGTGACTGCTCACATAGGGCTAGCTGGATTTGTCCCTTAATGGATAAAAGGTATGCCAAATGAATAACTATATAACAGTAGCCTATAAAAGTCATGTAGTTTTCTGATTAAAAACCGGGCCCAGATTCCCCAGATCAGCTACATCAGTTTTATTCCACTAAAGCAGATGGAGCTGTTGTGATTTACATCAACTGAGGATCTGATCCTAAGATAGAAAAGAAGAAATAGTTACATACTGAGGAGGATGCTGTAAACAAATCTGTGAGGAATGGTTTAAATATTTCAGTCTATTAATAAAATGGGGCAAGATCTGGAAAATAAGTCAAAATCAGCATGTGGCACATTGATAGTCAATGCTACTAAGACAGCTATTTTGATATTCATTAGGCTATGCTGCTTAAGTGAAACCTACGCAGGACAAGTCACTGGAGAACTGACACAAAGTGAATATGGCAAACGGAAATTGAAAAATGTTTGATTGTTAAAATGAATGTGGAATGATAGGCATTTCAAATACATTAGCTTACTATTTCACCTGCGCTATCCCTTTATCAAATTTTATCATACAGTAATATGAAAGACGTGCTGCTGTCATGGCATCAGTATTCATGAAAAGTATCAGAATAACTAGGTTTTCGAAAGCCTTGATGTAATTAACCTTAAGAAGATGAATGTACCAGTGAAATGCCATGAACCTAGATATTCGAAAATATACATATTCCATGCTTTATATACATACAGTTATAGTCCTTTTGTTGAAATGATGCCGGTGGTCTTCTGTAAGGGGCTGTAGCCAGATGTTTAGTAGCACAAGGATATTTCTAACCAAATTAAGAAAGCCTAAGAGTTAATTGTGTAATGAAAATAAACCAGATGAACTTGAGCTACGCATTGCTTCTGGTATACAAAGCATGTGAGATCTCTTCAGAAATTTCATATAGGGAGTGACTTTCATTCCCAAGAAAATCCAGGCCTTGATTGGGAGCACCAACCAGCAGCTAGTAGAGGAGGGACTTGACCAATTCGATCACTGGGAAATGCACATTGTATGTAATGCACTGACACCCTGCTAGAAAGTAATATATCAGTAAAAGATAACATGAGCCATATCCTCACTTGGTGTAAATTGGCATAGCTCCATTGAGAAGAGGATTTGATTCCATGTTTGTTTCCCTACTAACAAAATGCATCATTCATCAAGGGACTTATATTAACAATTTCTTACTATACTCCCAATCATTGTAATGCTTGTAAAGATATACAAAAGTAATTTTAGGAAAATCTAATTTTGAAACAAAAATCTATAAATATTGTTAATACACCTGACTAGATGAAGCTACAGTTTGTAGACTAGAAGCACACAGCAGCCACCTCAAATTTGATTTGTAATTTCTGCAAGATAATGTTAGGAACACAGAAGTTAATAACTCACACAAAACATCTATCCACATCTGAGCTCTAAAGCAGTAAATCTTGCAGATGAAGTGATTTTTACGTTTTTCTATGGCATTGCCTTCTATAAAAGTAGCCAATAAGCTTTTTCATCGTATCCTATGAAAATAAACCTTTGAGCAAATCTCTGACATGGCTTGCACTTTTATAAACTCTGTTGAAGCTAATGGAGTTACTGAGGATTTAAAACAATCTAAATGAAGTCAGAATCTTGCTTTTTAACTTTTGAGGTGCTGATCATGAACTATTTCTTGAATTCCAAAGGGGTAGCCGTGTTAGTCTATTGTAGAAAGACAACAGAGTCTTGTGGCACTTTTAAAGACTAACAGATTTATTAATCGCATGAGCTTTCGTGGGAGAAAATCCCACTTCGTCAGACGCTTTGAAGATAGGAAAGTTACAGAGTGGGAGGAAATTAAATGCAGGGGAGTGTATGACATAGCATCAAGTCAGGCTGTAACAGCAAATCAAAGTAGGTGTTAGGATTCAAAACACTGGGGAACAGCACATAGAGGAGGGGGGAGGTCAATTCACTTGATGTAATGCGAGAAAAATCCATAGTCCCTGTTCAACCCCAAGGCAACTGAGTCAAATTTGCATATAAGTTCGAGCTCTGCAGACTCTCTCTGAAGCTGTGATTTGTTATTCATCTGTGTCAACACAGCTATTAACAAGTTGTTAAGGGAGTGAGCAGGGAGGTTGAAGTGTTCCCCTACAGGTTTTGCAGTATTGCAATTTCTGATGTCAGATTTGTGTCCATTGATTCTTTGGCGCAGAGACTGTCCTGTCTGTCCAATATATAAGGCAGAGGGGCATTTCCGGCACATGATGGCATAAATCACATTGGTGGATGAGCAGGTGAACGAACCGATGATGGAGTAGGTGGCATGATTAGGCCCTGTGATGGTGTCATCAGTGTAGATATGAGGGCAAAGTTGGCAGCGTGGTCTGCTGCAGGGCTGTGTTCCTGCTTTAGTGTTTCTGCTCTGTGATCTGTAGTTGCTGGTAAGTATCTTTTTAAGATTAGGGGGCTGTCTGAAAGCAAGGAGAGGTCTGTCTCCCAAGGCTTGAGAGAGTGAGGGATCATCTTGTAAAATAGGCTGTAGATTTTTGATGATGTGTTGAAGAGGTCTGGCTTGGGGGTTGTAGGTGACGACCAGTGGCGTTCTGTTGTTGTTTTTCATGGGCTTCTCCTGCAGTAGTTGACTTCTGGGTACCCGTCTGGCTCTGTCAATTTGTTTCTTCACTTCTGTGGGTTTGTACTGTAGTTTTAAGAATGCCTGGTAGAGATCCTGAAGGTGTCTGTCTCTGTCTAAAGGGTCAGAGCAAATGCGGTTATATCTTAGGGCTTGACTGTACACAATGAATCGTGTGGTGTGTCGAGGATGGAAGCTCGAGGGATGTAGGTAACTATACCGATCAGTAGGTTTGCGGTATAGGGAGGTCTTTATGTGTCCATCACTAATTTGCACTGTAGTGTCCAGAAAGTGGATCTCTTGTGTGGAATGTTCCAGGCTAAGTTTGATTGTGTTGTGGAAATTGTTGAAATCTCTGTGGAATTCTTCAAGGGCATCTTTACCATGGGTCCAGATGATGAAGATGTCATCAATATAGCGTAGGTAAAGTAGGGGTGCTTTGGGATGAGACGTGAGGAAACGTTGTTCTAAATCGGCCATAAAGATGTTGGCATATTGTGGGGCCATGCGGGTACCCATGGCAGTGCCACTGACTTGAAGGTATAGATCATCTTCAAATCTGAAATGGTTGTGGGTGAGTACAAAGTCACAGAGGTCAGCCACAAGTTTAGCTGTGTCATCATCCTGGATGGTTCTTCTAATAGCTTGTAATCCATCCTTGTGGGGAATGTTAGTGTAAAGAGCCTCTACATCCATAGTGGCTCGGATGGTATTTTCTGGAAGACCATCAATGGATTGGATTTTTCTCAGGAAATCTGTAGTGTCTCTCAGATAGCTAGGTGTGTTGATAGCATAGGGTCTTAGGAGAGAGTCCACATAGCCAGATAATCCTGCTGTAAGCGTGCCAATGCCTGAGATGATGGGGCGTCCGGGGTTTCCTCTTTTGTGTATTTTTGGTAGTAGATAGAATATCCCTGGACGGGGTTCTGGCGGTGTCTCTGTCTTGATTTGTTCTTGTGCTGCTTTGGGGAGTTTCTTGAGTAGGTGTTGTAGTTCCTTCTGGTATTCCTCAGTGGGGTCAGAGAGGAGTGGTTTGTAGAACATTCCATTGGACAGCTGTTTATAAGCCTCCTGATCGTAATCCGATTTATTCATGATGACGACGGCACCTCCCTTGTCAGCCTCCTTAATAATAATGTCAGAGTTGTTTCTGAGGCTCTGGAGGGCATTACGCTCTGCATGGCTGAGATTATGGTGTAGGTGATGTTGTTTGTCCACAATTTCAGCCTTTGCCTGGTGGCGGAAACAATTTATATAGGAGTCCAGTCTGTTGTTCCGACCGTCAGGAGGAGTCCATGATGAATACTTTTTCTTGCAATGTTGGGAGGAAGGTATCTGTAGGTCATTGTGTTCTACATTAGTGGTGGCGAAATACTCCTTGAGCCTGAGACGGCGAAATATGAAACTAGAGCTCATACAAGTTACACACAAACATAATTCCCAGTTGATCAGCATTTTGAACTCTGGAAGCAAGGGCTATGTCTACACTTGCTAAAATTAGTTCAAATTAGTTAGTTCTAACTAACTAATTCGAACTAATTTTAATTCGTTCCAATTAGCTTAATTCAAACTAGCATGGCCACACTGGAATGTTAGTTCGAACTAAGCAAGCACTTGCTTAGTTCGAATTAGCGATCCCCATTCATTTCAATGGCTGGTTAATTTGAACTAAGAAATTAGTTCGAATTAACATGGCCACATTGGTTAATTCAAACTAGTTAGTTCGAATTAACCCCTTAGTTCGAATACCCTATTTGAACTTATTAGTTCAAAGTAAGGAAGCCCTTAATTCAAACTAACTAAAGCCTAGTGTAGCCATGGCTTTAGTTAGTTTGAATTAAGCCTCCTTAATTTGAACTAACTTGCCAGTGTAGACATAGCCAAGGTGAGGAATGGGAGGAATAAGAAGAAGGCTTAAACCTATCTACTTAGTCAATAAATTCTGAAACAAGTGCAAAATATAGAATTACTTTGTGACTGTAACCAGAAATAAATGTGGCGTAAAGCTTACATGAAATTTTAGATTAAGTAAATTCATGATACAAAAATATATAGCTCAAAATATAAAATTATTCATTTGTTTTCCATCCCCTACTTATGTATAAATAAATGCTGATAGGAAATGTCCTTAACTACCCTATAATAGATTGTGACCTATTATCCACATTTAAGACAGTACACATTTGAACCTATAAGCAAAATTATTATGGGTACATATTCACTTAAATAAAATTCCATGACAAATAATGTATTTACTGTGAAACTTTGAATTTGATTTAATAAGCTCCCCACGTCTGAAAACACTTAAACACATGCATGACGTTAACTCTTAAGAGGGCATGCATTTAAGTTTTTGCAGACTTGGAGCCTATTAAATACAATAATATATTTTTGCACATATTCACTTAAATGAAATTTATATGTACATATATGTACATATAGCTGTGTGTATATATGTGTGTGCTTGTATAGCATATAGTATATTAACAATTGTTAAGCATGTTTTTAAGTGTTTGCAGACTTGGAGCCTATTAAATACAATGCAGTGTTTCACAGTAAATATGATATTTGTAACGGAATTTCATTAAAGTAAAGAGGTACACTTTCACTTATGGGCAGATTTCTGTGCACATATAGAAACACATTGGGTGTGTCTACACTTACAAATTAAGTCGACTTAAGGAGGCTTAAGTCGACTTAATTTACTCCACCTCTACACTGTGCTTTCCTTAAATCAACTTAAGCTGCTCCTTAAGTCGAATTAAGGAAAAGTTAGTTTGAATTAAGAACACCTCGTTTTAATTCGAACTAGTGCTTAAGTCAACTTTATTAAGTCGACTTAAGCCAGTGGAGATGCGGAGTAGTGCCTAGGTGGACCTTTTTAAGTCAACTTAAAACGTTAAGTCGACTTTATAAGGTCAAAAAGGGCCACGTCCACACTTGAAAAGTTGTTGACTTTTGTTAAGTTGACTTAACTTTTCAAGTGTAGACATAGCCATAGATTTTGTAAACTCTTTAGGCCATATCTCTGTTAAGCACCTAGAGTAACCCAGCGCTCCTTGACCCAGTAACTTTTAGTCTCTGCTAGTTGGTATCAGGAAATAAACCAAGAAAGCACAGTACCTCTGCCTGCTATAAGGATGACACAGAAAAGCCAAAACCGAGTGCTTTTAATTAAAACTTTACATCATTGGTCTCCAGGAATTCCCATCAGAATCACTTTTACTGGATGTAGGGCTGGATCAAGGCCTGGGGGGGGGGGAGGGAGGGCGTCCACCCTTGTGGGACCTTCCTCCACTTGGTGGTGCCCAGCATGAGTACCAGGCACCTGGCCCCACCACTGCTGGGGGGCAGTGGTAGGTATTACGAGGCCCCAGCGAGCACTGTTGGGGAAAACCCGCAGGCCAGTGATGTGGGGGTGGTTGGGGGGCCATGGGCCGGCACTGCTGTGGGAGAGGCTCGGCGGGGAGGAAGCTCAAAGTCCAGAGGCTGCAGTCCATGGTGCTCCTGCCCTTCCCTTGGAAAGGCTGGTCTGGAGCAGACCAGTCAGACTGGGGACTGGGTGGGCAGCCTAAAGGCTGCAGCCCCTAAAGCTTCTGGCTTAATCTGGCTCTGACCGGAAGTCTCCACTTATTAGTCTTAAGTGTCTACAAATACAATAGCCGGTTAGAGTCTCACAAAACTTGAGTTACCCCACACGTCTGAGGCAGTCTTCAGGTGAATCAGTCACAGATTTCTGGATGGCTGGTTGTTCTGTCTGCACTTAGAGATCTTTCCAAACATAGCCAATAAGATATCCTTCTGACTTAGACTCATTACCTGTTTCTTAAACCCCTAAAGTGACAGAGATATGTCAATCAAGAAAATGTTACATAGTTGACCAAACAAATTAATCATTGGAAGAAGCAAGAGTTACAGAGACATGTCACTAAACAAACAAACAAACAAAAAAACCCCACTGTTAAGCAAGCAGTCTCAAGCTGCTAGTCTGATAGCTAAGTTTCTCCATACTGACAATTCTAAAATATATCCAGACTTCCTGTTTTTCACAGACATTCGCTCCAGCATATTCAGAGAGAGAGAATACAGAACGCCAGGTTCACTGCATGTGTTCTTCAAAGCGTCTTAAGAAGTGGGGTTTTCTCCCATGAAAACTCATGCGATAAATTAATCTGTTAGTCTTTAAAAGTGCCACAGGACTCTGTTTCTCTGCAATAGGCTAACATGGCTATCCCTTTGGATCTTGACTGCATGTGTTTACTGTCTAACCCCCTCCCCCTCCTTCCAGTTTAACTAGTTTATACCTATAGAGGCCTAAAGGCTATGTCTACACTAGGAAAAGTTAAGTTGACTTTGTTAAGTCGACTTAATAAAGTCGACTTTAAGTCAACTTAAAGTAGACCTTATTTAATCAACTTAACAAAGTGGTTTCCTTTTACCGGGACTTAGTAAGTTGACCTAACTTCCCTTAGGTCGACCTAAGAAAGTGGACTTATGAGTCCATACTGGCCTTAGGTTGACCTAAGGAAGTGTTAGGTCGACCTAAGCAGGGTTAGTTTGAATACCCTGCAGTTCTTATTAAGTGAACCTAAGAGTTCATTAGGTCAACTTAAGGAAACTCCTTCAGTCGACCTAATGAAAGCCTAGTGTGGACAAGGATTAAGTTAAGTGAACTTAAGCCTCCTTTAGTCGACCTAACTTGCCAGTGTAGACATAGCCAAAGATGGCTAAAAACAGTAAGCAGAATAATTGGTACGCCAGCTCAGTAATTGACAGTGGCTTGGACACCTGACTTGGTGCTCAAATGCCCCTGTTCAATAGCACAAACAAAGCTTCCGGGTACTAGCATAATAGAAGTAGCAAGTAATAATCATACTGTTAAAAATGTGGTGTCTGTACATTTTCCTGTTAGGTATCGCAGGATAAGCAATGAGATTTTTGTTGTGCTTTGTTTAAAAGAATCAATAAAACAAATAATCAGGGACATCTCTTATTCAGGTAATATTTTGTCATCCATTTATCCCATACCCCAACTTATCTTACCTTGTCAAAGCAAAAGAGGGTTGATAGGCTAGAGAGATTCGACTTCACCCATCTGATTGGCTAGCATGCCAGCAGTTTCCACAAAAGTTTAAATACAAACAAATTACAGCTTTCTTGAGTCTTTCCTCTGATCACATGAAGAAATTTTTATTGTGTTTAATATATTTTTGTTGCTGAGGCAGGGACACTAGGGCTGGAAGCTCCATTACATTTATTATTATTATTTATATTTTTCTGACCCAGCAAAGCACTTCAGTGCAGATTGACCTTTAAGTGCATGAGTGGTTCCAGTGATGGACCAGAGCCAGAGAGCTTAGCGTCTTGCAGAATCAAGCTTCAAAGGTGCACGGTGGTTTACAAACCAATGAAAGGCAAGTCCCTGCCCCTAAGAGCTCACTGTAGAATAACAAAGATAGAGATGACGCCAGATGAGGGTGAGATTTACATTCTATAAGGTAGTGACATTATATGTGTGTGTTTCTAATTTTTTTTTGTTAGGCTTAGTTTGGTACTTTATAGATTTTTTTTTAAAAAACATGCTTTCTTAAATTGGCAAGTAGAGGAAGCTGAATGGCAGAGATTAGCCCTGTCTTGGGGGACAGAAGCATGTAGGAAAATGCAGAGACTCTTGTGGGAGAAGGAGACAAAAAGGATTCAGTTAGTTGATATGGAATGTGCAGGGGAACTTGGGGAGGTGAGTAATGAGATATAGATGGGACACAAGGTTCTAGATGGCTGAAGGTGTGGACAAAGTGTTGGAATTTATGCTGCAGTGACAGATAGCCAGTCTGATGTACCATTTGCTTTGCACTATTACCAGGCTGCAGAGTAGTGGAAACATACACCTGGAGAAACAATGTATATTGTACTATTTAACTTCTTTAGAACCAAATCCCTAGCATGCAGAACAGGAAATTCTCCTTGTAATGAAAAATAGACTTTAGCTGCCAGATTTGTTGCTATTTTCACCACCATAAACACATCTACAAATTGCAGGGGAAAGAGAGAAATTTTGCACATTTTGTAGAAGTGTGACCTTGGGTGATTTTGCCTTATTCTGTGGATGATCGTCAAAATTCTGCAACAACTCAAATAGTATAGCTCTCCTGAACAATTTACAGAGAAATGGAATTAATCAATTTGTTTCTCTGCCCTCAATTAGTCATTTAGTCAGTATGTAGTCTGAGTTGGAGAAGCTAAAAAGTGAGTCAGCACCTTAGGAAAAGAAGAATAGATGCAATCAAGCAAGTAATATTGACCATGACTACTGAAAACCTTGAACATCTTTGAAAAGGCAATGAACAAGTTAAACAATGCTGAATTGCAGTGGCTTTTCTTATGAAAGAATATTTGTTTGCAATTCACCATGTATAGTATGGTCAGCAGAGAAAATTAAAGAAAATTATTATTTGTTTAGAACACACAACCATTGTCACACCAACTTCAAGTTCATTTAGACAAACAAGGAACCCTGTGTCACTTTATCGATAAATAAATCTGTTCGTCTTTAAAAGTGCCACAAGACTCCTTGTTTGTTTTGCTGAACTAGACTAACACGGGCTACCCTTTGGCATTTGTTTAGACAAATTTAACCCTTGTCCTGTACTGGTCTAACTTGTCCAATCAGAACTGTCATAAGTATAAATACCACAAAATAATTTTGAATTAACTTTGCAAACATCCAACAGGGTGGCTTTAACCTCATATCTTATCTAGAGTGAGGGGAATCTGTGGATGTCCATTGGGTTAAAGTATAAAAGTTCCAGAAAAAAACTACTAGAGTTATATTCTGCCCTTCCCCATCTGCAAATGTATGCATGCCTCCCAAGGGCAGCTCATTTGAACTTTTCTAATGTACAGAGAGAACAAGGCTCGGGAAGGCTACACAGGAGATTTTCAAGTCCTGTGTCCTACAGAGCAGTATCTCGCTGCAGCAGCTCACTTTAAGGCAGTGGTTTTCAACCTCAAGTCAGCAAACCTCTGGAGGTCTGTGGATTGTCTTAGGGGTCCACAGAAAGTGACTTCAAAAATAAAGTTTTATATCCCAGAAAAGACAGTCTGTTTTTCTGATCAATCCAAAGTATGTGATTATCCCCACCTACAGGTCAAAATCCAGAAGTATTGTCATTACCATAGAAGACCACAGTTTAGCACCCTTCCTAACTCTGGGAGCGTCTACACTGGCAAGTTATGTTGACTTAAGGAGGCTTAAGTCGACCTAAACAAAGCTGCATCCACACTGGGCTTTTATTAAGTCAACTTAAACTCTTCCTTAAGTCAACTTAATAACACCTCCTCTGAGGTCAACTTAAGCCTTAAGTCAACTTCTTAAGTTGACTTAAAGCCAGTGTGGACGGGGATTAGTGCTAAATCGACCTTATTAAGTTGACTTAAAGCCATTAAGTAGACTTAAGAAGGTCGACTGAAGTCGACTTAAAGTATTGCCACTCTGTTAGATTGACTTAACAAGGTTGACTTAAAGTCGACCTTGTTAAGTCAACTTAACAAAGTCAACTTAACTTTGCCAGTGTAGACATAGCCTCTAAGAATAGTAGGACAATGGAACAAACTGCCTTGGGAGGTCATGGAATCTCTTTCGCAAAAGTTTTCAAAAGGAGGCTGGATAACTATCTGTCTTAGATGGTTTAGGTCAGGGGCATCAAACTCATTTGCTATGGTGGACCAGGTTTGACTAAATGTACTTCAAGTGGGCTGTTCATACCATAAATCAAAATACTATGGCATTCTTGCAGCATCACGGAGTGCTGCATATGCAGAACTGTGCTTCGCGATACCTCTCTCTCTCTGTTAGGGAGAGAGTGTGGTCTCATGGGCTATGTCTACACTTGCTAAAATTAGTTCGAATTAGTTAGTTTGAACTAACTAATTCGAACTAATTTTAGTTAGTTCGAATTAGCTTAATTCAAACTAGCATGGCCACATTGGAATGTTAGTTCAAACTAAGTAAGCACTTGCTTAGTTTGAATTAGTGATCCCCATTCATTTCAATGGCCGGTTAATTCGAACTAAGAAATTAGTTTGAATTAACATGGACACATTGGTTAGTTTGAACTAGTTAGTTCGAATTAACCCCTTAGTTCGAATACCCAATTCAAACTATTAGTTCGAATTAAGGAAGCCCTTAATTCGAACTAACTAAAGCATAGTGTAGCCATGGCTTTAGTTAGTTCGAATTAAGCCGCCTTAATTAGAACTAACTTGCCGGCGTAGACATAGCCATGGAGCGCAGTCGCGTGTACAGAACACTCCCTGATGTTGCGAGACCTGATGCTCTCGAAGCATTGCAGAGTGCTGGGTATGCGAGACCACACTCTCACTCTCTGTTAGGGAGAGAGTGTAATCCCTCAGAGCACAGTCCCAGGCTCAATGGAATTGGTTCGCGGGCTGCATTTGGCCTGCGAGCCGCATGTTGGACACCCCTAGTTTAGATACAACAAATCCTGAATCCTGGCATGTGGTTAGACTAGATCACTCATGCACTTCCTTCTAATCATATGGTTCTATGATTCTAGATTTTGTATGACATACCAGTCAGATCAGATTGAACAGGATCAAGTTACAGCACAGATAAAAATTCTAAAGTTTTAGGTGCATCAGGAATCTTTTTTCCTTAAAAACATTGTGATTTTACTGAGGGACTGCATAAAGGAAAGGGCAGAGTTGCTTGTGGTAGAAGGACATAAATGAGAGTACGAGGGTGTAAATGTTAGTGGTTGACATCAAAGGAGCAATGCCAGTTGTGAACCTGGGCTATGGTGGGTAGACAAAAATTCACATACTGTTCATTACTGGCCATTGTTATTTGCTTTTCAATGGCACTTCCATTTTTGAATCTAGCATTAATTAAAAAAAATGGTAGCTCGATATATATGCCACACATCAGACAATAAACCATAGGCAGTTGCCATCAAATATAAACTCATATCCTATCACTGATTAAGGGCAAAGCAGCAAAGGAAATTATGAATCCCAAATTTACTAAAGAAATGCTACAGCAGATTATAATATTTGTGAAATCAAATAACTAGAAAAAAAAGACCATGAAGAAATGGCCCATTCTCATCATGGAAAGAGATTGATTGCATTCAAAATATTTTTCAACAAACTAGAAGATGCAGTGAACAGCAAGGTGAGAAAACTTGCTGATGATATATAAATGGAAAAGGGTTAATCAAGGTTAGGGAGGACTGGGAAGAACTCCAAAAAACCTAATCAAATTAGGTACAATGGTACCATTTTTTACAAGGGTAGGTGGAATTCAACATAGATGAGTGCCAAGGTAATGTTACTGGAGGGAACCATTTAAAACCTTTAACATGTAGTCTCTATAAAAGAACTCTTTGACTCTGTGATGCTATTTATTTTCTCCGTTAATGCTACACTGTCCAAATTTTTGAGTTCTTATGCCAGAAGAGCTCACTTCTGTAGGATACATAGTCAGAGGACAACACAAAGTTTGCAATCTTGTAGTTATGTAATATACTTATTTTCCTGTCTTAATGATATCATAGATTATTCAAACTGAAATAATTTACTAGCCTTCCCTCCCCAACCCAAAAATGTATCTTTCACCCTTTGCATTTCATTCAGCTTGGCCAAAGACAATAGTTTAGTTGGTTTCTCCTTCTGGTTTGCCTATATGAGTACAGGACTGATTAGATTGCACATACTTCAGGTGATTGTTTTCAATCAAACCAAAATAAAAACCAGGTTTATTTGGATTTAACAAAAAAAATATTTCTGCTAATGCTAAGTATTGTCTAACATTTTTTTTTAACCAGTCCTATACTCTGGCAGTGGTTCAACAATGTTTTATTCTATTAATTTTAGTGGAGTAACTCCTGATTTATAGTGGTGTCGCTAAGATCAGAAACAGACTACACTAAGCTACACTGACCTGACAGTGTCCCTTTAACTTTATCAATCTTTCCTTTTAAAACCTTGTGTGCCTGTAATAGATTCCCTCCTTAGCGTTCACTTTTTAACAGCTCTTGTTTCAGAAAGACCTCAGATGGTTTCAAATTCAATAACCAACAGTAAGGGGCAAAATGACTTGCCATAGCTGAGTCACTGCAGGGCGTTAACGGTGGCAGCACTCCCTATGCTGAAGGTCTTAAAAGTCATCAATTTTTCTGAATTATGCTGACAGTTAGGACAGCATTTGCTTTTTTTCCAGTGTACTCTGTACAATAACCTGGGTGGTTGCAACCTGCTGAGGGTGTCTAACCAGGGAAAGAAGAAACAATTCTAAGTTTTCTGAGTGCTTCTTCAGTGCTTCGTTTTTTTGTATATAGAGGGTTTTTGGAGATGTCTCTTGAACGGCAGACACTTCAGCACAAGTGCTTGTTTTGAAGGTAGCTCCCTGCTATGACAGAGTTTTTGAAGTGTCATGTACAGCCTGAAAAAGGACATTTTAAGTAACTTCAAAAGGTATGTTTGGAACCCTATGCTTTAGCACCATGTTTCACCATTACCACTAATGGAAGTTTTCCTGTTCATTCTCCACACACGATGGGCCAGCCTGTGTCCGCCTAATGGATATAGCAGACATGGAGAAGATCCTGTGTGTATGGATCATCCACATTCCATGTGAAAGGAAGCTCATGGACTCCATGAGAAGCCTCAGAGCCGGCCACCCCACAACGGATCCGTCAAAGGTTTCTTCACGTTGTTTAGAGTCCACATTGTGGAAGAGAGATGAGACTGGGTGAGCAAGGATTGGAGAAATGGGTGAGATGGGGCATATCATCCCCCTCTGGCTTTGCAGAAATTAGTGATTAGAGATAATACATTGAAAGATGGCAGAGGCTGGGGGAGTCCCTGACAATGTGCATTCAATGGAGCTACATGGGTCGGGTAGAGAAAGAATACCTCTGCATGAAAGGCTTTGATTTCCCTGATCCTCAAGATCTGCTAGATTTGAGGAAAGGCCCAATAGCCCTTTCCTGTGGCAAACCCTTTTTTTTAAACAAAACAATATGAGGGGTTACCGAGAAGATTTCCTCAACCTGATTTATCTATCTGTCTTAGGGATTTGTATCAATGGCCATCCATGAAACATCTGAGTGCCTGATCTGATCCTTCCCAGGAGATGATATGGGCAAAAGAATTGAAGGTTACCCCTAAATCTTGACAGTTTATATCACTATCCAACTAATGCCATTTTATCACCTTGCATTCCAGGAGGAGGACCAATTTCTGAGGGCCTTAAACAGTTTTTCCTCAATCCTTCCTTCTAAGTCCACGTCTACATTACAAAGCTGTAGCTGCCCTGCTGCAGCTATAAGATCTTTTGTATAGCTACTACATGCTGATAGGAGAGAGCTCTTCCATTAACATAATTAAATCACTGCCAATGAGTGGGAGGTAGCTACGTTGGCAGGAGATGCTTCCCAGGTGATGTAGTGCTGTCCCCACAGGATCTTCTGCCAATGTAACTTACATAGCATAGAGGTGGGTTTTTCACACCCCCGAGTAAGGTAAGTTATAACAGCAAAAACGGTAGTGTGGACATAGCCTTAGGCAATTAAAATCAATGGGAGTTATCTGCCATTAACTGGTTTTCTATCCCTACAATACTATCCCCAAGGGTGTTATCTCCTTGCAGGCCACTCTGCCTTCTAGCCTTGTGAGTGGGAACAAAATGAAGTCATTGTTTTAGAATATTTGTAAAAGTGATAACTTACAAGAAAAGAATGCTATACTGCTGTGTAGGTTATTTCCAGTGTCAGTGAGAGTGACTTCATGGCTGAAGAATTGATATTGATGTATGAAACCTTTCATCACAGCTCAAATCGGACCCAAATTAGTTGAGACAGAAGTTGAGTGGCCTGTGGGAGATAATTAAATTCATGGCTTCAAACTGTTCTTAATAAACAACTGGCCACATCATTAAAACCAGCACTAACACTCACTGTCACTCTTCTATTCAATCTCGTTAGTACAACAAAGGGCAAATTAACTATGGAAACTGGACATCCCTTTCACACTTTCAAGTCAAGATTGTTTCTGATATCCTTACAGCTGGACAAAGAGTTTTTATCAAAACCTTTTAAAATGCAAAACTGTTTTTCTGATCAAACGGAAACCTTATTGCAAACATTTCCCCTTTAATTCAATTTCTTGAAGAAATTCATTGAAAATACAAAACCATTATTTCTCATTTGTTGACAATTGAAAGTCACTTTTCTGTATTTGCTGACAACCAAAATATTAAAATTAGAAAAATCCAGAGATAAATTTCAAGATAGTGAAAAATGTTCATTTTCTTCTACATTTTTCATAGAAAACAAAATACATTTTCCAGGCAATTCTAGCAATCCCATTTACTCTGTGTATTGTATTAGTTTTCCAGTGCCTCTGGTACAGCACTTTTCACAAGAGCACTACATTCACTTTATAGCATTCCTTAAATCTGTGTCAATGTATATCCACCAATGTTTACCCACTAAGGAGAAATAATCCTCAGAGGTCATTTTGTTTATAGCACTCAATTAATTCCCAAGTCCCACAGATAAATTGTGATTCCCTGAAATCTTGCTTTGAACATTTCCATGGAATTAGGCACTTCAGACACTGACTTTTTGTTTCTCCAAATACATAACTATATATGTTATTTTTTATGTTTATTGCACCACTAGTGTGTATGATATTTTACAGAAGACAAAGCTGGTCTCAAAGGCTATGTCTACACTGGCAAGTTAGTTCTATTTAAGGAAGCTTAATTCAAACTAACTTAAGCCTTGGCCACACTAGGCTTCCATTAGATCGAATTAAGGGCTTTCTTAATTCGAACTAATAAATTCGATTATACCTTTCGAACTAACCCTTAATTCAAACTAGTTAGTTCGAATTAAGTCAATGTGCCA
Source organism: Pelusios castaneus (assembly GCA_007922175.1). Lineage (NCBI taxonomy): Eukaryota > Metazoa > Chordata > Testudines > Pelomedusidae > Pelusios > Pelusios castaneus. The sequence continues at coordinate 2,387,664 of ML685951.1, forward strand.
TGTTAGTTCGAACTAACTGCTTAGTTTGAGCTAACCGGCACATTGAGCTTAATGCAATTGACTAATTCGAACTAAGCAAGTGCCATGCATGGCACTTGCTTAGTTTGAACTAAAATTCCAGTGGGGCCATGCTAGTTTGAATTAAGTTAATTCGAACTAACTTAAATTAGTTCAAATTATTTAGTTCGAATTAACTAATTTGAACTAACTTTGGTAAGTGTAGACATGGTCAAAGTCCTTAAACGCCAAACGTCAGATCCTCAGCTGGAGTAAATCAGAATAATTTGAGCCAAACTGAGTCAAGACCTGTTCAGTGTCTTAACCCTTTTCAAACATCTTTGAATCAAGACTATTAACCCAAAGCAATAGCCAAATGTCACTCAAAATAACCTCTTCCCATCATTCTAAACCGGTGTCATTTCCTTTGGGTCTGCCTAGTTTTCAACAATGACTGCTATTTTAACCTATTATATTGACAGGTGAGACTTTACACTGGTGTTAATTTACTGAGTCTAATTATCCTCCCACAGTGGTACAAATCAAGCATATCTGCATCAAAGTCATAAAACCACAGTAAATAAGAACAGAAGCTAGCCTACTGACTTCAGTGGGTGTTACTCCTGATTTACATCAGTGTAAATGAGAGCAGAATCAGTTCCAACTGCATTTAAAAACAAACAACAAACACATTGTTGATATCTATTCTGACATGCCACCATAAGCAGTACGGGATCACTACACACGTGTGGGAGTAATTTCTACTTTCTGCAAACTTCACTGCAGAAAAGACTGTTCCAATTCAGTTCACCTTGATACACACATACCACCCATATTTTTGTAGCTGGAACCCCTTTACTGGTAATGAAATAACTGGATTTCATTTCCAGTCCACAAATTCACCTATTATGGCAAACATAGTTTTTTAATTTGGAAGTGGTTCTACTGTAAAACAGTACTTCTCAGAATTAGCGGACATGGATATAATGACAACATTTATTATAAGTACTCATTGGACTCTAGCATTAGAATGTGAAAGAGTATGACTGAGCCAAGATTTTTATTAATGAATTATGAAACTCAGATACTATAGAGCCAATCAGAGTGGCATAGGAGAATACAACCTGATGACATCTGAGGCTATGTCTACACTAGAAAAGTTAAGTCAACTTTGTTAAGTCGACTTAAAGTCGACCTTATTAAATTGACTTAACAAAGTTGACTTAACTTTTCTAGTGTAGCCATAGCCTCTTGTCGACCTTATTAAGTTGATTTAATGCTTTAAGTTGACTTAATAAGGTCAACTTAGGCGCTAATTCCCGTCCACACTGGCTTTAAGTTGACTTAAGGAGTCGATTTATGGCTTAAGTTGACCTAAAACCAGGTGTTATTAAGTCAATTTAAGCTTTCCTTAAGTCGACTTAAGGAAATGCTTAAGTCAACTTAATAAAAACCCAGTTTGGATACAAATTTGTTTAGGTCAACTTAAGCCTTCTTAAGTCGACCTAAGTTGCCAGTGTAGATGAACCCTTAAGTGAGGAATATTAGGTGTACACTTGGGATGTGAGATGTAAGAATATTTGGGGTTAGGAGACTCTCGAGACAAACTTATGCCAGTGTGATGGCAAAGATCCTTGAGGTTCTTTCTGGCACTGCCCAGCTGGCTCTCCCATGTCATGACCACACCACAATCCAGATGCCTCACTGGCCCTGCCGAAAAGACTGTATGTCCAGTGGAGCAGCAGTGGTTTAGGAGCCATAAATCCATCTTGCTGCAGAAGGTGGGAACTGGCCCTTAGGCAGACAAACTTCTCTATCTTAATTCCTCCACTTTAATCCTAACTTTCCCTAGAAGTTCTCCTGCTTTCCTAGTGCTCTCTCTCTTATTCTTTCTGAATTCTGAATTCCACAGAATTCATAGCTTCATGGAATTCAAGAGCACTCGGGGGGAGTATAACAGTGGAGTGAACATGGGGTCTTAGAAGACAAGAATTAGATTACAGTTGCAAAGAGATAATGAAGGGAGAGGGTTGACTCCAGCCAACATTTGTTCTTTCTAAAAAAAGGAAGAAAATTACTTAGAAAAACATTTAGAATGTTTGTCTTGAAGTAAATTTCTTCAATCTCATCCCCTTCACATTTTCAGTCTTCCATACAATGAACGCTGCAGAAATACAGCCCATTATGGATCGCGCATAAGTCAATTAGTCTCCCAGCAACAGTACTCCATTTGAAAACAATTGACAGAATGTAGAAATAATTCAAAAATATTCTTGTTATTAATGCCACCAAATATGTTCACTCTTTTTTCCTCCCCTTAAACCAAAACCACACTCAGCTGCAAATTAATGTGTGTATTTTAAGAGCTGCTGACCAATGGAAGAAAATTAAGAATATTTATTTGAAAAAAATGTGCAAAGTACATAGATTCACACATATCCACAACTCTAAGATAGACAGCTAAATAGAGAATATTTACCCATTTTCTCTTAAATCACTAAATTCATTGATTAAATATGAGTATTATTTAACCAGCTTTGTTATCAGAGTTGACTCTGAGAGGGCCAAAGAAAGAAAAGAAAGCAACATTATGTATTTTAAAATATACATGAAAAGAAAGCTGAGACTGCAAAGAAAAGCGCTCAAACCCGGGAAATGCCAAAATTGAGGTTGTCCATGCAACCTGAATTCGCCTCAAGCCCCATCCACATAGTACCATCTTTAATTACATGATGTCAGACTACTTTTTCAAGGAATGGGTAATTAATTATTCAATGTTTCTTTTTATTCTCCATATTCAATGTGTGACCCCAGGATTATTTAGTGTGCAACTCCCCCTCCTGTCCCACCCCAGCCAAACCCTGCATCGAATATAAAATTATTAACTCCCTCTTGGGTGTTTCTATGGCACTCTCAACACAGCACTTGAATATTTCTCCAAACATAAATGAATTTATTTTGATAACATCCTTGTAAGAATAGGTTATGTTTTAACACTTCCATTTTACAGATGGGCTATGTCTACACTTGCACTTTTAAGTCGACTTTAAGTAAGTCAACTTAGTGCGTCTACACTTACAATTAAAGTCGGCTTAAAGGGGAACTTACAAAGTTGACCTAGAGCATCCACACTGGATGCTCTAGGTCGACTTTGTGGGGCTAGAGGGACCTTGGGCAGGTCCACGGTGGCGGGGAGGGGGAGTACCCCCTGTGTACAATGGGGCATAGGGGGACAGGGACCCTGGCAGGTCAGAGTCCTGTGTGTGACACTGTCTGGATTTAGGGAAGCATTTATGATATTATTTTCAATGGATATCTCATAAACGCTATAATCCATAGGAACTATGTAATGTTTGGTATCAATAGAAAGGCAGTAATTTGCTGGGAATGATTATATAGTTTATGTCTAGGAATTCTATTTGGATTAGAAGTTAAGAATTTGATGTTATATCCATACTTTAACTTGTGTCATTAGACGGGAGGGTGTGAACAACCATTGTCTCCTTAATGTTTAGGAATTTTCCAGGTAGAATGGTCTCAGGGAGTATCCTGATGAGCCATTGAGGACATAAAGAATACAACCATTGTATCCTTAATGGCTCATCAGGATACTCCCTGAGACCATTCTACCTGGAAAATTCCTAAACATTAAGGAGACAATGGTTGTTCACACCCTCCCGTCTAATGGCACAAGTTAAAGTATGGATATAACATCAAATTCTTAACTTCTAATCCAAATAGAATTCCTAGACATAAACTATATAATCATTCCCAGCAAATTACTGCCTTTCTATTGATACCAAACATGACATAGTTCCTATGGATTATAGCATTTATGAGATATCCATTGAAAATAATATCATAAATGCTTCCCTAAATCCAGACAGTGTCACACTGTGCCCACATGCCCTGCCCTTTGGGGGGCATGCCAGGCTCCCCCTGTGCCCCCCCACCAGGGAGGGCATTGGTGTAGTCCTGGGATAGCCCTAAGTCGACTTAGGGCTACCCCAGGGCTACACTGGCTTAATTCGACTATAGAAAGTCGAATTAAGCCTTAGGTCGATTAGAAAGGTGGTTTAATGAAGTCGACTTCATTTTCACTAAGTCGACTTTATTTTCCTTAAGTCGACTTAAGCAAGCTGCTTAAGTCGACTTAGGCAAAATGTAGTGTAGACACAGGGCACATTAAGTCGACTTAAGCCAAGCTTAAGTCGACTTAATTTACCAGTGTAGACGCACCCATGGGGAGCTGAGGCAGAGAGGGATTATGACCAAAATTATTGAAAATGTCTGCTAATTTTGGGTGCTCCAACTGACTTCAGTTGTGACAATGAGTGCTTAGCACTTCTCCAGCTCATCGCATGTGTGTGTTCCATGCTGGCACCCAGAAAATAAGTAATGCACAATTAGTGACCAGCTATGAACGTTTTGGTTTAAGTGACTTGCCCAGCTCACATAGGAACTCTGTGGCAGAGGAAAGAATAATGCTGAGGACACAAAATGACTGTGGAAGATAGAAAGAAATATTGAAGAACTACTTATTCGCTGAATAAGGTGAGGTCCTGTGGAAAAAAGTAGGACATGATCGTGTAATTAAAGACTGTCTCACAATGCATATGCACAAAAAGGCCAAACTAAGGTCACAGCAGCAACCCTAATTCTAGCATCTCCTAACTTCTGACTGCTTAACTTTAAAACCAAAATGATGTTCTTTGATGTGGCTTTTAAGGTAATTTCCAATGTTTAAAAAATTCCAAACAAAATGAAAGGAAATAGAAATGACATAACGTGAAACTATTTTGAGTCCCAGCTTGATTTACCAGCAAGGTTCAAACCTTTAGATCCACAGCACAAACCTCTATTTCTTGAACTAAAGGAATAACCAGAAACAGCAGTCGGCTGTTATTTTCTATTTTGACCAGTCACTGGAGGAGGGAAAAGTGAGTGTCCTAGTTATTTGCTGACAGCAGAGAAATGCAAAAACTCTTGACTCCTCGGTTCACTTCCAGTAGGATAACGTGTTACATTGTTGCTAGACAGCTTTTTGCCCTGACTGAAGAGGGAACAGGGACAGTCTGTCTCTGTACTCCTTTGGTTTTACCCATCACACACCCTGGGCTCCTGTCCCTACTCCCCCTTTCTTCCTATCCACCCTCAGCTCCTGTCACCCTCCCATGCTATCTCCCTCTGCTCTAGGTCCTGCAATCAGCTCTCTCCTGGTTATCCCCATGCCTCTTTTCTCCCTCCCCTGCATTCTAGTCAGGCTTTTCCCTCCCTTCCTCATGCTCCCTGTGTGGAGCATTGGAAGCTCAGTAGAGAGAGTCTTCTAACTCTTAGTTCAGAAGTGTGGCACCACAGTGGCCCTTAACAGCTAGGAGCAACAACTGCAGGGAAAATCCTGCTCAGCCCTTGCAGCCCTGAGACATAGCAAACTTGCTCATTCTGAGCATGTGCAGTCTGGTCGGCACATAGGAGCTGTGAGAGGAATGGAGCATGCTCAGTCCAGATACAATCTTTGGAGAATTTAGCTCCCAAACTCCAACAAGCTTTGACTGAGCATGTGAGCACTGAGATTTTTCCAAAGGCTTATAATTTAACACAAACCTGACATCAGGGCAGATCCTCTGTCAAATGACAAATGTCTGCGCCAAAGTCAGGGGCACTACTCAATTACTCTATTAAACATCTGTAAACTTTCCAAGAAATTCAGCCTGAGACAGACATCTGGCATGGAAAATTTCAGCAGAGTTTAATTTTGGCATAGCTGTAAGTAACTGAAAATAGAGTCTTATAGGGGGAAGTGTCAGTATCAAACTTAAAGATAGAAGGCTACGTCTACACTTACAAAAACTAGTTCGAATTAGTTAATTCAAACTAATTTTAGTTACTTATTTAGTTAGTTAATTAACTTAATTCGAACAAGCATGGCCCCACTAGAATGCTAGTTTGAACTAGCCATGTCCATGCAGGGCACTTGCTTAGTTCGAATTAGTCAGTTGCAGGAAGGTCAATCTGCCGATTAGTTCGAACTAAGCAATTAGTTCAAATTAATATGGCCACATTGACTTAATTCAAACTAACTATTTTGAATTAAGGGTTAGTTCGAACTAAGCAATCGAATTTATTAGTTCAAATTAAGGAAGCTCTTAATTCGAACTAATGAAAGTCTAGTGTGGCCAAGGCTTAAATTAGTTCAAATTAAGCTTCCTTAATTCCAACTAACTTGCAAGTGTAGACATAGCCAAAGATGCCACCAACTCCACCTATAACTTCCTACCTACTGTGGCAATGTGCACCGAGAAATGCAAAACTAAACTCTTAATCTAGTCGTTAGGATATCAATGGAAAGCAAAATGACAATGCACTGGCTTTTTAACATATATCATGTAGTTTGGTTTGTAGAAAGCACATCCTCTAAGAATACCACTAAAATTATCCAAGCTTTGCCTTTGCTGTTTCAAAAGGAATTTTAAACATGTACATGGGGACAGGAAAACAAAGAACAAAGGGAGAAAAGTACCGTAAATGGACATAGAAGCACAATCTGCAGAAAACTGTGCAAAGAAAAGAAAAGCCCTGAAGTGAGTCCTTCTTTTATCTGATACTGGTCTAATTCATTGAACTTTTATTCAAGCACAGTCCTGTACTAGATAATAATTGTGCACAAATACTGAACTAGTCTGAAATGTCCTGCCATTGAACTCAAATAATCAAAGTCCATGCAGCAAGTCATACTTCATAATTATTTTTTCCCTTTAGCAATACTGGAAACAAGCAACTCTGGACGTATGTCTTCTGTATGATTACATCTCAGGGTGATGATGCAACAGAATAATGACTACTGGTGTGATTCTGTTTCTACTGAAGTCCATGTCCAAACTAATATTTGACTTCATAAGGATCAGGACTGTACTGGCTGTAGAAATTTAGGTCACAGTTAACTTTAGTAGAACAATCCCTAAATTCCAATGTTTTAAGGAAAAAAATTACATGTTTTATTTTCTTTCAGTAATAGCTCTTGACAAAGTTTGGGCCAACCCCATCAATTATGGAATATGTACCATTAAAACAACAATGTTTTATATTAAGTGTTGTGAAAATCACTCCCGACCCCCACTCTTGACATTATGCCAAACAACTTCGCTCTGACAGAGATAAATTTACAACTGTTCTGTTCTTATATCATTCTTACACACATACACATTAAAACCTTTGATGTATTTTAAAGCCCTTTGAAATGTTATTTTTATATTGTTCTTACACACACATACACACAAACGTTCAGTTTCAAAGCCCCTTGGAAGCAATTTGAAACCAACTTCCACAGACTTGGTGGTGTTTGTGTTAAACCCTGTGCTTATGGGATGGCCAAATTCATTACGCAGGACTCTGAGGAAAAGATAATGAATTCCCTTTCTGCATCCTCTCACATCCAGGTTGTGGTTTGGTCCAACTTTACACCCTAACTCATCATCTATTAAGAGTAATAATTGTAGTTCTGTAGAATCTGAGGACACTTAAGACAGGAAATCAGTTCTGCTTGGGTAACCTTTTTGTTCGATGTTTTCACCAACTCACCAAATGTTTGATAAGGCATCTCCTATAATTATAAGATTTTCCAACCCACTTTATTGTTCATTCATTTGTTGGGATAATATCAAACGTGCAACAAAATATTTTACTTAATTTTCCTCAGTTTCTTTCTCTATACAGTAACAAACTGAAAGAAAGGAATAGCAGAAATTTGGCTTTATGGGTTGGCGATTTAGGTGATTGCCCAGCCCCAGCACATTGTGGTCAGGGAGGTGCATGGTCAAGAGGAAAGGAAAGGAGTGGGACTGGAGTGTGAGGCTGCAGAAGGGAGCTCAGTGCAGTGCAGGAAGGAGGCGGCCAGGGCTAAGGACAATGGCAGGGTGAGGTGCTGATGAGCCAGGGGCAATGGGGGAATGGATGGGAGAGGCAGCAGGGGCCAGAGATTATAGGGGTGTGGGGTGGAGAGCCCAGGGAGGCAGCGGGAGCCAGGGGTGCCAAAATAGAAGTTTGCTCAGGATGCCATTTTCCTAAAAGTGGCCTGATTTTCAGAGGTTCTGAAGTCCCACAAGACCTACCTGATGACTGTGGCAGCTTCAAGTGTTCAGTGGCTCAAACAACTTTTATCACAACCTTGTACTTCAGACATTTTTATTTCAGTCCACTGGACTGAAGATTAAAGTATCATTATGAGATATGCTCTTTTTCCTGCATGCTTCTTGCCAGCCATAAATATACACTAGTGGTGATTATGATCCAAAAGATATCCTCTCTGGCTAGAAAACATTACTTTGTGCAACCCATGAAAGAGTACTGCTCTCCCCATGCCAAAAAAGAGGTCCCAGAATACAGAGGTTTAGAATGGCCGATATTCTGATTCTTGTATGGAAATATCTTCTGAAGTAAATAAGCTTTTACAGTAACATAATAAAATTCAATACAACTTGCATATTTATATAGTGGCGTTCCTTCAGGCACAGTTGTCTCTTTGGGGCCACACAGTATGATAATATTTATTACATAAGAAACAGATAAATCAAATTATGTCTTTAGATTCAACTTCCAAATGCATCTGCATTCTGAATCCCATCTTGCAAAGAAATCCAGACCTGATAAGCATACCAGCAAAAAGACTAGCCTCACCCACTGTAAAAGAAAACAACTCATTTTACTTTGCCCTGTAAGCTGTAAATTAAACAGAGTAAAGAGAACATCCCCTACAATTTATGGAACTCATCTGAAAATAAATGAATTTAAAGTGCCAAGTTTCAGTTTATTGCAAGTCATGGACTTGCTGACATAGTGTGACATAAATGTGATACCCAGTGTGTAGGTTTTATTTGACACATCCTACACACCATTTAGCAACAGGTGCTCTTGCAGGGCTATGTGAATAGCAAGAGCAACAATAAAGCATGGGAGCCATAAGTAATACTTCATAAACTCGTTTCAAAGCTCCTTTCATTCTGGTTTAATAATTATTTTTTATTTAATAGCTATCAATTACTGTGTTTTGCTCAACCTGAAGTAACATCTGGATGTACAAAGGATATGGACAAACAGTCTTTGATCCTGCAAGTTGATGCTAGTAGGCAGAATTCAGTGAAACTTCATGGGGACATAGGAGATCTGCCTGCATGCAGGGTCAGGAGTTGCATTTGATCTGCACACACAAATACTGCCTCCTGCTCATGCAAAATGATGTGGCCGGACTTTACCCCTGTGCAGAAGGAACAGCACAAATGCTGTGCATCACTGGAGTCATACTATGCTCTCAAAATAGGACTAAAGAAGGTCTTAACTGAGGCATAGCCTTTGCACTGGCTTTCTGAATATAACTGAATTTCACTCTCTATATGTAAAATTGCAGATGAAAATCTAAAGTCATATTATAGCTACTTTGATAATATCGCCTTTGTTAAAGCCCTATAAGGCAGGAAAATATCTTTTTAACTGTTTTTTACACTGAGTTTCACTGCCTACACTCCTAATGTCAACAAACAGGACACTTTTCTTTTTAAAAAATGCAACATGGCCATGACAATCAACAAACTGAGAAATGTTTTTATTTTTAAAAATGTATTTTAAAATCCATTTCACAGTAAGTACTTCTTACTTTTCTCAAATTTCAATTCACTGGGCTAAGTTTTCCTTTAAGTAACAATTTCAGACTCGTTAAACTTACTGGATTCTGAAAGAATTCAACATATTTGGCACTCTCTGCTCATAGAAGATCCAGCACTTGAATAGAAAGGATGTTGCAGCCCAAGACTGAAATGCACTGGCAGAATTGCGTCGGGGTGGGAAGTTTCCAATGGGCTTACTACTCAATACATGGCTATAGCTAAACAGAATTGTTTTTGACTTATTGGAGCAGTAATTCTGTATCCCTTCCATGTCCAATTTGCTTTTGGAAAAAAATATTCAAAAGCATAATACTAATGTATTTATAAGTCTTGATTAACAACAAAGAATGTAACACTGAAAGAAGTACTATGGAGCGGGAAGGGGCTCAAAGCCATGGAAGGGGCTCAAAGCCATGGCTTATATAAAGTGGGAATAGGAAGAATGTTAGACTAAATGTGTTTCCACTGGCAGCTCCAGGGATACCTAAAAATCTGGAAGATATTGGGCCAGATGCTTCACTCCACTGCAGCCATTAACTGGCAGGAGGATCAACCCCGTGCAAAGGTGATTTTTAAGACACACAGAACTGACATAGGACCTCTTATGTGACTCACCCTATTTTATGTAGCAGGCAAAAAGAGGGGTGGCTGGAGAAACCTCATATGGCTGAGGTGCCCTTCAGATGCCCAGCTAAGATGGTCATGCCGAGAGAAGCACCATTTCCAGATGAGTGCAAAAGAGAGTTTAAGTTATCATCACATAAATACATCCCTTGTGACTTTACTCTTTGACTCCTAGCTGAATATCTGACCTTTGATGACTACATTTGGTTTGTGTTAACAATTTGGCTGGTGAAATTTAAATGGGCAGCTGTTATCGGAAAACAAGAGGCTAAAATATTTGAGTCAATAATGTTACTGGAATGAATGCGTACTTGTGCATGTGTGTATGCCTGAGTGTATGCAGAGTTGGAAGGAAAATAATTTAACATGGGGGGAGGTGAATTGTATCAACACCTTCTAACATATCCTTTTTCTTTTGTATTGCTCATCCTCCTCTTCTCTTATCTCTTCTAATGTTTGTCCACATTCCACACAAATCCTCATGTATTGCCATCTTATTTTAGATTATAAACTCTTTGGGATAAGGGCATCATATTTTTAAAATACTTTGCATGTTTATGTACCTAAAGAAATAATAATAATAATAATAATTAATAATTAATATGCAGCCAGGAGGAAAATTGCTTGCTATATAAAGGTTAAATATAAAAATCATAGCAGATTTCCTACTCCTAATCATTTTGCTCACAAGAGTCTTGTATTTTTATTATGGTAGTGTCTGGATACCTCATCTGAGATCAGCATCCTATTGTGTTAGGTGCTCAGCATACACAGAATAAATGACATTCCCTGTTCCACAAAGCTCGAAGGATAAATAGCCAAGGTAGACAAAGGATCAGAGGCAAAACAGAGGCATAGGTAGGTGAAGTGATTTGCCCAGAGTCACATTCTTGATCAGTTGTAGTCCTGGGGATAGAAACCAGAACTCAAGAGTTTCTATCTAGTGCCCTTTCCATTAGATCACCATCTGGCAATACTGAAAAAGAGTAAACTATAAAAAAGACACAACTGAAATATGGAAAAAATCATCTGCAGTAATGCCTGACTTAAGCCAAAGAATAAAAAAGGCAAAATAAACACAGGATTGCTTCTAGTTTGAAAATAGGTTCACCTCAGTTATTATAGATAGACCTATAATCCATGCTCTGAAGACCCTCAAATTACAGGAAAATTCAGAACCTACAGCAATGAATTACATAGTTGGCCCAGATCAGAAAACCCCTGAACTTCAGTGCAGTTCAAAATCACCTACAAACTTTGTGACTTAGACCCATCTCCGCTACCAATACGAATATGCAATCAAAGAGGCAGTTACCAGTTTAGTAATAACTGGAATGGATTCCAATCAAGCTCCATCTCAGCGAAAAGTCCAAAGAAAGATAAGTACCCACACAATGCAATCAATGGTATGTACCAGTGACCCAGTTATAAAACAAATACATCAAAAAGGAAAAGGAATTAAGAACCACACACATTGATTTCTAGAGTGTATTTGGGATAACAATAAAAAACAATGCTGTTGAATATAGGCTGCTCAACCCTTTCCCATCTTTTCTGCATTATTTTATGATGATGATGATGCATGCACCTTCAGTAGTATGCAAGGCATTCTGTAGGACAAATACAAAGACATATTCTAAGATAGGCTAAGAGCGTTGCTACTAGATCAGGCCCTGCTGGGGGATAGGTGGAGAAGTGCCTAGTTTGTGAATCCTGCCAGGGTTAAGGAAGTGTCAAGACTCATGGCTTGTTTACACAGAGAAGCCATGTGCATATGGAGGTTTGATTTCTAAAGAGCAATGATGTGTTGCACACTAACTGATCCATGTAGATCCTGCTAGTGCGAACTAGAAATCAAAAGCCTCTATGCAGCTTTCAGTTCACACTAGCAGAGTCCACAGGGACCATTTAGTACACAATATGTTAGTGCACTTTAGAAATCACAGCGTTACCATGCCTCAGTGGGTCTTAGCTAAGAATGCCAAATTCAGAACAAAGTGCTGAGAAATAGGGTAGACTCTATCTAAAATGGTGGTTATTCTATCAATAGATTATAACAAGCCAGTAACAAATGTGAATTTCTGTCTTACCACGCTGGTTAACAAGGAGTCCAAAATGCAGTCTCCTTAAGCATTCCAGACCTTGACTCCCCACCTAGACACCAGATTTTGAGATGATAATTGGATTTTATGATGATAAGAGGAAGCTTGGTCACATGACTAGGGAGGATTATATAAACACCACTTGAGCATGCAGGAGTGAAATCATAAAGGCCACGTCACAACTAGAGTTGCAGCTAGCAAGGGACATGAAGGGTTTCTACAGGTTTGTTAGTAACAAGAAGGAGGTCAGGAAAAGTGTGGGCCCCTTACAGAATGGGGGAGACCACCTTAGTAACAGATGTGGAAAAAGCTGAAGTCTTCTATTTATTTATTTTTCTTTGTCTTCACAGACAAGGTCAGCTCCCAGACTACTGCACTGGGCAGCACTTCGGAGCTGGACATGCACAAGTCCATGAGATGAGATGCAGTGTATCTGAGGATGCTGAGGGAGTTGGCTGATATGATTGCAAAGCCATTGGCCATTATTTTTGAAAACTAGTGGCTACTGGGGGACGTCCCAAATGATTGGGAAAAGTCAAATATAATGCCCATCTTCAAAAAAAGGGAAGAAGGAGGATTTGGGACTCTACATACTGGTCAGCCTCACCTCAGTCACCAGAAAAATCATGGTCCGGTCCTAAAGGAACCCATTTTGAGGCATTTGGAAGAGAGGAAGGTGGTCAGGAAAAGTCAGCATTTATTCACCAAGGGGAAGTCATATCTGACCAACTTGATTGCCTTCTCTGATGAGCTAACTGACTTTGTGGTTATGGGGAAAGCAGTGGATGAGATATACTTTGACTTTAGCAAAGCTTTTGTTACAGTCTCCCACAATATTCTTGTCAGCAAGTTTAAGAACTATGGGTTGGATGAATGGACTATAAGGTGGATAGAAAGCTGGCTAGATCATCGGCTAAGCAAGTAGTGCTCAATGGCTCAATGTCTAGTTGGCGGCCAGTAACAAACAGAGTGCCCCAGGGGTTGGTGCTGGGGCCAGTTTTGTTCGACATCTTCATCAGTGATCTGGAGGATGGGATGGATTGCGCCCTTAGAAGCTTGCAGATGACAGTAAGCTGTGGGGAGTGATAGATATGCTGGAGGGCAGAGATTGGAGACACAGATATCTAGGCAACTTGTAAGACAGGGCCACAAAAAATCTGATGACATTCAACAAAGACAAGTGCAAGGTACAAGTGCAAGGTCCTTCACGAAGAATGGAAGAATCCCATGCACTTCTACAGACTAGGAACTGACTGGCTAGGCAGCAGTTTGGCAGAAAAAGACCTAGGGGTCATAGTGGAGAAGAAGCTGGATATGAGTCAATAGTGTGCTCTTATTGCCAAGAAGGAGAATGGCATATAGGACTGCATTAGTAGGGGCATTGCCAGCAGATCAAGGGAAGGGATTATTCCCCTATCTTCAGTGCTGGTTAGGTCTCTTTTGGAGTACTCTGTCCACTTTTGGGCTCCCCATTACAAAAAGGATGTGGACAAATTGGAAAGAGCCCAGTTGAGGGTAACAAAAATATTAGAGGGGTGAAGCACATGACCAGTGAGGAGAGGCTGATGGAACTTGTTCAGTCTGCATAAGATAATGAAGTGAGATTAGCAGCTTTTAACTACCTGAGAAGGGGTTTCAGGGAGTATGGAACTAGGCTGTTTTCAGACGTAGTAGATGATAGAACTAGCAGCATTGGTCTCAAGTTGAAGGGGTGGGGGAAAGGTCTAGGTTGGAGATTAAGAAAAACTTTTTGACTAGGACGGTGGTGAAGCACTGGAATGGGTTACCTAGGGAGATGGTGGAATCTCCATCATTAGAGGTTTTTAAGGTGTGGCTTGACAAAGACCTGGCTGGGATGATTTAGTTGGGGCTGGTCCTGCTTTGAGCAGAGTGTGAGGTCGCTTCCTAATCTAATCTTCTACGATCGTATGATTCTATGATTGGTTACTGAAAACCAATTGCTTCAAATATAGGGTCTTTCTAATCCCAAGATATTGGCCATTTAGCCAGGTCAATGTATAACTCATATTTTACCAAATAATAATGCTGGTGCCATTTCTTTAGTAACTAAAATCTAAAGGTTTAATAATAAAAGAAGAAGAGAGAGTTAATAATTTATAATAGATCATATACATGCATGTGGTTTTCAGTGTTCATAGATCAGGATTATAGCACTTATAGAATAAACTGCTATCTTGTAAAGTCCCTTTGATAACTTCAACAAGAATGGAAGATCCTCAGTCAGTAGTTCAAAATGTTCCTTTTTGTTGTAAAGCCACAGTCCAGAGAGTTAGGCAGGAAGAAGATAAAATGGAGATATCTCAAGGTCTTTTATATCCTTTGCCATGTGCCTGGACATTTACTGTCTCAAACTAAGGGCACAACTGTTGTTTATGGAAAGTTACTGGCCCAAGATGCAGTCCAGGGTCACATGAGCATACTATGTATCCTTAAGTGCTTTGATGACTCATATTGTCCATATTTTTGCGGAGACCCATCCACAAGAAGACCCAGTGGGCAGAATTTGATGAACAGGGCTGGTAAGGCCCTGGGGATCCGGGACAGCCCACTCCTGTGCCCCTCCCCCCACCCAGTGGTGGTGTCCTGCTTGGGGGTGGGGCAGCCTGGCCTCACCAGCACTAAAGGGTGGGGCCTGGGCCCATGGCCTGGCTGGCACTGGGAGGGATCCAGGGCCTGCATCCTGGTGGTACTATGTGTGTGGAGGAGGAAGGGGGGAGAGAGAGAGTTGGCTGGGACCCAATCCTCTGGCACTGGCAGGGGGGTTTCCAGGGCTCAGAGGGCTCTGGGGCTGCACTGTGGGGGGAGTGAGAGGGCCTACAGCCTAGTGGCAGCCTAGCCTGGGACCCAGCCAGAGCACAGCACTCCATGAGTGATGGGGACTCCCTTCCCCTGCTGGGAGTGCTCTTAGCTATGTCAGTCCGCTGGTCATAGGGGCGGGGCTAGAGCAGAGCAGCAACAGGCCAGGGATGAGTGGGGGTGGCAGAGCAGCTAACACTGCAGCCTGCGGCACTCCAGGAGCTGGGAGTCCCCCTCCTTTGGGAGTGCTGTGGTCCTAGCACCGCAGCATGATGGAGGCAGGGTTGTGGGGAAGGGCAGCACACAGTGGCGGGACCAGCCAGTGACGCAGCAGAATCAGACCATTAGGTCAGATTATTGCATGTCTGTGGGGCCTGGGACTTCCTATAACCCCTACAATAATCTGACCCTGCTGATGAAGTGGGATTGTGTCCACTAAAGCTTTTGCAATAAATAAATTTGTTAATCTTTAAAGGTGCCACAGGACTCCTTGTTTGTTTTGCTGAACTGGACTAACACGGCTACCCCCCCCCCCCCCCCGGAACTTGGGCAGAATGAGTTTCTTTGATGTACCATTCTTAGAGTGACATGTCTTTAGTGGACCATCAACACACAGCTGTCTAGTGTTGATGTAAATTTTATCAGGTAACTCTTAAATTGTTACTTAGGAATACAGTCCATGTATAAAATATATATCCATAGCCAATATTCATAACTTTCGATCTCAAGATGATAGATGCATATGAATATAATAATCATACTTAGCAAATCATAACTTTTCCATTGATACCTTACATGACATACTTTATACAAGATATGGTGCAATTGTAGAGCATTGGTATCATTATATAAATGGTCAGATTTAATCATATAGTATCACATGTCCTCATAGTGTGCATTGCTATCCCTATAGATAAGTCCTTATGTGGCTTTAATTATGCCCAAGTGAAGAAACTTAGACCTAGTCTATACTCATGGCACTTTTCAGTGGCAGTCGAAGGGAGATACCCCAAATTGGTAAAATATCTTGCGTTATCTCCCTTCGACTTAGTAACTCCCATTTACCTCCCTGTCCACGCCGCACTAAGTCAAACAGCAATGGCGTCTCGCGTCTGTTTGACTTCTCTCTACTTTTCTAGGCCTGGTCTACGCTGCCGCCAGTTTTCGGTGGCAGTCGAAGGGAGATACACAAGGTGTGTAAAATACCTTGCGTATCTCCATTCGACTGAGTAACTCCCCTGTTCACATTGCGTTAAGTCGAATGCAAATAGCATAAGTTCGACTTAGCGCTACTCTACTTACGGGGCTGGAGTTATTAAGTCGAACTCCAGATCGATTGAGCATGTTTTGACTGACTGCTCAGTTGAATCTGGAAGTTCGAACTGATGGTGGTGAATTTGCCACCGTCAGTGTAGACATAGCCTTACAGGGCTGGAGTTACTGCATCGAAGTCCAGATTGATTGAGCGCGTCTTAACTGACCACTCAATTGAACCCGGAAGAGTGAACTAATGGCAGCAAATTTGCTGCTGTCGGTGTGGACAAGGCCTTAGATGCTTAGTGTATTTTACCTATGTAAATTTGGGCACCTAGGGACTGTATGCATCTACAAGGTTAGGTAGCAGCTGAGCAGAGCAGTGATTTTATGAAAACCATGGTGCCTAAATGTTACATGTAGGCACTTCATGGGGCACTTGGGTGCCCAAATCCCTCTTCTGAATCTAGCCTATAGCTGATCCAGTATTATCTAAGTTATTGAAATTCAAGATTTTAGCTAAAATTCACGGTTCCTCTGAGAATCAGTAATAAAGACAATGCTTCATTTAAGTTTCACTTGAGCTATATTTTGAAGGCATAAATGAGATTTAAGTTGTCACAGGCCTTATGCTGGGTCTCTCACAATGGCAAATTTCACCCATATAAAATTATGCAGATGTCTTTAAGTGCCAGCAAATAGACTATGGCATTGGTTTTGGACTTCAGAGAACTCTAAACTTTCCCACATTAGAAATACATTATAAACTGAATTAACACAAGGCTTATATTAATATGATCTCACAAGGGTATTTAGTTTAGTGAAAGTATTTGCCAGAGGCCTTTGTACATTTCAATGTGTTCTTGGCATAGTATCCAAAGATGGTGTGTGTAATATATTATATTTAATGATTTATAAACGATACCTATATTAATTAACTAATTTCTAGCAGCTGCTCATGTATTTGGTTCTGCTGAAAAGCTCCTCTTTTTTTGATGCCTAGTTAGATTTCTATCTGGAATTCATGCACACCCACACACAGGCTTAGAGTGGGCCTGGAGTATTAGCCTTCAGTAGCATAGCTGGAAAATACCTACTAAGCCTGAATGAATAAGGATATATCTGCTTGAAAACTTTCCTCATTGCTTGGATTTTCATTATCTTGTGTATCTTCCTTTTCGTCACTCTGTAAGGAACAAGGGAAGCAAATTGTATTTTTGCCACCAGAATTTTAATTACCTAGTGCTTTTCCAATTATATATATATATAAACTCTTTATGAATTGATAAATTATTCTAATTTACATGGAAAAATGAATATAGAATAAATAGCCTTAACAGGGAACTTCTTCACTTTAGGGAATGAATTTATTTATTGTGTATTCTTTGAAAACATAAAGTAATTGACTTTCATGTTTTTCATCATTTCCTTTTCCAGTTTCCTAATGATGTTATGAAAAATATTTATCTTTAAACAAGGTCTTTATCAATGAAAGCCATTTTTCTCTTCCTGCTTAGACTCCCCAAACTTCTTTTGGGTTCCACTAGCAACTTCCTAAGTATTAAATGAAGAATAAATATTGCATTCAATTAAAACTGCAGAGGGAATTTAGGTAAAAAGAATGTAATTACCCATGTTAGTACTATGTTAAAAATTGATTGAAATGAATATATCATTACATGAGGCAATCTGTGCATCATTCTAATTAGATAGTTGATGTTGGGTGACCATGTAAGCCTTACATTTTCCATTTCTAAAGAACAGGAGAGCATCAAATTAATCCATGAAGTTTGAAATGGAAAAACTTAAAACAAAACAGAAGTTTCTTGGGAGACTTGATGACTCCTAGGATTAGTAATAAAATGCAGAGACTTTCATGACTAGATTGCTGTTTCTAATTCGTATCAGATAGCAATTGATTTTTCCCTTCATATCTAGCCTATGCCATTTGTTCATCCTTAACATCTCTAAGAAAGAACAACCCTTTATTTTCTGTTCAGGCAGCCAAAGTAGTTGCCAAAGCCCTCACAATCTTCCATGTTCCTTATTCTTACTTCATCCTCTCACTTTTCCTAATGCCTGTATCGTTTCCATTTGGTCCATACAAAAGGGTGCACTTCCTTTGAACTTCTTTGTCCTTCTCTCTAATCACATCACTCCTCTCTGAATCCTTGCATCAATTAAATCTTCCGTCCCTTCACCATTTTGCTTCTTCACATTTGCCTCTTACTGAGTAACCTCCGTTTTCTCTGCTCTACTAACAATGCCAGTCTGTCTGTCTGTTTGTTTCACATCCAAGACAATCATCTATGTGCCTTCTTCCATATTACATTCATTTATGCTTGGGATGCATGCCCTGAATTGCCCCTTCAGGCCACTACTGTCTCTTCATATCCAATTCAATACCCTTCCACTATGAAACTTAAAAGGAAGCATCCCATTAATGATGTATAGGTTGAATGGCTCCCCAACTGGCTATGTTGCTGAGACTGAAGTACCTTCTCACACCTAGTGCTCCCTCCAGGTCAGCACATATTTACAAGCAGAGCAAGGAAGCCTGCATTACTGTTGCTTGTGCTATAACTATTCTGTTGATACACAGAAATACAGCCACTTTTAGAAGTATAAATTTAATATAACAAAGGCCACAATCCCATCTTGGTATTGTGTTTTTAAATCTTCACATAAAAGGCACAATGCTATGTCTACATTTGTAAAGTTAAGTCGACTCAACAAAGTCGACTTTAAGTTGACTTAAAGTTGACCTTGTTAAGTCGACTTAACAGTAAACATAGCTGTCCACGCTGGCTTTAAATTGACTTAAGAAGTCGATTTAAGGCTTAACTTGACCTTCAGAGGTGGTGTTATTAAGTCGACTTAAGGAAGCGTATAAGCCAACTTAATAAAAGCCCAGAGTGTACGCGACTTTGTGTAGGTCAACTTAAGCATCCTTAAATCGGCCTAAATTGCCAGTGTAGATGCACCCTATGGGGCTAATCCAACTCACACTGAAGTTAATGGCAAATTGAATTTTTCCAATTGTTTTCGGTGACAACTGGATTTGATCTCATAAAAATTCCAAGTGTTAAAATTAACTTTAAACAAAATAACAAAAATAAGTATCTTATGTAAAAAATAGTAGGCCTGGGCACACAACCTTACCATTACTGACCAAACTACCAAAAGACAAAATATACTAATTTTTTCCTTTAGCTGGATTTTCTTCATAGCAGGGGGAACTCTCCAAAATCTGTTAGCTAAGATTTAACTTTTTAGATCTTCCATTTATGAAACAACACCACCACAAAATAACCATGTCTCAGTTATCTATTCTGCCCAAGGGCGCATGGTGCATTGTCAAAACCTCAGTGCTGTTAATAAAAGGGAATATGACTAGTTACTATGAGAGAGTCAAGTAAATCACTGAAATTCTGTTATGGATTTAATTCAGCATCCCTTACTCCTCCTAAGTACCACTTACTCATGTATGCAGTCCCTTAGGATTCAATGGATGTATTTGTGTAAGTGCTAGTCAATGTGAATAAGAATTGCAGAACTGTGCTGTGTGTGAGTTAATGGCTAACCAAGATAGAAATTTACTTAGAAGAGGTATTGGGATGGACTCTTAGATTATGGTACCACGGATGTATTTTAGCAGATATACAATATTCCATGAGAAAACAGTGCAAGATAAAATCAAAATAAAAAAAGAGAGCCTGAAGAGTGCAACAGACTTTTACTAGCCATAAGACTGAAAACTAATAGCCAGAGGACACCACATATATGGGCCCACTAGAAAGGTCATGGGTCCCTGATGAGGAACCCAGCTCTTGATCCCCACCTGCTATGAAAGCACTGTGCCCAGCCCCTGCATGGGGACCTATATCTGTTGTATTAGCTTATGAATAATTGGTAAGCTACCTAACCCTCTTGAAAGAAGAGGAACCAATATTTCTGTCCTTCCATCCTCCCTAGCATCTCATGCTACAGGAGATAGAGCCAGGCCTACCCTCCCAAACCAGCCTTCCGGTTACTATGCAAGGAAGTGATGCCTTGCTACTCTATGCATTCTCCAGCTGTTGAGTATTTTGTGGGTTCTACTGCCATAGGTACCTCCATTGCTTTCTACCGCTGCTTGTCATAGCTTTCCTAAGAGCAACAGCAGTGTGAAATCAAGAGGGTTCCTGCCAATCCATAGGGTTCTAAACAGTAACAGTGTAAATCATAAACAGAGTTCTGTGGCTCTTTTAAAGACTAACAGATTTATTTATCGCATGAGCTTTTGTGGGAGAAAATCCCACTTTGTCAGATGTCTGACAAAGTGGGATTTTCTCCCACGAAAGTGAATGCGATAAATAAATCTGTTAGTCTTTCAGGCTATGTCTACTAAAATTAGCTTGAATTAGTTCAAATTAACTAATTCAAACTAACTTTAGTAAGTGTGGACATAGCCTAAAAGTGCCACAGGACTGTTTGTGTTTCTTCAATAGACTAACATGGCTACCCCTTTGAACTAGTGTAAATAATGAAGTTCTTCCCAATGAGAGTCCTCACTCTGTTTCTGCTTGGTGAAGATGTGAGCAGTGATGGCACCCTAGATCTTCTCTTTGCAGACTCATGAAGACAACGCTGTGTTGGTTCATCTTTGAAACTAAGGCGAATCTTCAAAACCACAAGAGCTAGAAACCATTTACTTTAAAAAGTGATAGTTTTCATCTTGAAGAAACCGATGATTTAACTCTTTCTCACTGCTCCCCATGTACCTCTCACTCATCAGGGAAAGTTTTCTACTTCTGGATATAAAAGTTATCAAGAGGTAGATTTTAAGACAGCTATCAAAGTCCTTTAACTGTGCCAGAGGGGAGCTTCTATTTTCATGGAGATAGAAGTGGATTAGTCTTCTCAGACAGTTTGCCCCTCCTTCTTGCAGCAGGTTAACAAAGTTTGTTTGTTTCCTTTCTCCATCTGCTGGCAGGAGGATATCCTTCCTACTGTCTGAATTGGGATATTTGGAAGTTGGAGAAACCAAGATTTTTTAAAAAGATTTGATCTAAGTTCAAAACAAAACAAAGCACTGATTTTACATATAGTGGTTTCTAGTGGCAGGTTATGTCTTTTCTGTAACTATCCATGCACTGTACATTATGGGGACATGGTGCTTCTTTTCATTCACTCCCACCCACCTATGAGCTTATGTAGCTGAGCCTTCACTATTCTGCATTCTCTCCTATGAAATGATGACGCAGAAACTGTGTGAATAATGGAAAAATATTCATTGAATAATATTTTTTGGGTGGTGGCGGGGGGAATCACTGAATTTGCAACTATTAGCTGATCAGCTGCAAGGAGCTACCTCATTTGATCTCCTACTGAGCTGAATTACAACTGTTCAGGATCTCTTAAGGGGGGCAGAGGGATTTGCTTTCTCGCTGGCCTAGCCCACTACTTTGGAGCCTGGAGCAGGGAGGCCTGAGTCCAGCAGGGAGCCCTCAGCCCTGTGTGTGGGCAGGGGGTCTGCCCCACCACCCACTCTGATGAGAGTAGGAAGGAGGGGCACTCCACAAATGACACTTTATTGAGGTGGCGGTGGGAATTTTTGGCAACCCCCTTGCACACTCATATGAGAAGTCTCAGACACTCCCGCTCAGGGCTTTCTGTTTTGGGAAGGGGCCCCCTGCCTTAGTCACCCCAATGGGACACCAATCCTACCCAGGCTGCTGGGGCCCGTGGTGCAAACCCTATTGGAGGGGGTGGACCAAGCCTCAACTGCGTCCCCGGGGCCCGGGCTGACTCGCACCACCCGGAGCCCGCCCCGTCCCTGAGCCGCGCTGTCCGCGCGCCGCCCCTCTCTTGCCGAGCCCCCTCCCCGCGCGTGACGCCGGCTCCAGCCAGCAGCTCGGAGCGCGGCCCCTTTAAAGCCGGGGCTGAGCCGCCGAGCCGCTGGCACCAGCCAGAGCGGAGCGAGGAGACTGCTCCCTCCCCCGCTCCCACTAGCGGCCCGGGCCGGAGGCGTGCGGGATGCGAAGCGCGGGCGGCCGCTTGGTTCCTAGGCGCAGCCCCTCCTGCGTGTCTCCGGGAGCGCTGCTGCCCGCTGCCCGCGCAAGTCCCGGTCTATGCCGCGTCTGAGCCGGTTCCGCTCGGGTGGGTCGGCGCCCCGGGCGGGGCTCGCGGCTGCACCATGCCCAGCTGAGGAGCGGCTGGAGGCGGCGGGCAGGGGCTCTGAGCACCGGAGCGGGGGGCGCTGCCGAGGGCACGGAGGCCGGGGCAGGGGACTCTGCGGAATGAGACTGTAAGTCCCGGCAACTTTCTTCCTTCCCCATCGCGGTGGCCGGCCCGCCCGCCCGCCTGAGAAAGGCTCCCGCGCGGGGCAGCAGGTCCCCCTCGCCGGGCGGGGTGTGTTTGTAAATAAACCCTCTGAGCGAGAAAGCGCGTGTGTGGCTCACCCCGCAGACAGCAGCCTGGCTCTGCACGCCGCCCCGGGCCCCCAGTCCATTACAGGAGAGCTGCAAGCGAGCGAGGCTGGGGCAGCCCCACGCGCTCTGTGCTGCAGATGTTCTCCCGAGGGGGGCTGAGCCTCTTGAGGAATATCCGACATCCCCTCTTGCCCACTGCCTCAGCCTGGGACCTGACAGCCGGCCTCTCCGTGCGCCTGGGAATTTGGGATGATTGCTAAAGCGATCCACGCCGAAGGAGCTGTCAGTTTGACAGGACCTTGACTGCACAGGGCTAGGTGATTAACACGGGAGGTCGTGCAACCCAGGGCCGTGAGTCTGATACTCGATCTGAACACTGAGGCGTGTTTGACCGTCTGCGGTTGGATGTAATTCTTTGAATAAGAAGCCGTTTGAAATCCTGTACTAAGAGAATTGAGGGATTATCAGTGAAAAGCAGAGACTGCCTTAGCCGGGTGCAGAGGAGCTAATAAGTGTGGTAGGAGAAGAGGAATTTTGAATTCCACAGTTTTAATTGTGCCTTTACTCTGACTGGCTGATCATTTCAAATGCAGGATGAATTATATAGTTCGTAGCAGTTCTCCATCCCTGAAGCACAGGGCATTTTAACTGACACCTGAGTCATTCCTTATTGTTTCAAATTTATGTCTGAGACTATAACCATGTTATTTTCTATCTTTTGAACTGGTATCTGTATATTCTATATCACTTAGCAGCTGCAGTCATAAATTAAAAATATTTTGAACCCTACCAAATATTATTTTTAGATTAGCATCCTTGATAGTAAATTAATTTGTGTGCCTCTTACTTTACAGGCTCAAATAGAGAATGAGTATTTTTTGAATTCTTTGAATTGTTATATTTCTTTCTGCCTGGGCATATTTCAGCATACTTCTTGACAAGATTAGGTGTTTCTGACCCTTTTCTAATAATGAGAATATTATTAGCACTTTATTATTTTCCTTTATTTCAGTTACATAATTGTAGTTTTAATTCTAAGGATGAAAGCAAAAATAAATGTGGGGGATTAGATAGATACAGAGACATATCATTTTAATAATCTTATTATAAACTTATTGCCAATATTTTGAATATCTCTCCCAGCATATAGTGTAAGGTATTGTCTCCAGAAGTATTAATTTTCCCTGTGATTATATAGTAAGATGAGCTGAATGAAATGCATTTGGAATGGGTCTGATAATTCAGGTTATCCAAATTAATTTTTCTTCAGATATTGTACCAAATGAAGCTTCTTGCTCTATTCTTGATGAGACAGATAATGTGTTGTAGAACCTTTTCATTTGACCAACTGGGAGGACTTTATATTGCTCTAATGTTGAGAGAGTATCAGTTTTGAACAGCATAAGATATTTCTTTTACCAACAACCCAAACTGTAGGAAATATTTAGCTGAAGAAATACTTTAATTTACTATTCAGAATTCTAGACATATTTGCCAAGAAGATAAATTAAATGCATGAGAGCTCATGTTCCATTTGAATTTCTTCAGACATTTGACACGCTTTAGAAGTAGGTGACCTCCAGTAAGTTATCTCTGTGACGTGTACAGTTACTGACACATTGTTGATAGCAAATTATTTTAGATAAACCAAAACCTGACATTTCAGTTCCTTGACTTAATCTTTAAATTGCAGCTTCATGGAAGAAAATCCTCTACTTAAGATATTGGGGTTAAATCTTTGCCCCATTGAAATCAATGGTAAAACTCCCATTATTTCCAAGAGAGAGATTTCACCGTTGATTTTTATCATCATTTATGGCTGAGTGCCAACTAGCTTTGAGTTGAAAATGATACAGCCAATCTAAATTCAGTTAGTGACAGAATTTACAACTTTCCCTAGAATTGTTATTCCATATTGGGTTATGTTTAATAAGTATAAAGAGGCATTCCATATTCAGTATGTAGCATTATGTTTTTGAAAAGACTAAGCTGCTCAGACTTAAAATTTCTTGTTATAAGGTATCAGAATTGTCTGTTGGAACATTTATCAGAATATATCATAAATAAGTTAAACAACAATTTGATTTTGCCCCATACTTTTAGTAAAATCCAAATAATGAAATGAGTTATGCAAATATGTTCTGTTTCTGACCACAAAAATAGAAATGTATTAATATTATTTGGCTCTATATAGAACTAGTTGAAAATTTAGAGTATTATTAGGATCCAGTTCTAAAAGGTTGCTTTGAGGGGGGCCATAAGTATCTTCAAAAGGGGCTGACTACCTTGTTCAATTGAACCATTAGTGGTTAGTTTGTTTGCCAGATGAAAATTAGCTGATTAAACTCTTTAAGAATATGGTTTTTATGGATTCTATTATTTTAAAACAACAGAGTCCTGTAGCACTCTTAAAGACTAACATTTATCGCATGAGCTTTCGTGGGAGAAAATCCCACTTCGTCAGACGCTTTGAAGATGGGAAATTTACAGAATGGGAGGAAATTAAACGCAGGGGAGTGTATAACATAGGATCAGGTCAGGCTGTAACAGCAAATCAAAATAGGTGTTAGGATTCAAACGATGGGGAACAGCACATAGAGGAAGGTGAGGTCAAATCACCTGGAGGTCAAATCACCTGTTGTAATGAGAGAAAAATCCATAGTCCCTGTTTAACCCCAAGGCAACTGAGTTGAATTTGCATATAAATTCGAGTTCTGCAGCTTCTCTTTGAAGCTGTGATTTGTTATTCATCTGTTTCAACACAGCTATTAGCAAGTCGCCAATGGAGTGAGCAGAGAGATTGAAGTGTTCACCTATTGGTTTTTTAGTGTTGCAATTTCTGATGTCAGATTTGTGTCTGTTTATTCTTTTGCACAGAGACTGTCCTGTTTGTCCAATATATAAGGCAGAGAGGCATTTCTGGCACATGATGGCATAAATCACTTGGGTGGATGAGCAGGTGAATGAGCCCTTGATGGAGTAGGTGGCTTGATTTGGTCCTGTGATGGTGTCTTCAGTGTAGATATGAGGGCAAAGTTGGCAGTGTGGTCTGTTGCAGGGATATGTTCCTGCTTTTTAATGTTTCTGGTTTTGATCTGTAGTTGCTGGGGAGTATCTGTTTAAGTTTAGGGAGCTGTCTGTAAGCAAGGAGAGGTCTGTCTCCCAAGGCTTGAGAGAGTGAGGGATCATCTTGTAGAATAGGCTGTAGATCTTTAATGTGTTGAAGAGGTGTGACTTGGGGGTGGTAGGTGGCGACCAATGGCGTTCTGTTGTTTTTTTTCTTGGGCTTCTCCTGTAGTAGTTGACTTCTGGGTACCTGTCTGGCTCTGTCAATCTGTTTCTTCACTTCTGTGGGTGGGTACTGTAGTTTTAAGAATGCTTTATAGAGATCCTGAACGTGTCGGTCTCTGTCTAAAGGATAAGAGCAAATGAGGTTATATCTTAGGGCTTGACTGTGGACAATGGATCGTGTGGTGTGTCTTGGATGAAAGCTTGAGGGATGTAGGTAACTATAGCAATCAGTAGGTTTTTGGTGTAGGGTGGTCTTTATGTGCCCATCACTAATTTACACTGTATTGTCCAGAAAGTGGATCTCCTGTGCGGAGTATTCCAGGCTAAGTTTGATTGTGGAGTGGAAATTGTTGCAATCTCTATGGAAATCTTCAAGGGCATCCTTACCGTGGGTCCAGATGATGAAAATGTCATCAATATAGCGTAAGTAAAGTAGAGGTGCTTTGGGATGAGATGTGAGAAAGTGGTGTTCTAAGTCAGCCATAAAAATGTTGGTATATTGTGGGGCCATGCAGGTACCCATAGCAGTGCTGCTGACTTGAACGTATAAATTATCTTCAAATCTGAAATGGTTGTGGGTGAGTACAAAATCACAAATTTCAGCCACAGTTTTAAAGACATTTACTGATGATTACAACTCACTAGTTTTGATAAGGCTGAAAAATTAAGTTGCTGAAAAAACAGAGAAATAAAATCTGCAAAATTTATTGTTGGAATTTCCCCCTGATTTCCTACCAGCTCAAAACAAGTAAAAACTTTGCTTAAGGCCTAGCCTAATATGATGAATTTGTGTTAAGTCTCAGTGGTGGTAGCAGGTTGAATTATAGCTCCTTTTTTTCTGAATTTATTGCCCTGACAATGGAGATCTAGGCTGCAGAAGGTGGAAGTAAGCAGCATTTATGTCAAACTTCATTGTCAGTGTAGACCAGGGCCCAATGTCTATAACGATCCATATATCAGAAGCAAGATTTATGTATTCATAAATGAATAGACTACCTTTATATAACAAGTTTAACATGAAAAAGAGACATTCCACCACCAATGCACAAAATTTGAGGAAGTAAAAGTTTCAGATGGTTTATATTTCCCGAATAGTCACTAAATACGAGAGAGCCTTCTGGGTTTCATTTAAAAAATTATATATATGAATTAGATTTTCAAGAAAGCGAGGGACCAAATTATAGTATTTTTTTCAACCACATATAATACAGGCGGGTATCATGCAAGCTTCCCATCAGTATCTGTCAATGCACATCAGTTCTAGAGATTAAAAATGAGCCTACCAAATGTCTATTTATTTGTGACAAAATGGTCCAGTACTGTTGCCATTAGAGTCCATGCTGAAACTCCCGTTAACTTCGATAGTACAGGATTGGTTCCTTGCCGATCGCTCTTACAAAGTGTTGAGCAATTTCAGCTCCCAAGTATTTGTATTATAGTAGCACCAAGAGGCCATAGCTGAGTTTGAGACCCCATTGTGCTAGGCACTGTACAAACAAATACTAAGAGTCCCTGCCCTGGAGAATTTATAATCTAAATAGTCAAGACAAAAGATGAAAGAGGAAATGACTTTCCTACGGTGATGCAGCATCCAGTGGCAGAACGAGGACTAGAACCCAGATAGTTTGACTCAAAGACTGACATCCTGGATCACGTTGCATTGTGAGCATTCATTAAAATCAATGGGAATTTAGGCGGCTTGCACCCAAAATATCATTGGC
The DNA here is from genome assembly GCA_007922175.1 of Pelusios castaneus. Lineage (NCBI taxonomy): Eukaryota > Metazoa > Chordata > Testudines > Pelomedusidae > Pelusios > Pelusios castaneus. The sequence continues at coordinate 2,415,539 of ML685951.1, forward strand.
AACATGAGCCTTAAACGATCATTTAATGATTGTGTCCAGAGAGGAATAACTAATGCACTATGTTATCTATCTCTGGTCTACTTTTCAGTTAATCTCATTATTTACTAGTAATAGCCTGTCAAAGAACAACATACAATTACATATTTTTTGTTCTGTGCTGTTTTTGATCTTCACGCCCACTTTTTATTTTGGCACTGCTTTTAAACACTTTCACACCAAGAAATGGAGTGCATTTAACTGATAGAAACGTGTATTTCAGTAGTATAACAGATGCCAGGAATATAATTTCTTGATTCTAAAAGTACCTTACAGACATTCTAGCAAATAATTCCAAAACTCGGAAGCTTTAGAAATAGATCTTCCTAAAATTTAATTCTGGTTTTGTTTTCCTGGTGCAGAATATGTAGTGGTAAAGAAAATTATAAGGCTCAATTGTGCCATTTCAATATGGAGTTCTGACTAAAATTCAGTATCATATATGGCCCATGATTATACTGGGTTGTAGATATTTTTCTTTATGCTATAAATGAAAATCAAGCATTCATGAACTTTATGCAAAGCTTCTCTTGGTGAGATTGAATAGATAGCAGAGAGCATGGTTGATGCAACTATACTGGGGACACTGAATCCTTCCATACTACAACAGGGGTCTCCACACTGCCCTCACATAGGTATATGCTAAAGGTTAGTCTACAGAGTGGGGGTGGAGGTGTTTGGGTTAGTCTACAGACTAGGCGTGGGGCAGAATATATAATTATATGGATCCATTGTTGTTAACACTGCATTCAAATGACACAGAGCGGCAATGACCATTATCTCAGACTACAGACACACATAAGCAGCAGCAACATCAATAAAAATGGACTCAATATATACCCAACAGCTACAATTTGGAAACCTAGTTAGAACGACCGGAGGAGATAGTGAAAGCCTAAATCTGGGCACATTACAACTGGACTACCTTTTAATCAACACAGTACCCAGAAGTGTCCCAGAGGTCTTCCTGGAGATGTTCTAATGAATATGCTTACTGTACTGATTGGTCTTGTTACTGGACCAGTAAATTCTTCAGCTGAGACCAGTATTATGAGGATAAGCACAAGTGGCTGAAGGAACCTTAGCTAGATGAACGTTTGTGGATTACTAGCATCTTAAGACAGTCTTCATGGATTTTCTGGAAATAACTGAAAAGATAAATTGCTGCTGATTCTGTGGAGAGAGGTATCTTTTGGGGCACTTGCACTAAGACTTAACTTTACAAGTGTAGACATAGCCCTTAAGTCGACTCTATTAAGTCAACTTAACAAGGTCTACTTTAAGTCGACTTAAAGTCGACCTCATTAAGTCGACTTAACAGAGTGGCTACACTTTAAGTTGACTTAAGTCGACCTTGTTAAGTCAACTTAAAAGTAGACATAGCTGTCCACACTGGCATTAAGTCAACTTAAGAAGGTCAACTTAGCGCTATTCCCCGTCCACACTGGCTTTAAGTTGATTTAAGAAGTCAACTTAAGGCTTAAGTCGACCTTCAGAGGTGGTGTTATTAAGTCGACTTAAGATGTTATTAAGTCGACTTAAGGAAGCACTTAAGTTAACTTAATAAAAGCCCAGTCTGGACGCGGCTTTGTGTAGGTTAACTTAAGCTAACTTAAGTTGACCTAAGTTGCCAGTGTAGACGCGCCCAAGGACTTTTCTTGGAGGTGGATGAAATCAGAAATCCGTTTGGTGTTGCAGATGAGAGAACTAATTGTCTTGGAATGGTTCCTGAAGATGGTGCAGCTCAGTGTGCTTTGGGGAACAATGGGTGGGAAAACTTTGAGAGAGACATTTCTTCATTTTTCCCAAACAGCCTGCGGCAGAATGCTACCAGTTGTTTCCCTGTGGAAGATAGAAGACCAATCATGGAAATGACAGTGTTCAACCTCAAAAATCTAGTTCAGGGAGCAACAACTCCAACAGAGAGAACCATATGCTTCCATTGTGGGAAAGAGGGACAGATGAACAGGGTTTGTCCTGACATGAGTGTAATTACAACATCTCGGAGGACATCATGTGATGCCCAAGAGTGCGTTTCTCCTCTCCCTCCTAAGTTTACAGTTCCAGTATGTGTAATGTGACCAAGAAATCTGTTGGACTCTGTCAACAGTCAAATCCTGGTGCAAAGTGACTTGCTTTACTTTGAATGTGTGTGCTGTGATATAAGGACATACAGCCATTGCTCTAACTCACCATTTGGCACCAGAGGAACATACTACCAGGAAGAGCAATCAAAAGTTTGTGTATTCAGTCAAAGGATGAAACTGGGGTCATTTCACATAGTTATAGGAGAAGTCACTGGATTCAAAGGAGCAGGGGTTTAATACCATGAAAGCTATGTAAGTTACTGTTGACAGACAGTCGTCACTTGCTCACTCAGCTATTCCTCCTTCCTAGCTGTATATCCCGAACCTCATGAAACCTCTGAGGAGAGGCTTCCACAGAACCAAAGGAAGGAGATTGATGCTGCAGTAACAGGGCTCTGACTTTTTGTACCCTTACCCACACACTCCATTAAACAATACTGTTCATGCCAAATTCCAAAGGGGTAGCTGTGTTAGTCTATTGTAGAAAGATAACAGAGTCTTGTGGCACTTTTAAAGACTAACAGATTTATTAATCGCATGAGCTTTCGTGGGAGTTACTCTGTAACTTTCCTATCTTCAAAGCGTCTGACGAAGTGGGATTTTCTCCCACGAAAGCTCATGCGATTAATAAATCTGTTAGTCTTTAAAAGTGCCGCAAGACTCTGTTGTTCATGCCAAGTGAGTCTTGTACTTCCAGGCTCTGCATTTCAGCTGCTATTGCACTAATACCATGTACCACTGTTCTACTGCTAATCCTGTCTTCATCAGTAAAGATGATATAGATGCATAGGCATAGCATCTGTTTTATAAATGGGACAAAAATTTGTTGTTGGAACCTAGGTCTGTCATCTGAACTTGAATTATTAATCACTTAATGCAATTATACTTAATAGAAGATACAGCAGAGATTTGGCAAGGCTGAATATTTGCACCACACCTTGGATAATTAATCAATAATAATCACCCTGGAAACATACATTTTGTTCTGTGTGACACAGTCCAGCAAATGTTTTCCAGATTAGTCATGTACAACAGCATAAACAAGCAGCATGTCATTCCTGAGCTATGGCATGTCTTGTTTATTATTGCCAAGGATAGTGTGAATAATACATTTCAGAAAATTTGCAATATATTTTGAATAATAATTAATATTTTGTTTTATTGTTCACCACCTCTAGCTATATCTATATGAGAAAGATGTGTTGTACTGTTGTTTGTGATCTGCTGTGATATTCCCCTGTTAGCTTGGTGCCAAGCACAATTTAGCAGGAAGGTTTCTTCTGAAGCAGGTGTTTGAAATGCTTTTCAGTTCCTGGATGAACTGCTTCTCCAAGCTTAGCAAAGCAGACTGTTATTCCATTGTTCATCTTAGAAAATGGACATTTCTATAGGTGAGGCCAAATGAATTCCCAGAACTAGTTCTGAGTTTAGTCAAGATGAGATGTATGTCATGTCTTTCGAGTTGTCATATGGCAGTAGGTACAAATCCCTTTTAAGTAGTGTGATGCACTATGCGGAATTACAGTAGGATTATTGTACAAGCATAAATAGCTTCAGAGTTAAGATTGTACTGAGGTGTAAACAGTACCACATTAGTGTTTAACTTAAAAGGGAAATTACACAAAAATGAGGAGGCTAGTTAAATGGAAATTATAAGGAAGACATGAATGAAAAGCATGCAAGTTGTATGCAAACTTTTCAAAACACCATGATAGGGGCTCAAACTATATGTATATATTCCAAATTTTAAAACAAACAAAACAGTAAAAGGACCAAACAAAATTCAAAGTACAGGAGACACAGAGAAATAAAAAGACCTACTTTAAAAATTGCAAGTGAAATCCTACTGAAGATAATAGCAAGGAGCATAAACTCTGGCAGATAAAGTGTAAAAGTACAATTAGGCAGGCCAAACCAAACAAATTACAAGAACAATTAGCAAAAGACACAAAAAACCAAGAGCACATATTTTTAAAGTGCATCAGAAACTGGCAGCATACCAAACTATTAGGAGAGCCTCTGGATGATCAAGGTGCTAAAGAAGCACTAGGAAGACTAGGCCATTGTGCAGAAACTAAATTAATTCCTTGCATTGGTCATCTCTGCCGATGAAGAAGATTCCCAAACCTGAGCCATTTTTTAGGTGACAAATCTGAGGAACTGTCACAAATTGAGGTGTCAGTTGAGGAGATTTTGGAACAAACTGATAGTTAAATAGTAATAAGTCCCCAGATTATGTGACAACACTCAAGAGTTCTGAAGGGACTCATATATGAAATTGCAGATTTATTAGTTGCGGTATGAACCTATCACTTAAATCAGCCTCTGTACCAGGTGACTGGAGGATAGCTAATGTAACACCAATTATGAAAAGGCTCCAGAAGTAATCCTGGCAATTACAGGATAAGCCTAATTTCAGTATTAGGCAAATAGGTTAAAACTATAGTAAATAACAATTACCAGACACATAAACAAACACAGTATGTTGGGGAAGAATCAACACTGCTTTTGTAAAGGGAATTTGTGCCTCATCAAATCTTTTAGAATTTGCTGAGGAGCTGTGTTAAGGTGAACAAGCCCAGGGGCTCCCTGCTAGAAGATGCAGGATCCTTCCATATCCATCCCAGGAAAGGAGCAGTGAAGCTAAGTCCTCTGAGTGGCCTAGAGAGATTACACAGGGAGCAGCCAAATGGGGGGAGGCTGAAAAGGACTAGCCAATCAGAGAGGCTTCAAGGAGCAGCCCGTCAGGGCTCTGAAGGACCATATAAAAGGAGCTGCAGAGCAGAAATAGTCAGTTCCCTGCTGGAGGTGTGAAGATGGTGCTTCTGGCTGGCCAAGGGAATGGCAGCACCATGGACAGCTCAGTATTGGCAGGGATGTGGGGAGCAAGGACAAGCTCCTGGCTGGCTGCTGGGCCTAAATGTAGAGGAGCCCTGAAATAGGAGTGAAACACTGGTGAAGGATGGGGCAGCAGGGAAGTGGCCCAGAAGGCAGTTTTGTTAAAGGGACATGGTGGTACATGCCTGCTATTCTTAGGGCCCCTGGGCTGGGACTCAGATTAGTGGGCAGACCCAGGTCCCCCCAATGGGCCAGTAGGAAGGTGGCCTACATTTAGACAGCTATAAACCAATGGAAGGAGATCTGAACTGCTCAATGTCCCAGCTGGAGAACTGGGCTCAAAAGAGCTCAGAGAGAGAAATTATTGCCTCCAGGGAGAAAGCCCTGGGGGTATGGCCCGATACCAGAGTTGGGATTCTTTAAAGACTGCAGACACACCTGACCAGAGAGGAGGGTGTCACAGCATTACAGTGGGCCAACAAAGTAGATAATGGTGATCTAGTGGATATGGTGTACTTGGACTTTCAGAAAGCCTTTGAGAAAACACTTCCACCAAAGGCTCCTAGGCAAAGCAGGTAATCATGAGAAAAGAGGATAGGTACTCTCATGGATCAATAACTGATTAAAAAAGAGGAAACAATGAGTAGGAATAAATGGTTGATATTTCTTTTTTCCAGTGGAGAGGGGTAAATAGAGGGGGCCCAAAATATCTGTACTGGGAATAGCGCTATTTGGCACATTTATAAATGATCTGGAAAAAGGGTAAGCAATGAGCACAGTCCACACATGATACAAAATTACTCAGGATGGTTAAGTCCCAAACTGACTGTGAAGAGTGACAAAGGGACCTCACAAAACTGAGTGGCAACAAAACTGCCAGGTGAAATTTAGTGTTGATAAATTCAACGTAATGCAAATTTGAAAACATAATCCCAAATATACATCCAGAATGATGGGGTCTAAATAAGCTGTTACCACCCAAGAAAGAGATCTTGGAGTAATTGTGGGTAGTTCTCTTAAAACATCTCAACATGCAGCAGCAGTAAAAAAAGTTAGGAATCATTAGGAAAGGTATAGTAATAAAGCAGAAAATAATGCCACTATATAAATCCATGGTACTCCCACTCTTTAAGTACCACATAAAGTTCTGCTCACCTCAGTCCCCAAAAGATATTAAGATTGGGAAAAAAAGTATGGAGAAGGGGAAGAAAAGTATAACTGCATTAAAAAGGGAATAAGCTAAGTTTATGTAGGATAGGTCCATCAATGATTGTTAGTCAAGATGGTCATAGACATGCTCTGAGTATCCCTAAACCTCGAACTGCCAGAATGTGAGACTGGGGCCATATACACACTACAGGAATAATCGCGCAACAAGCCCATTGCGCTTTAAAAGTCACGTGGTTTTTGTAGCACAGGATCGCGTCCAAACTCTGCCGCTTGTGACAGAACAGACCCCCCCCCCTGCAATTCGTGATTTCACAAGAAACCCAATTGAATTGTGGGAACCTATCCCACAGCTCCATCCATCCTGATTAGGTGCTAAGAATCCTGGGTAGAAGGAGAGTAGCGCTGAGCACCATGGGTAAAGTCTTGGTTTCCCATGGTGCATTCTGTTCTCCTTGCGTCATGAGAGTTTCTACTAGCAACTCGTGCCCATTTTCAACAGTACCGTGTTGCTTCCCGGAACTCCTTTTTGCAGCAACATGGATCCAGCTCTGATCTCGACTGTCGCCTTCAGCATAATGAATACATCTCGGCTAGTGGCACAGTATGCGTTCAGCTCTGAATCAGACCAGGATTCGGATGACCCTGGGCTGGTGACTGCCATGCAGAACAACAGCACCGCATTGCTGAGCTCCTTCACAGAGCATCTGCACACAGTGCACCGCCGGTTCTGGTCACGAGAGACAAGCACCGTGTGGTGGGACTGCATCGTTTTGCAGGTGTGGGATGATGACCAGTGGCTACAGAACTTTCGAATGCGTAAAGCCACATTCATGGAATTGTGTGAGGAGCTATCCCCTGCCCTGCAATGCAATGACACCAAAATGAGAGCCGCCCTCACTGTGGAGAAGCGTGTCGCAATCGCGCTGTGGAAAATGGCGACTCCAGACTGCTACTGCTCGGTCGTGAATCAGTTTGGAGTTGGCAGGTCGACCGTCGGGTTAGCACTTTCACAAGTGTGCAGAGCCATTAATCGTGTTCTGCTCCGGAGGACAGTGATGTTGGGCAACGTGCGGGAGATTGTCGATGGATTTGTGGCCATGGGATTCCCGAACTGTGGAGAGGCAATAGATGGCACACACATCCCTATTCTCGCTCCGGAGCATCTTGCGACTGAGTATATTAATAGGAAGGGCTACTTCTCCATGGTGCTTCAGGCACTTGTGGATCACAGGGGGAGATTCATGGACATAAATGCGGGGTGGTCAGGTAAGGTGCATGATGCTCACGTTTTCCGGAACATGGGCCTGTACCAGAAGCTGCAGGCAGGGACCTTCTTCCCCGATGATAAAATTACTGTTGGGGATGTGGAGATGCCCATAGTCATCATAGGAGACCCAGCCTACCCACTGATGCCTTGGCTCATGAAGCCCTATACTGGAAATTTGGATCCCAGCAAGGAGCGCTTCAATTACCGGTTAAGTGGTGCCAAATGACCGTGGAGTGTGCCTTTGGGCGCTTAAAAGGCCGCTGGCGCTGTTTGTATGGGAGGCTAGACTTGAATGAGGACAGCATTCCAGCCGTCATTGCGGCGTGCTGTGTCCTGCATAACCTCTGTGAAAATAGGGGAGAGACATTTCCCCCTTCATGGGACGTGGAGGCTGAGTGGCTAGAGTTTGCCTTCCAGCAGGCAGCCACTAGGAGTATCAGGGGGGCACAGCTGAGAGCCGTCTGCATAAGGGAGGCACTTAGGGTGCATTTTAGTGATGGGGACTCATAGGACTCATAGTGTTCCCAAGCACTACTGGGTGCTGATTGGGGGGGGGGGGGGCCAAGGCGGTGCCGGTGGGCATGTACTGTACTATGCTTGAATGAGTGAATACTAAACATGCAACAACTAATCTTATTGTGTATCAATAAAGACACTGTGCACAGTTCAAGTGATTCAATTTTATTATTATAAAACATTAAATATTTACAGTAAGCAGTGCCTGCAGAAGGGGCTATAGATGTGTGTAGGTGTGTGTCTCAATGCCATAGCTTGGTGCAGGAGTGGATGTAACATTGTACCAGGAGGGTCCCTGGGCTTCAAAGAACTGCTTTGAGGGAGAATGGGGCATGAGGGACAGAAAATGTTGCTGTGGCTGCAGGGGGGGGCGAACCTGGAGCAGCTGGGTCTGCAGACCAACCATGGTCTTCAGCAGTTGAGTCTGCTCCTGTAGGATGCTTATGAGGGCATCCTTCTGCTTCTGCCTCTTCAAATTGTTCTCTTTATGCTCCTGCCGGCACTCCTGCCTCCAGTGTCTAGTCTCCCTTGCCGATGCCTCATTGGACTGCATCAGCTCCTGGAAGATATCCTGCTTGCTCCTGCGAGGCCTCCTCCTTATCTGTCTCAGCCGGTCAGCTGGCGCAGACCACCGACCGATGAAGGTTGTTTCTAAGGAAAAATGAAACATCATAAGTAGTGCTATTGTTCTCGCTTTGGTTAAGGAGCTGGTAATATGCTCTGCCGCCACATTCCTCAGTGCCCACGGGACAGGTCATTGCCAGGGACTGAAGGGGCTTTTGCAAAGGGAGGTTCGGGTTGCCAAGACAAGACACACAGCTCTGTGAACTATTTGCAGTGCTTTGGGCGATTAGTTCACATACGGCACTGCCATTGAAGCCGATATCTCACTGCTTAGAGTGCCTCTGCAAGCCAGAATGCATATCCTGCATGTCACTGGCTTTCAGCCAGGACTGTATGCAGCAGGCTTGTGCGCAGCCATGGTTCCCACTGTTGTGCTTTGCAACTGGCGAGGGAGAGTATCCCTCTATGGGGGAGGGGAAACAGTTGCTCTCCCATCGAATTTAACTAGAAGGCTGTGGAAGTACATCGAGGACACCTTCAGTGATCTCAATGGAGAGGATTTCTTGACAATTACAGTATGCGTTGATGCACTGCTCATGTAATGTGGGGTAGATCCCCCCCCCATTCAAAAAAAAAAAAGAAGAGAGGATGAAACCCAAAACACCTATTTCCCGCCCACTCTTCATTTGCCTGCAAAGCTTATCCAGCTAGCATAGAAGCCACTTCTGATGAAACTTACCAGACTCCCCTCTGCTGCATCTGAAGACAGTATGGAGAAGGAATCTGGGCAGCACATGTCGGGTGGCGTGGAGAACAGCTCCTGGCTCCCTAGGTCGGCTGCACCGCTTTCACCTCCAGGTCATCCTTCACGTCCTCGTCGATGAATTGCTCGTCACCGTCTGCTCTGGTATCCTTTTCATGGGGGGCGGGATGCCGACGTGTCCACAGGAGCTTTTGGGGTGGTTGTGGGATCCCCGCTCAGGATTGCTTCCAGCTCCTTGTAAAATTGGCATGTAGCCGGTGCTGAGCCGGAGCGCTGGTTTGCCTCTCTGGCTCTGTGGTATGTAATCTGCAACTCCTTCACCTTCGACCTGCACTGAAGAGTGTCTCTCTCGTACCCCTTCTCTGCCATGGCCCGAGAAATCTGGCCAAAAATATCGAAATTCCGCCAGCTGCCACGTAACTGTACCTGCACAGCGGACCCTCCCCAGATGCCTATGAGATCAAGCACCTCGACTGTGGTCCAGACTGGAGCACATTTGCTGTGTTGAGCCGCTATTGCTCTGGGAGAACACAGCTGCACTCCACGCCGAGCAAACAGGAAGAGTGAAGAATTCAAAAATTCCTGGGAATGATGGGAGGGCAGGTACAGTCACGTCACAGCCACAGAGCGCAGAAGGAAGTGCAGAAGGGATGGAATTGGAATTCTGGGACATTTCCGGAGGTTTCATATTGCACGGCAACCGTACACACATGAACTATCGTGGAATAGCTGTTCCGCGGTAGCTGCTACCACCCTCGTTTTGGTGGTTTACATGTTGCGCGGTAAGACGGCTGTTTCCGCGCAACAACATGGATTTGTGTGTGGATGCTGTGCCTGTTATCGTGCAATAATGAGTGTTATTGCGCAATAACTTTGTAGTGTGTACAAGGCCTGGGTGACAGGGGATGGATCACTCAGTAATTGCTCAATTTTGTTCATTCCCTCAGAAGCATCTGGCATTTTCAGAAGGCAGCATACTGGGTTGGATGGACCATTGTTCTGACCCTGCAAGACTGCTTTTATCTTTTTATGTGCTCTTAAAACTAAAATCCTCTCATTTAATCTCTGGCACAACTCCTCGTCAAAGGATAATTGAATTTTCTAAGTAAATGTTTAAGTGAAATATTTACTTTTGTAGTGTCCACAGAACAATAATTGCTGTCATCAGTGGGACTGATTTGATATCCTTTCTGGAAGACTCAAAAGAAAGACTAAGTTAGCATGGAGAGTGAATTAGCCTCCTTTTCCTAAAGGTTAAGTCTCCTCAACAGGTTGAAGGTGTGTTAAAGGAGTAGTATGGGTAACTTGAACTGCTGCAGCTCAAACTGTAACTTTGCTATAGATTAAACAAATGATTTCATTCTCAACTGCTAACAATCTGGTTCCTGAGCTATGCTGTATCATGATCAGTGAAACAGGAGTCAGAGGACCCATGTTCCCTGGAGGGACTGTTATTGAAGGGACCTCAGAAATACATGGAATGCCAGGGGGTTACACTTGAAGCAACTCAGCCACATGAACAGACCACTGCACAGGGTGTAATAAGTTTTACTTGTTCAACTTAATCTTCATTCAGTTTCACTCACTACAGATGAAACATGGTGGGATCATCTGGCCTGTGAGTTCTTTGTAGCTGGTAGTGTGAGCCAGGGAACTCAGCCTGAAGCCCCCTGGAACTCTGGATTTTTGCAGTCACAAACCTAGCCCAGTGATGGACGCAGTGCACAGAAGAGTTTGAGGTGATCAGAGACCTGACCATGCAGGAGGGTGAGAACAGCCAGAAAGTAAAACTTACTTTATCTTATGAGGGAACAAGGTTGAGAAGTCTGCAGCATTACTTCAAGCCTCACAGCAGTCTTCGGAGCTCTAGGAAAGTATTGCTCCCCAATACAGAACAAAACTGTGGAGCAAGATGAGTTTGTTTCACTAAAGGCCAATCTGACGGGAAAGAGAGAGAACCCTGGAGTAACTGCTTTATGCACACCGACTGCTACAGACAATTTTGGGGACTTGATAGACTCCATGCTTTAGCCAGGATAGTTTCTGATACTTGAGGATCACCACCTGCTGAAGCAACTACTCTGGAAAAGTGAATCCACATTAGACAAATGATTAGACAATGGATTATGCAGCAGAAACCTTAAGAAAGGATGAAATCCCAAGGAAGCACAACATCCCAGAAACACATCTCGTTAGACATGAACAAAAAAGAACACCTGGCCAGCGTTCCATACCCATAGTGAGAAGCATTTACCGTGGGACACAGCATGGACAGGTAAAGGAGAAGTGGCCTGCCCTAGGACAGCATTGTAGGGAATGTGGCAAGTTTAACAATTTTAGCAGTATGTGCAAGAGTAGAAGAAGGTCCCAGAAACATTCATTCAGAGTTGTAGCGGTGGGTCAGTGGGGATAACAAAATGATTCTCTCGAGTCTGAGAGCACATCAGACTGGATAGGGAAGCAACAAGGGACAGTACCAACCCCCATGCTACCCTGATAATAGGGGAACACCCTGTGTGATTTGAGCTGGGTAGTAGGCCCTCCCGCAGTGTGATTTCTTGGGGTAAATTGGACTCGAACATGACCAATATTATGTACAGAGAGCATAATGCAACCCATAGGAAAAATGGGGCTTGATAATAAGTAAAAAATAAGATGGTACCAAAAAAGAAGTTGGTACCAGCTGAAGTTTGTGGTTGTGGATGGTAAGTATCACAGACCCCTTTTGAGGAACAAAGTTGTGCATCTTGTCAGCATCAGAATGTTATAGCTCCAGTGCAAGAGGCAAGAGGGATTCCCCTGGACAACAGAGACAATTTTATAATGTTTTCAAAGATGAGTTGTGCCTGAAAGGAAAGCTGCCTCTGAAAGTAAACCCCACAGTGGAACCTGTGTGCTTACCATGAAGGACAATTTCAGTGGCTTCATGTCAGGAGCTCTATAGTCTGCAGAGCAAGGTTATCATAGCAAAGTGAAGACAGTACAGTCTGGGTAAACAGCTTGGTGGTGGTAAAGAACCCATCAAGCAAATAACATATCTGCTTAGACCCAAAACCACTGCAGTAGGCATTGAAAGGATGACATTGATGACTGTTGATTGCATCTTGCCTGAAGCTTATGAAGGCAGAATAAGTTCTGTGATATAAAGAATGGATTTTGGCACATAAACCTGCATAAAGAGTCCAGTATTATGATAACCTGGCACCTGCCCAACACCATTGGGTCACTACAGATAGCTGCACATGCTGATTGGCATAAGTTCAAATGATTGCATTGTGTGAAAACATTGCAGATGATATCCTCCTTGTAGGTAAAGGGAGCAATGACACAGAAGCTGAACAAGACTAACAAAAAAACTACAAACTTTTCTACAGAGATGCAAGGACAAGAACATTAAACTCAGCCAGAAAAGGTATGACTCAAACAGCATTAGACAATGGACATCTGCTCACAGCAGATGAACTGAAAACAGATCCCAACAAGTTCAAGGCAGTCGGAGACATGCCAACTTCAGTGGGTGTGAAAACGGTACAGGACTTTGTAGGAATGATAAATTATCTGTCCAGCTTCTGTGCACAGCTGACTGCAGTAGCACAACCCATGTATCAAGATGTTGAGTGGGAGTTGGCAGGTTCCAACAGTAGGCATATGACAACATTTGACTTGATGCCTCTGTCCTGAAGTACTACTACCCAGGACAACCACTGACACTCCAGTGTGAAGTATCTGAGGAAAGGACTGGATGTAGTTCATTTTTTGTAGAAGCAGCTGATTGGTTATGCCAGCAGAGCCATGTCAGAGATTGAAAGGGGTACATCCAAATAGAAAAGTTTTCTGGCTGTGGTATTTGGGTTGGAGTGATTCCATCAGTACATCTGTGGCTACCCAGCAATAGTACAATCAGATCACAAACTTCTAGAGACAATCACGACGAAGCCCCTTACTTAATTCTCAAAAGAGATTGCAGTGCATGCTGACGCATCTCCAGTGCTATCAGGTAGAGATCAGATATTATCCAGGCTGTTTATTGGTTTAGCTGATACCCTGAGCAGGGCATTCAAACCCACCATCAGGATATTGCGGAAAGGGGATCAGGATATAGGGGAGCATGTTAATGGATCAATCTCCCAAGTTCAACAATGAAGTTGATGGAAATCGGAGGCTATGCAAAAGGACATTCAAAAAGAGGCAGTCGAGGGTGATACTAAGTGCCAGTAAAAGAAGCATAATGTCTAATTAAAGATGAGCTGAGGGTGCAAGATGGAATAATATTCTGAGGCCAGAGAGCTATCCTTTTACGCAAGGATGTCCTGCAAAAAAAATACATGCCTCACACCTGGCCTTGACAGCTATTTTTGATGGGGCGAGGGGTGTGTTTACTGGCTGGGAATGGTAACCCTTCTCCTTTATAGAAGGGTTTAATACCTGCTGGTCATGTGAAAACTGCCAGCAATTACTGTCAACTGAGCAGGAAAAGGGCAGTCCAGCCTCGTGGTCAGATGGTCAGGCCTAGTGGCCAAGGTCAGGACTGCGGTCAGTAATAAGGAGCCAGAGCCAAGGGTCGACCCAGAGGGCAGGAACTGAAGCAAGCAGGTATTAGGCAAGCATGAGTTCAAGGCAGGAGCAGGACAGAGGCCAGGCTGGGTGCAAGACAGGAATAGCCCAAGCAAGGTGATGCTGGAGCACGCACAATGGTGGGTATGAGCAATCAGAAGCTGGTGAGCTGCTGCTGCTGGTTTAAGAGCTGGCTTGTTGGCCCCTGCAGCCAGTCAGGTGGCATGACTAATCAGGCCGCCTGCTCTAGTTCAGCTGTATGGTGAAGCTACCTGGAGAATAGCTCCACTTCAGGCCCTGTTTCCTGACAGTTACGATATGAGCTGCCCACCCACTCCTCAGAACAGCTCTGTGGAAACTTGAAAGCTTGTCTCTCACATCAACAGAAGTTGATCCAATAAACCATATTACCACACCCACCTTGTCTCTCTAATATCCTGGGACCAGCACGCCTACAATAATTCTTCATGCAATTATTTTTGTGGATATCTTTTTAAAAAGAAACATTTTACCAAGTTTCCCAAGGAAAAAAATTCTATTTTTGTGTGAGGAATAAAAGGAACTCCCCTCATTTTCTTTCATTTTTTCAGGGAAAAAAATATTTTTTGATGGATAACTGGAAAATGTGATCAAAACTAAACTTTTCAAATTTTTCATTGCTTTGGGGAAGAAATTTATATAGTTTAAGGGTAAGACCATGAGCCCTATAATTATTAGTATAAGACATTTCTTAAATAAAAATATTTACTGCATTAGAAAGAAATTGATTCTCTGCACCTCAGAGTGGATCTTGAGGGGTCCCTTAATACAAATATCCATTGGCCAGTCCCCCTTCTTCTATGTGAATGGATCTCAGAAGATGACCACAGTGGTGAAGCACAACCTTGGCTGTGGTGGATTTCTTTCTCTTTGATTTATATCTCTTTGAATGGTGCTTTCAGTAATAACTGCCATGAGGCTAATATATACACAATAAGTTTATATGAACAGTATAGAAACCTCAGGTGAAATCCTGGCTCCACTAAAATCAATGACCTAACTCTGTTGATGTTAATGGGGCCAGAATTTCACCTTCAATGCTTAGATAGAATAGTGCAATTTTGTATGTAGCATGCATTGGGCAGGCATGTGTAGGTGGGCATAGGGCTGAGAGAGAGGATAGGAGGGAGACTGAGACTGGCTGTAAAAAAAAAAAAAAAGTGGGTCTGGGAGAGAGGGTAGAATGGATGGACTGAAAGTAGACAAGGAGCTGGTGGGAGATATTGGGACTGCGTGGGGAAAGAGACTGGGATTTGGAACAAAAATAAGATGGTGGGGGACGTGAGCAGGGATGGGAAAGAGCTCAGATGAGGAGCCAAGAATGGGGAACTCAGTCTCCCTTAGCAAGGAGAGTAAGCCCAAAAGTGGGGATACTGGAGGGAGAAGTGGTAGTGACTGGGCAAGGAGAGTGGGAGATGAGGAAAGGTGGGAGTGAGAGCCTTGTGGTGGAGACAAAGGCCTGGTCTAAGGCCACTGGTGGCAATCAAGGGGAGATATGTAAGTTATGTAGGGTAGCTTACAAATCTCTCATCAATTTACTAACTTTGACTTACCACAGTTCCTTCACTGAGCTGCATTGATGGCAGATACCATCCGGTCAACACAGCCTTAAGCTTTTCACGGGGGTTGATTTATGGCATTGGCCGGAGAGCATTTCTGAGATTGATCCAACAGTGCTAAAACAGCTGTGGCAGTATAGACGTACCATAGGAGTGGCTAGATAAGGAAAGTAAGACTAGAGTGAGAAAGTGAGATTGGGACTGGATAGACAAGGAAAAGAGAAAGTATGGAAAAGAGACGGGATGCAGGGGATAGGGCAGAAGGAATTGAATTTGAGCAGAAGAGTCTGTAGTCACTAGAAAACATTCCCCTTCATAGCTGTTCCTCTGATGTCAGAAAATATCTGTGAAACCCTCTAGGAATTTTTCCCACCCTTCTCTACTGCTGGTCTGCACAGAGGCTGACAACCTCCTGCTGCTTTCTCTTATGTCATGGGCTAAAGTAGTAGAGTTCTGTGCAATGGGTCTAAAGGCTGCAGCCTTGCTGATGAGCCATGAGGGTGTGAATATGAAGCCACAGCATGAAATTTTGAATTTTTATTAAGATTCTTTAAAAATCTAGGAAATTACACATAGTGACAGAGAAAAAACTGTGAATGGAACATTATGTTCACAAAGTCAAGTGCTCAAAAGTTAGAAAATGCCAGAATTAAGATTGCCTGTACAAGCTTAAATCAAACTCCTTGGACATATGCATTATGATACAGTCTTTAATTACATGACCCCATACTATTTTTTTCCACAAGGCCTCTGCCTTCAGTGCATACGATGGACCTATTCTGTGGATGAATCAGGGTTATGTAGTGAAGGAGACTGTTGTCCATAGGATCTACATCTCATATAGAAATAGAGAGTTGTGTAGTAAACGGGATAGCAAAAAATGAAAGGATGGTCTCCTGGTTAAGCGAAACTTTTCACAGGTGGTCACTAATTGTGCATTCCTTGTTTTTTTTGGTTGTCTGACGAATTTGATTTGCAGAAGTTCTGAGCACTCATAGCTACTACAGTAATAGTCAGTAAGGCTATGTCTACGCTTGGCCAAATAAGTCAACTTTGCTAAGTCAACTTAACAAAGTCAACTTTAAGTCGACTTTGTTAAGTCGTCTTAGCATGTCTACACTAAAAAATTAAGTCAACTTAAGGGGGACCCTGCCAAATCGACTTAGAGCGTCCACACTGGATGCCTAAGTCGACTTGTAGGGGCTAGGTGGACCTGGGACTGGTCCACGGTGGCAGGGGCGGCACCCCTTGCCAAGTGCCAGGGGACTCAGCATTTGCCCCATTGTACCTGGATACAATGGGGGCTGAGCAGAACAGGGACACTGGCAGGGCATAGGAGCAGGGTGGGCAGGGCTCTGTCCTGCCCTGTAAGGGGGCATGCCAGGCTCTGCCTGTGCCAGCCACCCTGGGCAGGGAGGGCAGTGGGGGAGCCCTGGAGCCCCCTAAGTCGACTTAAAGTCAATTTAGGGCTAATTTGCATCTACACTGGCTAAGTCAACTCAATAAAGTTGATTTAGCCAGTAAAGTCTATACTATAGACTATATACTAGGTTTTATAAATTCGACTTTAATTTTCCTTAAATCAACTTAAGCTGCTGCTTAAGTCGACTTAAGGAAAATGTAGTGTAGATGCAGATTAAATTAAGTCGATTTAAGCAAGCGTAAATTGACTTAATTTGTAAGTGTAGATGCACCCTAAGAGCTGTACTTTAAATATACAAAATACTATATAATACTAAGTACCCTGAATGGCATCCAAAGATAGCATACACTTTTGACCTTAATCTCGCTGTGCTTCAGTTCCCCATCTGTAAAATGTAAAACCAGCCTTTTACTTCACAGGACTGTTGTGAAGATAAATTCAATAATGTTTATGGAACACTGACATACTATAGTGATGAGTGCCATGGAAAAGTCTAGGAGGAAATAATAAGTGTCTTCAAAACAGGGTTTGTAGAATCTTCAGTAAATAAGGCCTAAGGCCACACACTGAACAAAAACAAACTTTTGAAAACCTGTTCATTAACTGAGCACTGTCCATCATGTTCCCTGAATCAAGCAGGGGTTCTCGGTAAAAAGTAGAGTCTGAAGCAAAGGTGCAAAGGCAGTGTTAATGGTGGCATTTTCTAACTCTGGAGCGGTTGACTTAGCAACCTTAAACATCTAACTTTTTGCTGTAATCATTTGTAGTTCTAACTTCTAGAGTACTGAGAGGTCCCATTTGGGATCATGGCCCATTGGGCTAGGATGCTAAAGAAACAAAGGAAAATGTGGCTCCAGTTGCAAAGAGCTTACTGTTATTGTACATTAGAGGTTGTTAACATTTTCATTCAATGGTAAAATCAAAGGAGAAAATTAAAAAGGATGCAGTAAATATAAAAGCCCATGGAAACTACACTTATGCAAATAGAAATTGCAGGAAGCTGAAGATGAAATAGTTAGGACTCTATTGTGAATAAATATTAAAGTGGTCTGAATGCCGTTGAATAGTTAAAAACCATCAGCTTGATGGTAAGTGGCAGCATGAAAAGCAATCTATTATTTTGCACATGTGTAAATGAAAGAGTCCTTCAGAAACTCTCATTTCTCTGCAGAACATGATCATTCAACTGCTACAACAGGTACATCTTTGTTGTGTAATATCTTCCATTGGAGTATAAAAGAAACAATTGCATGTATTATGATAGAAGCTAGCTCGTCTTTCTGTTCTTGGACAGGACAAGAAAAGTGTAATATAACAAATCATTAAAGTGACTAAGATATACAAACCTGTGAAAACTGCCTGAAACCAAAAACTGGATTTCTTAATAAAATTAATTTCCTAGTAATAATAAATACTAGTAATGTATGAGAATAATAAATATTCTTTTTAATGGCCTGATCTAAAGCCTATTGAAATCAATGGCAAGCCTCCCATTGCCTATAATACTTTTTGGATCAGGCTCCTAAGATCATTTACTTTCTCATTTTCAAGCAAGTTTTGGTTCTTTTCTTGAGCCTTGAAAATCATTAAAATATCTAACTACAGTTCTCTTCTACAATTCTGGAATTTTAGAAAGGAGACTATCTTAAGAAGTCAGAGACATTTGTTTGCCATATCTAATGTGCCTCTCATCTTTATAATATATATGTTGCTCCTTGGGACTGGACTAGTGTCTGATGACTCATGAATACCGGAAGCACAAAGTTGATTGATTCCTTGAGCTGAGCTAGGAACTAACAGCCAGTCCTGAGCTTCACCTCTGTGGCTCTCAGCTGTCATCCTCACAAATAAAAACTCGTTTCAAACATTTCTTTGAGCACATATTTTAAATAGATAAAGCCTGCTTTTCCTTTACATTAAAGCCTCGTCAACACACAAAAGCTGTCCCAATGTAACTATTCCAGTTTACTGCAAGTGGTACAATTGCCATGGTGTGGACACAGTTATACTAATATAAATGTGCTGGTAGTGGTAGGACTTATTCTCAGGCAAGAAAGATAATGAGCTGTAAGGCACTTTTAACTGCATCCACACTGTGAGTTGCACCTAGATAACTATATTAGTAAAAAAAAAAAATCACATCCATAACAGACATAGTTATACCTCTACAAAAACAGTGTATAGACCAGGTTTAAGGCCATTTCCCTCCATGCTAGCAGTGTAAAGGGATCCTAAAGTGCATATGAATGTAATTTATGTCCCTTCAGAGCCCCTTTATACTGCCAGAATAATGTCATAGGCTATGTCTACACTTACTAAAGTTAGTTCGAATTAGTTAATTTGAACTAACTAATTTTAGTTTGAATTAACTTAATTCAAACTAGCAAAATTTAGTTTGAACTAAGCAACTGCCATTCATCAGTTCGAATTAGCGAATTGCATTGAGTTCAATGGGCCGGTTAGTTCGAACTAAGCAATTAGTTTAAACTAACATGGCCACATTGATTAATTTGAACTAACTAGTTCGAATTAACCCTTAGTTCGAATAGCATATTGGAATTTATTAAATTCCAAAGGGGTAGCCGTGTTAGTCTATTGTAGAAAGACAAGACTCTGTGGAATTTATTAGTTTGAATTAAGGAAGCCCTTAATTCAAACTAATTAAAGCCTAGTGTAGCCATGGCTTAAGTTAGTTCGAATTAAGCTTCCTTAATTCAAACTAACTTGCCAGTGTAGACATAGCCATAGGTAGTCAATGTGAGTGCGAATTAGGGTCTATATGTTTGTACAGTGTCTAGCACACTGTGCCTCTCTGTGGCACTGCAATACAAGGAAACAAGTATAATACACACTCATATACTTTTCTGAGGGGTGTTTCTGAATATCTTTAAAACTCATACCACTTTTTGCAATTTTCCCAATGTTACTTAGCATACTAAATGTGAAGGGAGGCAAGATGTATCTGATTAGCTTCCCATATATCTGGTACTTTTTTTGCTGAAGTGCAACATTCTAATGGAGAGATGTAATGAAGAGATATAATGTAAGAAAGCACTGAAGCAGAATGCAGCAGAGCAGTTAAACATCACCAGAGCTGAGATATGCTCTCACAAAGGGCAGGAAATACAGTTATGGGTAAAATTCCATTCTTAACTTCTTATTCTGCTTAGGTACCAAAGAGATCTAATTCTGATTAAATAGTGTTATCAGTTAATTCCAGCACCTGTGTGGATGTGGGCGTGGGAGGGGACCGTGGGGGTGTGCGTGCGTCTGTGTGTCTTTTGATCATTCCCCACAGAATAATATTGTGGTTTTCATTTTCTATAATGCCTGTTAGCCTAAGATAAGAATAATATTTGAAAAATTAGTGAGCAGATTATTGAAGAAGTCAAATGCCTCAGCAGGGACAGAAAGAGCAAAGGGTGAAGAGTTAAAAAGACCGTACCTTGAATAAACTCCTATGGAGATCTATTGCCACTGCAGAGGAGAAAAGAATAAGTGAGAGTGCTCATGTGATAATAATGAAAGCTAAATCCAGGTTGTGGGGAAGCCCAGGGCTTAAGGAGGGTGTGTGTGTGTGTGTGTGTGTGTGTGTGTGTGTGTGTGTAAATACTAGGGACCTTCTCTGCCAAGCAGATTTTTACGGGTTTTGCAGTTGTACTTATTTATGCCTCATCTTTTATTGGAGGATAAGATGTCCAGTAGGTGGCATCATATAAACATACTGCTGGTATCTCTTCATAATTTTTTTTAACAGCAGTATCTTGCAAAATTTGCACTGAAGAACATCAAAGGATCAAACATATATATGGATTACATTTGTGCTAGGATACATTTGTGCTAGGATTTACATACTTTTAATTCAAAGTGTTCAAACTTGAATGCTTAAAGTATTTGACAAATCCATAGTTGCACACCTATGTAAAAATGGCCAGGTTTTAATAGGCTTTGAGCACTCCATTGCTATGGGAATTCACTGGGAGCTGTGGGCATTCAATAATTACCAAAATATTTTTTGTTTAGATACCTAAATATGACTCTTTCTGCTAACTTTAAGCACCCATGTTTTAGAATGCTGTCCAGGTGTAGCCAGCTCATGTTTTCTGGCTGGGCCCCTGACTCCCCAGGATGGGTCCAGCCAGTCCTGCTTCTGGTCATGTGACAGGAAGCCTAGCAACTGGAGCGCCAGGAGGAGAAGGGCGAGGGACAAGCAGCTCTGCCCCGTTACATAAAGGCTGCAGCAGTTGCCTGGAGCCAGAACCGTGTGGGCAGAGAGCAGCCCATTTGCACTTGTCTGCCTGCAGCGCCACCGCTCGTGGCCGCGGCCGCCTGCTGCTGGCCGTTCCGCAGTTGCGGTTGTGACAGTGAAGCTCGCACCATTTCGGGTGCTGTGGCAGGTGGGGGTGGGCGGGCCTGCTTGCCAACCGGGTAGGCACCTGCCCACTCACGCCCACCTGTAGTCATGCCCCTGGCTTAGCACTTAGTGTTCACATTATATAGCTGAAATAAAGATTAAGTTATCTTAAATGAATGGTTTTCAATTCAAAACTCTGCATTTAATTTTCCTCTGTTTATATTCCAATAATTTCTGGAAACTTCTAGTGTCTTCTACCTGACAAAGCATTTAGACAATAACAGTTGTGCAAGTGGGTGTTTCTTGCATGGTCTCATATGTTTGATTTTCAGCATTATAAAAGGATGCACCAGACTGTCTTGAAATATTTTGAACAGTCAGATGCTTCAAGCTGCTGGTCTTTGGCATGGGACGCTAATATCAAGTACCTGCTGTCATTTAGTTAACCAGTATCCCCTCTAAAACCCCAATGGATAAGTTGCAAAGTGACTGCAGATGGAAAGGAGATACATTTGAAGTGTCTGGGAATGTATCGTGAATCAGAGGAGTCAGTTGCCAGAATCTCTCTGCTCTGCATAACAAAGTGCTTCCTGACATCTGTTCTCCAAATCGAACAGGAGCCTGCTTATTTGCCTTCAGGTCCACCTTCATCTTAAATGTAGCAAAAACTCTGCTCCAATTCACAATGGTTGGGGGGAAAAAAAATCATGCTGAGCAGTCTCTATCCAATCATGGTAGATTTGAAACCAGAGAACTAGATAGCTAGACTGAGTAGGTCATCTCTAGTATTAAAGTAATCTCTGGTACTAAATAGAAGTGGTAGAAACAAAATTTGGAAAGATTGGGCCAGATCTATGGAGTGACTGCATTAAAATCAGTGGAATTACACAGGGGATTAATTTGGATTATTGTTTCATTTGTCTACACTGCATCAAGTGATGTCTCAGCATGTTGCTACTGAAATGAGTCAGTGGATTTTGTTATATTACATCAGATAAATCCAGATCTTAACCAATAGGTAACATTTAAAAAGAAGTCAGTTAAATTGCCAAACTATTTTAACTTCCCCCAAACACCTTTTCTTTATTTAAGACCAAAATCACAGTATAGAATACATCTAATCTATTTGGAATGTATTTTTCATTCAAAGCCATGGCTCTGTGTTTGCATCACTTCTGTGGAGCAACAGAAATAGCTTTAAAAATTACACAATCTTTGACATGTTTAATATTTTCCTGAACTTCAGTTAAAGCAATGTGGTCAGCTCAAATTCAGTTTATGACTGAGAAAACACTGTGGGACTTGGCCCAAAATACATATAGTACTGCAATGCAATACCGCTGCCTAATATATAGCACATTATTTTTGTATCCAATTCCATTCCCATGAAATTTCCACCTATTCTGCATGAAACAATTAATAGAACACTTTATCCATGGTATATACTTCAGCAGTGAGAAGGTTCTAAAGATATGAAACATTGTTAACATGTATTTGTGCTTTGAAGTTTCCCATTCAGTCACTGTTTTCACCTGTGGTTATTTACCTCTTCTAAATTGTGGTCTAAATTGTGACTGAAAGGATTTGGGGGAGATGCATGCCATAGCTTTCTAGCCGAAGCTCCAAAGCCATTGTGTCTAAGACTTGCCCTGTTTCTCGAGGAGTGCTGGGCATGGTCACTCTTTCAGCCTTTGAAGTATACAGTCTGCACACTGCCACCAAAATAAACAAATAAATAAAATAAAAACCAGTCCCAACTCTTGAAGGGCTTTTAGTATCACTCATAGTGTTAGAGATCAAGAATCTCTCAAGCAGGAATGAAAAGCTCTGTAAATAAGCACAGATACCAGATTCTGCTGGGGCAGTTGCACAATCTGACCTTAAAAATTTAATAAAAATTTTGAACACATGCAATTCAAATGTATATGAAAGTGTAGTTTTTAATAGTTAAGTCAAATGCACTTAGCAATATACTCATGCTGTGAAATGCTTTAGACTGATCGAAAAGGGGATAATATCATTTTAAAAAGAAGGAATTAGAATCTTTAGAATATCTGTCAGATGAACGTGCTGTGCTTTTGTCTCATTGTAGTACACCAGGTGGTTTATAGCCTGAAGACCCCTGAGAAAGTGTGCCTGAATGCTAGATTTCACATTTTCATTTAGCTGAAAGGTTGATGAAAATGTATATCCAGACAATTCTCTACTAGCTGACGATCAGAGGAGGTGTAAGAAAGGGCTGAACTTAATGACTATGCAAGTTCCTTCCTGGCCTTGTATTTCAATTCTAAATTATCAAATCTAAAGTCTGCAACAACTTTTGTTTTTCAGGCACTAGATGATGAAGTGTGACATATATTAATTCATTTATTTAATCTATCAACTCCAGGTGAAATCAAGGTCTCTCTCACATTTTGCTGCCACATTTATTTGGGCATAAGCTTTTATGGGCTAGAATCCACTTCTAACAAAGTGGGTTCTAATCATGGAAGCTTATGCCCAAATATATTTGTTAGACTTTAAGGTGCCACAGGACTCCCCGTTTGTTTTTCAGGAAAGATATGTGACTTTTAGATGGAATAGCTGATATACAACAGCCATCTCAGATGCAGGCCAACTAACCTGAAGGATCGACACATAAATACACCGTGTAATGGGGTCTACAATCCCCATATTGAACATAGGAGAGAGGAGAGTCTCTCCTATTTACAAGTAAGAAGCTTGATCACAATTCCACACAGCTGGCAATCATGGAGGCAAAAATCCAGACTTGCAAGCAATAGAGGAAAAGAGGTCTGCTATAAAAAGGAGAGTGCAGAGAAGGAATGGGAGGCAGAAAGACTTGATTGCCTTGCACCAGGATGCCTCTAAGTTAAAACCAGGATACTGAAAGGGACTGCAAATCCAAAGAGTGGAGGCTGACAGGTTTGATAGAAGCTGTGGATCCAGAAACAGATCTGACTGAGAGCAAACTTAGGAGAGTCAGTCAGGAGAAGCTGAGGCCCCTTGCGAGACCACTCCAAGGGGTGGTGACACACAGATAATGTGGAGGTCACCATTAAGCAAATAGTAGACTATTTATAATATCTATCTATTTGATAACCATTAGAATCTAGTTGGTGGCTAAAAGTCACTAAAGTGCATGTTTTCTGCATCCACACAGGAAGTCAAGATGGCGGATCTCACATGTCTTCAAAGCTGTGTAAAACTGTGTTAAGTTCCTCACACAAGCACCCAAAAATGACCAAAGACTAATCTTTAAATGTGAAGAAATTCAGTGAAACAGACTCAGATTACTTACTGGCATGCTTTCAAGCCCAGACTTCAATGAGGGGCCAAATGAATCACTGCTGAACACAACATACTATGCAAGAGGGAGCCATGTAAGTCTAAGCAGGGCAATGGTGGGGGGGAAGTGGTGCAGGCAGCAGGGCAGCGAGGGGCCCGAGAAACCACGGGGTTCAGGGCAGTCGCCCCACTCCCCCTGCCTCCAGGACGGCCCTGCTCAGAGCCTTATGCAACTGGATGCCTTGTGTTGAGTTGCAGTGTGTATGCTCAGAAACATAGGCACTGAAGGAAAATTTATAGCAAAAATTTGGTCTCTGGGAGAGTTTAGGAGCATGAAGGCTTAGGAGACAGCTGAGTAGGGGCTTTGTGAATCCCAATAGGACTTGGTATTAGGCAACTAAAGTAGCGGTTAGGCACCTAAGTCTTTTTTGTGAACTCAGTCTAAATTTCTATAATTTTTCTGAAGAATAGGGCAGCAAAATAATTGGTGTTACCCCTTCTCCCACACACTTTATCTTACAATCATCTATTAATTGCACTGCTTACGATAATTTTCTTTCAGACCTCTAACGTGCAAGCTAAACCCACTTACACTGTTTTCATAACAAACAAGTTAATGAGCCCATTTCTGTGGAAATCTTTTCAATATTATTATTGTTCCTGGATACCAGCTGATTTATAAACTACTATTCAGAATTCTAATAGCTCCTCATTTAATCAAGAAAACACAGGTTAAAATAACCAAGCACAGGTAATTGGCTCACTGGTATGAATCTTCCTATATAGATAATGGACCATATTTTCCTCTCATTTACGTAGGTATGATTCAGAAATAACTCCACTGAAGTTGATGGAATTATGCTAGAGTAGAACTAGTGTAAGAGAGAAAACAATCAAGCCTAAAACCTACAGTACCTCACGATCATGTTTATTTCAAAATTTCATCAATGCAAATCTTTTAATCCTTCTCAAGGTGATCTCACTGACTTTTTGACAGCTATGAGATTATGTACATAACAGCACCACACAAAATAGCTTTGCTTTGAGTATGGTGCCTTAACTGGAAAAATGCAACCTTATCTGCATTTGGTTATCAATGAAGAGCCAGTGGATTTTCATTATTTCTTAATTGACATGCATATTTCAGGAAATTTGCCAAGTACATAAGGGCGATGATGGTGAAAGTAGGCTATGTGCATTCAAAAAGGAAGGGAGAAATTTTCAAAGGAGGGTGGGGTTTGTCCGAATAAACAAGTGGCTTTATATTCTGTTACATATTTCTCTTGATATGGGTAGGAGAGTGTGGTTCCCAGTTATAGTTCAGTTTCTATCTTTCATCTTCCTTCAGGCAAAGTTCCCAATGAAGCAAAAAAAGATATATGTCTCAGTCAGGTTGTAGTGAACACAGCAGGGTTTGGACCAGGGTTGAGGTTAACTATCAGAAGGTAAGTGCTGAGTTGATATCCAGCACCTCAGATTGATATTTCATCAGATCCCATTAGGTTTATCAGAATCTAGCTCAAGAAAACTATCATGGAAAACCAAAGGTGCTGCAGGAAATTGCATGGAATTAATTCGGAATCAATTCTAAACCAGTGCCTCCGGGGTTCTGTTTTGTTGAAGAAGCTGTCTTTTGAAAGAGATATAATATGATATCCTTATGATCATTAAGGATTCCATGTAGCCTGCTAGAAGAGTTAGACACAGAGTCCTGGCAGAATTCCAATTGTGGAACATGTAACAAAATCATGCAAGAATACCTAGTTTCTCCTTCCGCTTTTCCACTCCCATTTTCTCATTAGACCTATAGCTGTTGGGAAGGTTTCAAAATTTTATCAAAACGATGGAAAAATATTGCATGAAAACTTTGGAACTTTCCCCCAGGTTCCATTTTCCAACAAGCTCTTGTAATTGCATTCTGCCTATTATTTTTTTTATTTTATTTATTATCATAACATCTAAACACTCCAGTCATGGATGAGGACTCCAATGGCCTAGGCACTATACGAGCACAGAATAAAAAGAAAATCCTTGTATAAATGTGCAATTTCAATTGGATAAGGATTGAAGTCTCTTTCATCTGCTGTTTTAGGTCTCAGTTCTGCAAATAATTTTGCACGCAAGTAACTTTAACATATCTAAGTAACGCCATTTGGCTCAGTTGGGCTATACAGTCTTCAGTTGGGCTATACAAAGGCAAGAGTTACTTGCATGCAAAAGTACTTGCATGACTGGATCTTAAATTGTTCAATAGTGGTGTTGTAGACCCGTGGTCTTCAACCTGGGCAATACTGCCCACTAGTGTGCATTTTGTGATTTTTGGTGGGTGCTACAAAAATGAAGGAAGGAGATAATGGCCATGCTCATCCAGCTGTAATTTATAAAAAGTTTGTATGAATAATGAATGAATAATGAATACATTTTGTTTGAATGAAATTTGTTTGTTATCCTATTTAAAATATCTGAGTTTAAAATTTAAATAAATTGAAAATTATAATTAACGATTAACAGTACAGCAATGTAACAATTAATTTAACAACTGTGGCAATTTATAAAAAGTAACAATATATGTAGGTGGGCAGTAAATTTACTGCAAATGTGAAAATATTGAAAAACTGGGCGCTGATCCAAAAAAGGTTGAAGACCACTGTTGTAGACTATTAAAGAACTACTATGTTCCATCCCAAAGATGGTTACATGGAAAATTTAATTATGTATCATATGTAAAGCATGTTGGAATCCTTTGAATGAAATGAAATGTGCTATATAAAATGTAAAGATACTGTTTCTTTTCCTCACCCAGCCAGAGGATGAGTGAACTGCTTCTGCAAAACTGCCAGTGCTTGCTACTTTTTTTTATCATGTGTTGATAATACAAAAGCTATTTTAAATACAACAAAATTAGAATATCAATTGCCTCTTTTTACCAAAGCACATTAAAGTGTTTAACCAAAGTGAAATTGATTGCATTGAATTGCAAATTTCAGAAGGGAAGAACAGCTGAAAATAAAATTAAGATCAATGGAGAGACCTTAATATGCTATTTTAGCTCTAGTGTGCAATAATACTCTATTATGTGTTTGAAACATGAGTGCATGCGCTGTTGAAAATGATGGGTCTTAGATTGTCAGTCTTGTGTTCTCTGCTTTGTGCCATTTCCCATGGCTTCTCTGACCTGCTGAGAGGTAAGATGGGTCATGGTTGCCCTAAGGGCAAAAAGGTGGCATATGCCAGCTCTGCCCCCTGGTCCTGCGTCGAACATAGCACCCCTGGATCCAAGAAAATGTTCTTGTGTTTTCAGTTTATGTGTGATTTATATAGTAAAATATTTTTTAAAATAAAAAAAGTAAGTATAGGCTGAATAATCTACATAAACAGGTAAAAGGGGCATTCCAGCACATTCGTATTTTAGTCTTATTATAGGTCTGCACAGTGCTGTTCTTTTCCTCTGCAAATTGTGGCTTCTGCTCAGTTTCACACCCTAACACACACTTTTATATGTCACATGCTCTATGACTGAATTGTTGGCAATATAGCTTACTTAGAGGGAGGTAAAGGTAAATCCTGTTGGGCTTTTTGTTTTGTTTTGTTTAAAGAAAACATGCAATACCAGGGATAAACATTAGGATTTGCAATACTCCAAAAGGCTGTATATGTTCTCCAGTGATGATTAATGGAATGTATGACATCATCAGAATGCTCTGTGGGACATCATACAGGCTGCATCTTCACTGGTAAATTAAGTCGACTTAAGCCTGCTTAAGTCGACTTAATTTACCCTGAGTCTACACTGCATTTTCCTTAAGTCGACTTAAGCAAGCTGCTTAAGTTGACTTAAGGAAAATAAAGTCGACTTAATTAAAATTAAGTCGACTTTCTAACACCACCTTCCTAATCGATCTAAGGCTTAAGTCGACTCCCTAGAGTCTACTTAAGCCAGTGTAGACGTGGGGTAGCCCTAAGTCGACTTTTAAAGGGACAGCTGGAGCCGGCGTGGGCCCCCGCCATGCTCCAGCTGTTTAAAGGGACAGCTGGAGCCGGCACTGGCCCCCGTCACACTCCAGCTGTCTAGAGGGACAGCTGGAGCACGGCGCTGGCCAAGGGAGCCCCGGGCTTCCTGCTGGCCAGATCGAGCGGTTGTGGCCAGGAGGGAGCGCGGTCTCCCGTGCTCCCTCCTGGTCAGGATCATGGGGCTCCCTTGTCCCCAAGACCCGTGCTCCAGCTGCGGCAGCTGGAGCACGGGTCCCAGGGACAAGGGACTGCGGGGCTTCCTTCTTGCCGGGACATGAGTGGTCCTGGTGAGAAGGGAGCCCTGAGGTCCCTTCTTGCTGGGATCCCCACTCCAGCTGCTCAGCAGCGGGCAGCTGGAGCATGGAACTCCGGCTCTTCCTCCTGGCCCGGACCACTCGGGTCCGGGGAAGTTGTCCCCGGGACCCCAGTGGTCCAGGCTAGGAGGATTCCCTTCTGCCCAGGACGTGGGAAGTCCCGAGCAGAAGGGAGCCAAGTGATCCGGGGCAGAAGGGAGCTCCTTGCTCCCTTCTCCCCCGGACCGCTCAGGGGCTTGCTGCCTCGGGGAGAGCCAGCCCCGTGTGGGGCTGTCTATCTCTGGAGCAAACAAGTTGACTTAGAGAGTCCAGTGTGGACTCTCTAAGTCGATTTAGTAAGGGCCCCTTTAAGTCAACTTAGGAGTCCAGTGTGGACTCTCTAAGTCGACTTAATAAGGTCGACTTAAAGTCGACTTATTAAAGTCGACCTTTTTAAAGTCGACCTTAATTCCCTAATGTAGATATAGCCACAGAGCATTGGTAATAGGGGTGTTATTGTGTTAATCTATGGAATAAAGGACCAAAGAATCAAAAATGTTACCATAATTCTGAACTGTCCAACATTTTGAACAAAGTTCAGGATTTGGTACAGAGAGACCTTAGCATGCTTAGTATGATGGCAAATGCACCATTAAAATTTCTTTTAACTTTTTATTAAAGATATAGAAAAGAAAGAAAAAACAGAAAAGAATTGGAAATGTAAATAAGGCTTGTTCCCTTTCCCTTTATGTGGAAAGAGGTTTTCAGAAGAAAAAAAAGTAACAGTGTTTTAGATAGTATCAAAGGCTATGTCTACACTGAGAAATTTAGGTCGACTTTACCAAGTCGACTTTCCTAAGTCGACTTTAAGTCGACCTTATTAAGTCGATGTAGAGAGTCCACCACAGGACTCTTAAGTCAGCTTAAACCTGGCCTTACTAAGTCGACTTAGAGAATCTACATTAGCCTCTCTAAGTTGACTTGTTAGGTCCAGGGGGAGGCAAGGCTCTTTTGGAGCCTCCCTCCCCATCCCAGGGGGGCTTGTCCTGGGGAGAGCCAGCAAGCCCCGGAGCGGTCTGGGGGAGAAGGGAGCATGAAGCTCCCTTCTGGCCCGGACCGCTCAGCTCCCTTCTAGCCGGTACTGAGCGGTCCTGGCTGAAGGGAGTCCCATGCTCCCTTCTGGCTGTGACCGAGCGGTCCCTGCAGTCCTGGCCAGAAGGGACTGTGAGGCTCCCTTCTCTCCGGGACCCCAGCGGTCTGGCCAGCAGGGACCGTGGGGCTCCCTTCTCTCTGGGACCCCAGCAGTCCTGGCAAAAAGGGAGCTGTGGCTTCCTTCTTGCTGGGACCCCCACAGGGGTCCCAGCTAGAAGGGAGCACGGTGCCCCTTTCTGCCGGGACCCCAGCAGTCCCGGCCAGAACGGAGCCCTGTGGCTCCTTTCTGGCTGGGACCATGCTCCAGCTGCTAGGGGTTCCCTTTTTCCCCTGCCCTAAATCCACTTAGGGCATCCACACTGCTTAAGTCTACTTAGGAAGTCGACTTAAGTATTAAAGTTGACTTAAAAGCAGATCTTATTAAGTCGACTTTAAATTTCCTTAAGTTGACTTAAGCAGCAGCTTAAGTCAACTTAAGGAAACTCCAGTGTGGACACAGATTAAATGAAGTTGACTTAAATTGACTTAATTTACTAGTGTAGATGCACCGAAAGATGGTAATAATTGTCTGTTTCAGGAAAAGAGAAGAAGTTAGCTAACTTGTACCAGCATGAGCTACGTTACTTTTATCTTCCTCTTTCTGGTCACAATTTCACAGCAGTGTTGCAAAATACACAGTGCTGGCTGGCTAAACCTTCTTATTAAATACAAGGAAAAAGTAGAGCGATAGGAAAGAAAATAAATAAGATCGGGAAGGAGTGGCAAAGTATTATATCCCAGGTGGTATTTGGGATTTAGCAGGAGCCAGTGGTAAGGAAGGTGTAGTCTGGGTCCTTTTCACTGGCCTAGTCTGGTCAGGACATTTCTCAGGATTAGGATGAAGATGGTTCAGAGTCTCAAGAGAAGGTGGGACTCACATTTGCACATTTTTCCATCAGTGCTTGTCGTGATAGGTTACTGTGATGTCTTAGGATCTTACACTCACTTTTTATAGTTGAGCTCACAATTAGGGTAAATTTGTAGGCCCAGTTGTCAAAACAGTGGCTGCACGTGGCTGAGCTTCAATAGAAATAAAAGGGGTAGTTTTAAAACTCTAATCCGTTGGAATGTCCTTTCAATCATGGTTTTAGAGCATTCAGCAAGTAGTTCTAAAAATATGCTAGATTTAAAACAGCAACTAATTCTGCCTATCTTTAAATGGACAATGTTAATGGTTTTTAGGCTCAAAATTTAAAGTATTGCTGCTTAAAATATGATTTGAAAGGAAAAGTCTCCTCTCTTCGAAATATTTTAAATATTCTATTGTTTCATTGAGAAATTAAGGCAGAACTCCTCACACATACACACCCCAACCCTACACTTTTTATGATGCCTACAATGTTTTATAGTTCCAGAGGGGTAGCTGTGTTAGTCTATTGCAGAAAAAACAAACAGTCCTGTGGCTTTTTTAAAGACTAACAGATTTATTTATCACATCCGATAAATAAACCTGTTGGTCTTCAAAAGTACCACAGGACCCTGTTTGTTTTGCAGTGTTTTATGTTTTCCTTGGTATTAGTCAATTACAAGACCTATGTCCTAGGCACTCAGGCTATGTCTACACTTGTTAATTTAAGTCAACTTAGCATGTCCACACTCAAATTTTAAGTCGACTTAGAGAGGACCCTACAAAATCAATCTAGAGTGTCCACACTGGATGCCTAGGTCGACTTGTAGGGGCTAGGTGGACCTGGGACAGGTCCACGGTGGCAGGGGGGCACCGTGTACAAGGTACCAAGGTACAATGGGGCAAAGGGGGACAGGGACCCTGGCAGGGCATAGGGGCAGGGTGGGCAGGGCTATGCCCTGCCCTTTGGTGGGGGCACACCAGGCTGTGTCTGTGCCAGCCACCCTGGCTGGAAGGGCAGTGGGGAAAACCTGGAGCCCCCTAAGTCGACTTAAAGT
This sequence comes from Pelusios castaneus, assembly GCA_007922175.1. Classification (NCBI taxonomy): domain Eukaryota; kingdom Metazoa; phylum Chordata; order Testudines; family Pelomedusidae; genus Pelusios; species Pelusios castaneus. Next base: position 2,447,397 of record ML685951.1, read on the forward strand.
CGACTTAGGGCTACTCCACGTCTACACTGGCTAAGTCGACTTTCTAAAATCGACTTAGCCAGCAAAGTCATCTTAAAATGAGGTTTAAGAAAGTCGACTTAATTTACTCTGCGTCTACACTACACTTTCCTTAAGTCGACTTAAGCAACTGCTTAAGTCGACTTAAGGAAAAATTAAGTCGACTTAAGCAAGCTTAAGTCGACTTAGTTTACAAGTGTAGACGCACCCTCAGAGACTCCGTCTGATGATATGTAAAAGTTAACCATCCCACTTGTAAATTAGAGAATTCTTCTCCTGAGAACTGGTGCCAAACAAATATTCTGCCAAAGAAATTGAGTCCTGTAGAGTAATTATTTATTGCCTATGGCAAGAAAAATAAATATTCCTCCATCTTTTCTCATTTTCTGTGGAAAGGATATAATAGAGGTATTGAGGATATTTGCAATATCAGGGTATATCCAAAATGGGAACCTTGGACATCAGACTTTAACTGTTTCTCAATTCTAAATTAACAAGAAAGAATGTCTGACTGATGACCATAGGTGCAGAGATCAAAAGCACTTCAAATATATTTGAGCAAGGAAAAAGAAAGAGCATGGAAAGGTTTGTCTTAAATTAATGTTTGTCAATATGCAAGCATATCAGAATTTTATATACAGTCATACTATAGAATATTAGTTTCAACTAAAAACCAGAGGCTTTATTTATGTGACACAACTTGTCATGACACTTCATGAACAGTTATATATTACAGGAGTACTTCATAGCTTGCTCGAACATATTTCACAAGAAATATACATAATGTAATTGCTTGTAAAGTGAAAATGCGGAATTAGATAAGCCATGCTGTCTGACTGGCTTTGGTTATCCCACACTGACATTAGTTTTCAAATGTGGTAGCCCTTTTAAAAAAAACCATGATTTATTCTAGTTATTTTAGGGGTTCCAAGATATTGTGCTTCTGTGGTTTCTAGACAAACAGCATGAATTGGCTTTGCAGTAGAATCACAAATAATAAAAGCTCCGTACTGCTTCTATAATTCACATGCACACTACACACAGTGATTTAACATGTTCCAAAGGGGTAGCCATGTTAGTCTATTGTAGAAAGACAACAGAGTCCTGTGGCACTTTTAAAGACTAACAGATTTATTTATCGCATGAGCTTTCGTGGGAGAAAATCCCACTTCGTCAGACGCTTTGAAGATGGGAAAGTTACAGAATGGGAGGAAATTCATTATTACTTGTGCCAAGGAAATAACATTTAAATTATGACCAGCATATCTAATTAACATAGCTGATTGATTGCAACAAAACACTATTGCACTGATGTATAATATGGATTGAGGAGGAGGAAGATGGCAACTAAATTGACCAGCTCAGGGACAGTTATAGTATTAGGGCCCAATTGTCAATACAGAAGAGTATAAGAATGGTGTTATAGTTTAAGCACAGGACAGAAAATCAGAAATGTAGCTTCTGTTCCTGACTTTGGCACATACTTGAGACCTTAGTTAAATCTGGAGAAAGTCACTGTACATAGGTGCAAAGAAGAAACTCATCTGTCTGAGATGCTCCACTCCCTCATGGAATTGCATAACTATCTCCACAAAAATCCATATGGTCCATCAGCCACGCAGACAGGGTGGCTGGGGCTAAGGAGAACAGAGAAGATACCAAATGGGAGATGCTCTGAATGGGTACCTCCATACTGGCTGCCCCTGAAAAGTTGGAAGAGCCACCGCAATTACAAAGTGAGTTATATTCCTTGATCTACCATAGACTTCTAGCATGAACTTGGGCTTCAGTTCCACATCTGAAAATTGGGACTAATAATACCTACCCTGGCTATGTGTTTAAACTCGCTAAACATCGCAAAGCACTCAGGTGCAAGGCATGATAGATGTTTAAACTATTATTATTTGGCCTTGTCTACATGGCATGGCAAAGTGCACCAGAGAGGTGTGATTCGTAAAGCACACCGATGTGGCATGTCTAGTCTAAAAGACCCTGTTTGTGTTAATGTTAATGTAATCCTGTGGCTAAGTGAATGCAAACTCAAAACTTTTAGAGCATGCCAGCAGAGTCTACCCTTGGTTGCTAGTACACAATGCATTAGAGCATGTTACAAATCACACCCCTCTAACGCGCATTTCTGGCACTGTATACACAAGGTTTTCAATAAGATAAGGCAAAATGTGTATTTTTAATATTCTCTTATTGTACTGTTAACAGCCTGAGTTAATATTAGCACACAGTAAGATCTATTTGTGGATTTGGCTGAATTTTATTTTCAGAATATATAAAATCTCCAGGTTGCTCATTCAGTTATGGAATTCCCAATGAAAATTTTCATAGACAAATTGTCACTGAACTCTTTTGGATACTCTAATAGGCCGATAAAATGATTTTTAATAGGTCTTCCCCTTCTTGGCAGCATTTTTAATGCACATTGTGCTGGTCTAATGGCCATCATACAAGAGCACATAGAAGCTGCAATGCAAAAGTGATGAAAAGGGGCCTGGATGGCACACCGATTCTGTACAATTTAACATTTAATTTTTAGGCAACAGCCTTTGGTTGTTTCTAGAAACTACTTAAGGCCAAAAAAAGTCAATCTCCATTACATCTTCTAATACACAGCATCTTTCTTGCTAAATTCCACATTTGTTGTGTGATCTTTTTGTAGCAGGGACAGCTTGAAGCACTTTTCACTGTGTCCTTACTTCTCAGGAATGCATTTCACTGACTAAATAAACATTTTGCTTTGGCACAAAAGTAGATTCATTTCTGATGTGAGAGCATATTCTTGCAGAAAGCTGAGAGAGAGAGAATGGCATTGCTCAGAAATGCTAAAGCCTAAATTACAGTACAAAGACTGTGAAGCCTGATTGGATGTGTTAAGATGATAATAGTTCCTGGAAAGCATGTTTGGCTTGTAAAGGTTTTTTAAAATCTACATCAGAGGGTCCCCAACTGTGGTCCATTGAGCACTTGATGGTCTTCTCAGGGTGCTATTTCTCCTCCTTGTTTACAGCCACTAAATAATGCTATAAAACAGCTGAAAATACTTTAAATATGCTCCTAATATTGTTTTTCCATGTAAACAATTCCTGTGTTTATTACAGGGAAGTAATGTGATAATGAAAAAGGTAGTTGTCTGTGAGACTGTAGATAGGAGAGGAATTTGGGTCTGTGTTATAATGAATGGGAGGAGATTTTGTGAGATTGTAAGAGGAAAGAGAGATGTCTGTGAGAGATTCGCTATATTAAAATGTGGTTTTCTCCATGAAAAAAAATTATCTGGATTAACAATAAGGACTGAGAAAATGCAGAAGGTTGAGAACAGTTGCCAAGTTAGCCTTTCTTATCTTGGCACTCTTCTATATTCTTGATGAATAAATAAATTGTGAGTTCTCGCTAAGAATGACAGATTCTTCTGTTGTCTCCTCATTTTAATCCATGTCTCTTTCCTTATTCTCGTCCATTTCTCACGGTTTCTTTCATCTGTCCACATACTGTGGCAAAGAAATGTTATATACAGTGCTGTAGTGTCTAAATTAGACTAAATAAGGCAAAACAAATAGCATCTCGGTTATAATGCAGTTTCCTCCTCATTCCAAGAGGAAATATTTGGTTTTGCTTGAATATTCAGTTTGTTTGTTATACTGTATTTTATCCAGCGTTGGGTTGACGAGACAGTGTTAGAATCCAGATTAGATTTAGGATACGGCCTGTGGTTGGATTAGATTGTATTGACACAGCAAGAGCTGTGTTGTGGTCAAAAAAGAAAATATACATTTTCTGTCCTTTTTATTACGCTCATATTTATTACAATCAGATTAAATTAAAAAGACACTGCAGAGCAGGCAGCAGTAGAAGCAGCAAGGTGCCCCATTACCCAGTGAAATCACTAGGGGTGTGTGTACACTTGTAAATTAAGTCAATTTAAGCCTGCTTAAGTTGACTTAATTTACTCTGCGTCTACACTACAATTTCCTTAAATCGACTTAAGCAGCAGCTTAAGTCGATTTAAGGAAATTTTAAGTCGACTTCATAAAACCTAGTTTAAAGTCGACTTACTGGCTAAGTCGACTTTATTAAGTCGACTTAAGCCAGTATAGACGTGGCTTAGCCCTAAGTCTACGTTAAGGGTCTCCAGGGCTCCCCCACTGACCTCCCTGCCAGGGTGCCTGGCACAGCCAGAGCCTGGCGTGCCCACCCACAGGGCAGGACACAGCCCTGCCCACCCCGCTCCCGTACCCTGCCCCTGTTCCTGTCCTGCTCAGCCCCCATGTACTTTAGTACAATGGGGAAAATGCTGAGCCCCCTGGCACTTTTAAAGGGGTACCCCCCCTCCCACCATTGACCACTCCCAGGCCACCTAGCCCCTAGAAGTCGACTTAGGCATCCAGTGTGGATGCTATAAGTTGATTTGGCAAGGTCGACTTTAAGTCGACCTAAATTTACAGTGTGGACATGCTAAGTCGACTTAACAAAGTTGACTTAAAGTCGACTTTAAGTTGACTTAACAAAGTCAACTTATTTTGACAAGTGTAGACATAGCCTCCGAGCTGAAATTACTGAGAACTTGGCTTGGTGATGGTGGAACCTGGATGTATGGATAGAAGGAAATGTCTAGATGTCTTCGTATCATCTGTTTTATTACCTTAAATGACTACTAATGAATAAAACAAGACAAGAATTTAATTATAAAATTAGTTTTTATTGTTTTTTAAATGTAAACTCATGATATGAGGCCATCTGTTGATGAATTGGAGGAAAGAACTCGGAAGCAGTGTCTATTTACATAGACACACCTACTTTGCTTAGCTGATCAGCAAACATATCTGCTCTGCCATAGTGATTAATTTTGTCTGTTGTGGGTTAAAATTCATGAAAAGGACAATGAAATTTTGTTATCCTTATTGTGTGATGAAAGGGCAGCAGAACTGTACTTAATATGCCATAACTGCGGGAGTCACCCTACCTGTTATCTCACTCAGTGATAGCCATGGCAACCCCAGATGAAAGACAAAGGGGAGCTAGGTATTCCTATTAAGTAGTATAGGTTTTGTTTAAAAGGTCTTAGGTGTTATTGATTCTTCCCCTCCAGCCTTTAAAGTTAGGATTAGACTCTATTGACAGTATTTGTTCTACTTCAGTGTTCACAACAGCTGACTTGCTGAGAAAGTGGTTTAAGGGGCTGAGCCTTAGATCCAGTGTGGGACTAGTATTGCAGTGAAAAAGATACTGCAGAGCTGGTGGCAGTAGTAGCAGCAGCAAAGTTCCCTACGACCTAGTCAAATCTGTAGGAGCTGAAATTACTGAGAACTTGGCTTGGTGGGGTGGAACCAACTAAAGGCAGTGAAACTGGCTGGTGGACAGTGACAGTAGTGAGCCATGACAGCTGCTATAATTTATCATTCAACACATAGATTCTTCAGGAGCTGCATGTGAATCACCTGAACTGGCTGCTGGATTCCAGGACTTTGCTAACTCTGGATAACAAACTGTTAGTGAGTGCAGCAAAAAGGAGAATCAGTGTGTTAAAGGGATGGTCATCCACTGGAATTTCATGCTACAAGGTGGGAAACTGAGGCAAAGGACTACTGCTCTAGATACTGTGGGGGTATGTATTTACTTTACTTTTGAATCATAGTTGCAGTGTGTTCCCAAATTAATAGTGTTCCCTCATGTCTTAATAAAAGTTTTCTTTTATACACAGACTCAGTACTTCCAAGTGGGAAAGTATCATGGCATCCAGAATTGGTGTTTAATTTCCCAGGATTCTTGATCCAGTTCTGTTTTGAAATATTAAGAGAAATCCCTAGATATTGAACCCAGCCTTTGTTGCTACTGGCACCACCTTGCAGAAAGACTATAAAACAAATAAATTAACATCAACATAGACTTTGTTATATTAGTTCTTTTTTAAATTAATTTGATGAAAAAAATTGTAGTTAGTCTTTTGCATATCATAAATAACACTAGTTCAAAAAGTTTTCCAGTGAGAGATTTGATGTCAATGATAGTCAGATCATGTGTGGCACCATTTTATAATCAAAGGGTCAGATTATCTGATCTCGTAAGACAGCTCCGTACCAGGAACCAGCAAAAAGCTGCCCTAAAACTGGTGGATCTAGTCAGTAGAAAATTGCCCTGGCACAAGACAATCCTCTGGTGATGTAGAGGCAATGGGGTGAGATTTATGACCAGCCCTTCACAGTTTACAGGATAGTGGGGATAACTGGGGAAAAAGAATTTAACCCTGGCTGTCAGAATGACCTAATTGATATCAGTAGACCAGCCCAGTGTTGAATCACCTTTCTCTTCTCTGCCAGCTCCTGCACAGGGTCTGCTCAAACTCTGATTCAATATTAATAAAATTGCCACAAGTTCAATTCAGAAAATCATTTACTATGAACAGTGAAAAGGGGGCGTAGAATTGCATGGAAATTGATCTTAATCTTTTTGTACAGCTAATGATTATCATCCAGTATGACTGGATTATTAAATTCTAGTTGCAATGTTAGGTGCAACTCTGAGGAGAAAGGCATTTTACCAAGAAGAACTGTTTGAATTTTTCAGGAGCTGCAGAATAATATTAACTGTAACCCCTGATCTCGTTCATTAAAGTGTGTCAGTTAGATGCAAATTCTCATCAGAAGACAAAAAAATGATAGTTTAACAATGTGCTGCTGATTGTTTGTGATCTCTGAGTTAACTGTATCAGATCAAGTGATTCTATGATATATAAAGAGCATTTTGAGCATGTGGTTTATGGAAATACTGCTGCAGAGTTACTATATTTGCTGCATTTCCTTACTTTCGTTAGCGACACCATTGTAATTAGTACCAATTAATCTAATTTTTTTGTGATTCGTTTATGAATTTTCAATCTGGGAAGAACTGGAATTTAACTATTAATTGCATCTCTGTTGAGGAATAGCAGAAGTAAACTGAAAACCTAATGGCATTTATTGTGTCTTTGATTCTGCATTGCAATTTAATATAACATAATTCATATACCTCCATCATAACTACACATAATGTTATAAAATATTAAAATCAGAATTAGCTGGGGATCATATTAGGTAATAAAACACATTTCAAGATGCAGTACTGACCAATAGTTTTCTAAGTGCACAGTAAAGGTGTATTTGTGACACTATTTTGTTAGTTGATGAGTCAGAGACAGACAGGTGGCCATTTTAGACAGGTAAGGGAGAGTAACTGAGGTAGAGTAGATGGACTATTCCATATAGCTGGGAGAGTGATAACAAAGAAGCAAAAGAAAGGATAGAGGAGCAAGGGGAAGACTGAATGAAAAAAACATTCTTCAGTAGTTGGAATGAGAGATTTAGGCCTACATATCTGTGCATAAAGAGATGAAAGCATTTTCTTTAGTGTTAGCTGTATTTATTATTTGTACTCTGGAGGGGTCCACTGTGTGCCTTTAATTCACACAGATAGATACAATTTATGTCCCAACGAAGACAATTTTACAATCCTTTGTTTTACAGAGATTGTCTTCTACTTTTGTGTTTGAACAGAGACTGGCACAAAGGAGCCCCGTTCTTGGTTGTCCCTTAAGAACTACCATGCTGAATACAATTTTATCTATCTATCTATCTATCTATCTATCTATCTATCTATCATATAAAGGGCTGTAGTCAAAATCTGAGGTATTTTATTTTGAGGTATTTTATATGTCCATTATTATAGAGACAAAAAAAGTTCATAAACTTGATTAAGTTTGCAAAGTCAAACTCTGAAGGGTTAGGAAATTCCAGATTTATGGTGGTCCATGCAATTTACTTTACATACAGTTTTCAGGACCAAACCCTTAATTAACATTTGACTGAAATGTCCATTATGTGTAGTTCTTCAGATTAAATGCTTATTTTACTCTCCCTAGGCACGTTAGATTAAACATATTTTGATTATGATAAGAATTTCCCTGCAGCACCACTCAAAGCCAAGTTCAAATGTGTGGCTGGAATGATTAAATATACATTAATGTTGGAAATTGCATTAATTTTAGACCTTAAAATTAGCTTCTAAAATTCTGTTATATGGTGGAGTTGATCAAAAAGAGGAAACTTTATAAGGACTAGCCAAGAAAGAAAGCTTGAGAAAGACCAGACACTAAACATTTCAAGCTTAAAAAAAAAAAAAAAAAAAGATATTGTATGTCAATATGATTTTAAAAAGATTTTCCTGGGAATGAGTTACAAACTCTCTTGACATTTTACCTTGAATATAGAGATATTGTTTGAATAAAACCAGCCTATGTGGCTGAAATTTCTCTAATGTAGTTTTGGATTGTGAACTTTCCTCCTCTCATCATAGTCATGGTTATTATTATTTAATTAAGTATAACATACTGTGACAAGAACACTAAAGCACTTGCTAAGCATGTCAAAATACTCTGTCCAGAACATATTTAGGGAATAAGCACATTTTAACTGTTAAAAAATGACTCCCTGCTGCATTTGCCGTGGAAGAAATGGTTTCTCTCTATCTTTATCTATGGAGAACATAAAAAACCTGGACTAAATGCCTCTGTTTAGTCTTGTGCTTATGTCCTGTGATAAAACTACATAATGGAAGAAGAAGAATTTTGATAACTTTTTTTTTTTGTCACAGTGCCTGTATACGCCTCATTTACTTAAATGGCTGGTTAAATGTGTTGAGCTGGAAAATTTTCTTATAACATCTGCAAACATTTTCTGCTTACAGGCACAGATCTTTAAAAGGGCACATAAGTGACTAGAATGGGAGTCACCATAGCCTAGGAAGACTAGAACATAAGGGATATGGAATCTAGTCACAGATTTTCCCCTTGGCCTGATGTGTGATATTGGGCAAGTCCGGGCTGGCTCCTGCTGCTACCGGCAGCCCCAGGTCCCCGGCCGGGGCCGGATCCTGCTGCTGGCAGCAGCCTATGGTCCTGGCTGGGGCCAGGTCTGGCTCCTGATGTCGCTGTTGGCTCTGGGTCCCTGGCCAGGGCTAGATCCTGCCACTGCCAGTGGCCCTGAATCCTTAGCCAGGGCTGGGACCAGGGCCAGATTCTGCTGCTGGCAGCAGCCCCGGATCCCCGGCCAGGGTCGGATCCTGTCGCCAGCAGTGGCCCCGGGCCAGATACCATGGGCCCTGGGTCCCAACTGGGGCCAGATGCTGCTATCACTGCCTCCTGACTCAGCAGGGAGGAGGAGGCAGAGAACAGCCAATCAGGGGATGCGATGCCTCCCTGTGCCTTTCATAAACTCCGCCCCTGCAACTGCAATGAATCTCTCTCTTTAGGAGTCATGAGACTGTTACAATAGCAGCTCAGTGTTCTTCTGACTGGTGGACTCTGAAGGAGATGAAGAGAAAAAGGATGATCTCTTTGACTCATCACTGGTTCCTAATGTCTCAGCGAATTAGCTAGATACAAAGAGTGGGTTCATCATGAAGAGTCTTTGTGAATTTTTTTTTTTTTTTTGGATACCACTAAAGGGAAGCAAGGCGTTGAGGTGAAGGCCTGTTTCCCCATTTGCAGTGCTTTGTTCACTCAGTTGCCCTTGTCTCAAGAGATACCTCAGAAAAAACAAGGCATGGGGACTTCTATATATATCTTGAACAAGCTTCCTCACCTCATTCAATAACTTTTTGAGATGGAAATGTTTCCTATAATCAGCTAAGTACTTCTATTTTCCATTGTTTTTCTCTCTTCCTTGGCTCTCTCCTTCTAGTCTCCATGGTGCTGCTCAACTTTGACTCTCTGTATAGTAATAGATGCTGGGATGGTCATAAAGGACACAACTCCTTGAGCTGCTCAGAAAAAAATGAGCTTTCTTTCTTTCTTTCTTTCTTTCTTTCTTTCTTTCTTTCTTTCTTTCTTTCAGAGATGCATTCAGACCCTGGTAATCAGGGGCGTTGGCAGAAGGAATGGGAAAGGAAAGCAGTTTTGAGCCATGGCTCCATTGTCATTGGGGGAGTAGCAGTTCTCTTTCCCCAGTTGCAAGGCCACAAATCCTCTCTGAAGAAGATTGTGCAGGGCCGGCTCATCCGGTGGAGACACGGATTGAAACAGTTGTTTTTAATCTTTTTGCTGTGTATGTCCCATGCTGAGGCGAGTTAATGTTTCCTTTCTGCAAACACTTACCCATGCCATGTGTGGTTGTGACCCTGATACTATTATTGTCCTAGGAAGGGATTTCGGTTGCCATTCTAGACAGGAACCATGAGGAGCCATGCCCTCAGTCACCAAGGGAACTGTATTGTCTCCTGCAGCCCTTTGGGCTAGTAGGTGTTTGAACATTCTCACACCCCATTGTTAGGCAGTGCTCTTGACTGACTCCCAACCACATCTCAGGGGCTACGCTGGATCACTTTGTAACAGGCACAAGTATATGAAAAAATGTCCCCTACCTGCATTAACTGGATGAAGGGTAATTTGACTTTGCAGGGCTCTTGGCAATGCAGCAGTTCTCATTTTTGTCCTAACAATTACAGTTGGGTACTTCTGGGATTAAGGTATTGGGGGTTTTCTTTGGATCTGATCAATACATTTGAAGATCTGGAAGGAGGCCGAGGAGGAGGTGCAGGGCCACTTGCAGAGATGGCGCAGTCTCCTTTCTGGTCTCTCTCTTCAGGGTTGTGTTTTGATTTCTAACAACTTTCTGACCTCAGTATTGTGGCACTGACTGGTGTGTTGGCATCTTGCCCAGAGCCTTCTGGATCAGATTCAGAATCACATTCACCTTTTTTAAAAAAACAAAACTAAACACATGCACGTGCGTGCACACACACAATTACCACTGGATGCCCCTTGCTTTGCTGTTCCTGCAATGACATGAGGGTAGCCAGGGATTCACTGAACTGGTCAGAAGGGTGGCAGCTTTTTGCCTACTGTGCTTGCTGTATTGATTCCCTACAGGCCTGAAAGTCCCTTGCCCTCTGTCCTTCACTGTGTTGGTAGGTGGGCTTTTACCTTCTCTTGTTTTTCTTGGCACCTTTTAGATTTACCTACATTCTATAGTGGCCTTTCTCATGTTTGGCAACTTCTGCACAGATCATAGCCTGCCTGATCTAGCTTCTTTTAGCCTGCAGCTCTTAGACGTGTCACTGTTTGGTTTTTTTTTTCAACCCACTGTCCCCCTCCTCCAGCCCCCCTGAAGCTCTCTCTTCTTTATTCAAGGCAGGATTGACCAAGTTGTCCTGCTCAACCAGAATCTGGCCTATGTGTGTTTTGGGTAAGGTTCTCACTGAATTCCAGGCAGTGCTTCCCCACTGGGCTGCTCAATCTTTGCAAAAAGCTTTGCAGGGACAAACTTCATCTTCTATTCCCCTCACTGCTTTTCTCTCCTTTCAGAGTTAAGATCTTGTGCACTTGGGCACACTGTTGTACTGAAAGGGTCTGGTAAATGTTCCTTTTGTAGCCATGACCAAGAAACAGTTCTGTGTGTCAAGATGCAGCATCATCTCACCTTCTCTGAACTCCTGGGTACAACCTGAGGATGGCTCTGTTCCTGGATGGCTATGTCCCTAGCTTGGAGGATGCTGTACAAACATCCTCTTTTTAAGCACTCCAGTGACTTGCTGTGATGGGTCTTGCACAGCACTGTGGTAACTAATTGTTTTTGTAAACCATATCATCCCCTAGGCTATGTCTACACTTGAAAAGTTAGGTCGACTTTTGTTAAGTTGACTTAATAAGGTCGACTTTAAGTCAACTTAAAGTGGACCTTATTAAGTCAACTTAACAAAAGTCGACATAACTTTTCAAGTATAGACGTGGCCCCTTTTCGACCTTATTAAGTTGACTTAATAAGCTCCACCAAGATGCTAATCCCTGTTTCCACTGGCTTAAGTCAACTTAATAAAGTTGACTTAAGTGATAGTTTGAATAAAAATGAGGTGTTATTAATTCAAACTAACTTTTCCTTAATTCGACTTAAGGAAAGCCAAGTGTAGACGCGGACTATTTTAAGTCAACTTAAGCCTCCTTAAATCGACTTAATTTGTAAGTGTAGACGCACCCCTAGGTGTGTGCTCAGTGCTTTTTTTTTTCCCCGCCCAGCATCAGACAAGGTGTTTAATTTTTGTTTCCTTTCATTGCCCCTGTTTGATTCCTACTTTTGGTTTATTTGCATCAATTTTTCAGTGTTTTGAAACTAATTTTCTCAAAGCCCACTGTTTGTTCTGGGAGTGAGATCTGAGGCTCTCATTCTGCCAGTTTCTTGCTTGGCTAACGTTTTCGAAGGCTGGACTAGAGTGGCTGTTGTGAAATCTGACAGAGTGGCCAGGCTAGAGGGGTGTGATGTGCTGGGGCTGTTGTGTGTACTGATTGTGACCTGGAGGCAGATTCATTGCAATTTTTATAAATAGACTTGTAACACTTTACGGTCGACTTGGTGCATTGCCAGTATTTTGAGTGAAGTTGATGAGGATGAGTATTTAGTGATCTATGTTTAATGTTCACTTAAGATGCTTCATTTTATTGCATTCATATCTTTGTTTAGATTGTAATCTAATAACACTTCTTAATAGCTTTAAATGTGACTTTAAGCGAGTAAAGGTATTTTTCATGTCCTCTCTCTCTGGGCCACCTTTCTAGAGCACCATCCTGAGGGGGGAGACCCCTGTTCAAATTCTTCTTCCCCATCAAACAGAGGAAAGGGGAGTTGAACCTAGCTCTCCTACATCCCAGATGAGCGGTGTAACCAGTGAGTTAAAAGGGAGGTATCTTTGCTGTTGCTGTCTCTATCATCTCCTTCTAACATTTTGTGTACACCTTTGGTGCCTAAAGTACCTGACTCCAGGCAGCTGTTTCCTATTTGTGGATTGCTAAACTGATATAGGCACTTCCCTGCAACCTAGATTTAAGTGGTTCTCTCCAAGAGAGGGGTGGGGCTTAGCATGCACCCCTCTTGTTAGCATATCTTATTGGCTGGGTAAGGCAGGACCCTACCTACTATGCTGGTTGTTGTGAATCACATTCTAAGGTGTCAATCTCTCCCCACTCATTGGTTAGGAGCACAGGTGTCTGACTCAGCTTTCTGGAACATCTTCTTGTTCCTGTGATTTTCTAGGTGCCTTAAAGTGAGAGGTTGTGACACTCACCATTGCAACACCTAACTCCTTTCATGGATCCCACCCTTCAGGCCTGATTCTACCAGCTTTAGTCACATTGAGCAGTAATTTATTCTGCAAATCTCAGTCATTTCAATGGGGTCACTCACAGAACAACCCAAAGTTTCTATGTAACTTAATAGAATTAAAATTCTGCAATTTAGTAAAAATTGCTTGAGATTCATTTAGTTGACATTTGATGATGAGAAAATATGTAGTAGTATTAAATTAGTTTGACTTGGTACACCACTTTCTCTGTTATGGCCACCATCTGAACTTTTTAATGTTGTTTATTGTAAAAGCCCTTATAGAAGTCAGCAGAATTAAATGGAGCAATCAACTGGTAAACTCGTGCAACACCTCTAACATACATAGAATTATGTTGCTCTGTGCCAGCTGAGGATCTGATCCATGAACTCTGGAATGAAATCTTTATGCTTTAACTTTCTGCAGACTCCCTTCCCTAGCTCTTAAATGTATGCTGGCAAAACATAATGTTTATGAACAGACCTAAAAACTCTTGGATAACTGCACATGTCCATGACTCAGAAATTCTACTATAGTTCATAGCCAAGTATATTTTAGGATCAAAGCTATGAAATGTCTAACCATTAACATCCTCACAGACACTCAGTAGGTATAACTAGTGTTAGTTTTTCAGCCATGGGGCCAGGTCCTTCAGTATTTATATAGAAAAATCTCCCGTTTACTTGAACAATAATTTTGCACTGCAATGTCAAACTCTCAGAGACTGCCAGTAGATAAATTATAATGAACTCATCAAAGGAAAAAATATATATTAATTCTGATTCAGTTCATATCATCTGATCTCATTCAAAATCATTAGTTATATAAACATGAAGGAAATTAAAATATCATGCAAATTAATCATGTGTGACTCAGCAGTCTTAAAGGCAATGGATCAAATTAAAACTTTCCACTGATCCATATATGTCATACATAAACGTTACTGTGAGTTTTGTTAGCTCAGATCCTCTTTTGTGCATTAGCTGTTGTGATGTAAGCAAAATAAGCATGTGCTTGATAGGAAATAAACAGAAAATGTTCACAGTAGGAGGAGAACATAATTATCTGAATAGAATTACTGGCGCTTAAGACTGAAATTCTGCCCTCCAATGTGGGAACTGTATTGGGAGGAGGAGCAGTGATGGCTTGGCTATGCATCTCATATCAAAACCATTGTGCAAGTGCAGGGAAAGTTTCTTCTGAGTGCTTGTGAGTGATCTTTGTCTCTTTAAAAAAGAAGAATTGTGTAGTTTGGACTATAACATATACATTAGCCAGAGGTGGGTGTGGGCATACACACGAGTCTCAGGTCTAGACTCTTTGGACTATAGTGCACTAGTTGGTATGGTAGCCCACTTCCTACTATCATCCAAATATTCTCTTGAAACTAGGAAGGGAACCTGCCATGCTGCCGTACATGGGGGGAAGTTGTGTTGTTTCCTTTCCTTTTTGGTGTGACTACATAAAGGGGGCAATAGTTAGTCCTAGCTATTTATTTATATCAGCTATTTATTATATTCATATTTATCTCATTGAAATGTGGTTCAGCTACACAGCAATACAAATATTTCTTTCTCTGCCTTTGACAAATAGTGTGGAGTTGAAATATTTTCATGCCAAAACATGTCTCTATTAGTTTCTCTATAAAAGCAGGATAACTGCCTAAATAAAAACACCTTCCAAAGGTTATGGATGCGTCAATAAAAAATGCAGTGCTGCTGAATTTAAATATTGAATCATTGTATATCCTTTGTGTATTATGGGTATGTATTTTGCTACATAAACAATAACATTGAGGTACATTCCAAAGGGGTAGCCGTGTTAGTCTATTGTAGAAAGACAACAGAGTCCTGTGGCACTTTTAAAGACTAACAGATTTATTTATCGCATGAGCTTTCGTGGGAGAAGATCCCACTTCGTCAGATGCTTTGAAGATAGGAAAGTTACAGAGTGGGAGGAAATTAAATGCAGGGGAGTGTATGACATAGCATCAGGTCAGGCTGTAACAGCAAATCAAAATAGATGTTAGGATTCAAAACACTGGGGAACAGCACATAGAGGAGGGGGAGGTCAAATCACTAGTTGTAATGCGAGAAAAATCCATAGTCCCTGTTTAACCCCAAGCCAACTGAGTCAAATTTGCATATAAGTTCGAGTTCTGCAGTCTCTCTTTGAAGCTGTGATTTGTTATTCATCTGTTTCAACACAGCTATTAACAAGTCGTCAAGGGAGTGAGCAGGGAGATTGAAGTGTTCCCCTACAGGTTTTGCAGTGTTGCAATTTCTGATGTCAGATTTGTGTCCATTGATTCTTTGGCGCAGAGACCGTCCTGTCTGTCCAATATATAAGGCAGAGGGGCATTTCCGGCACATGATGGCATAAATCACATTGGTGGATGAGCAGGTGAACGAGCCCTTGATGGAGTAGGTGGCTTGATTAGGCCCTGTGATGGTGTCATCAGTGTAGATATGAGGGCAAAGTTGGCAGCGTGGTCTGCTGCAGGGATATGTTCCTGCTTTAGTGTTTCTATTCTGTGATCTGTAGTTGCTGGTAAGCATCCTTTTAAGGTTAGGGGGCTGTCTGAAAGCAAGGAGAGGTCTGTCTCCTAAGGCTTGAGAGAGTGAGGGGTCATTCTGTAAAATAGGCTGTAGATTTTTGATGATGTGTTGAAGAGCTCTGGCTTGGGGGTTGTAGGTGGTGACCAATGGCGTTCTGTTCTACTTTACCTACGACATATTCATCATCTGGACCCATGGTAAAGATGCCCTTGAAGATTTCCATAGAGATTTCAACAATTTCCACAACACAATCAAACTTAGCCTGGAACACTCCACACAAGAGATCCACTTTCTGGACACTACAGTGCAAATTAGTGATGGGCACATAAAGACCTCCCTATACCGCAAACCTACTGATCGGTATAGTTACCTACATCCCTCGAGCTTTCATCCTCGACACACCACACGATCCATTGTGTACAGTCAAACCCTAATACATAACCGCATTTGCTCTGACCCGTTAGACAGAGACAGACACCTTCAGGATCTCTACCAGGCATTCTTAAAACTACAGTACCCACCTGCAGAAGTGAAGAAGCAAATTGACAGAGCCAGACGGGTACCCAGAAGTCAACTACTGCAGGAGAAGCCCATGAAAAACAACAGCAGAACGCCACTGGTCACCACCTACAACCCCCAAGCCAGAGCTCTTCAACACATCATCAAAGATCTACAGCCTATTTTACAGAATGACCCCTCACTCTCTCAAGCCTTAGGAGACAGACCTCTCCTTGCTTTCAGACAGCCCCCTAACCTTAAAAGGATGCTTACCAGCAACTACAAATCACAGAATAGAAACACTAAAGCAGGAACACAGCCCTGCAGCAGACCACGCTGCCAACTTTGCCCTCATACCTACTCTGATGACACCATCACAGGGCCTAATCAAGCCACCTACTCTATCAAGGGCTCGTTCACCTGCTCATCCACCAATGTGATTTATGCCATCATGTGCCGGAAATGCCCCTCTGCCTTATATATTGGACAGGCAGGACGGTCTCTGCGCCAAAGAATCAATGGACACAAATCTGACATCAGAAATTGCAACACTGTAAAACCTGTAGGGGAACACTTCAATCTCCCTGCTCACTCCCTTGACGACTTGTTAATAGCTGTGTTGAAACAGATGAATAACAAATCACAGCTTCAAAGAGAGACTGCAGAACTCGAACTTATATGCAAATTTGACTCAGTTGGCTTGGGGTTAAACAGGGACTATGGATTTTTCTCACATTACAACTAGTGATTTGACCTCCCCCTCCTCTATGTGCTGTTCCCCAGTGTTTTGAATCCTAACATCTATTTTGATTTGCTGTTACAGCCTGACCTGATGCTATGTCATACACTCCCCTGCATTTAATTTCCTCCCACTCTGTAACTTTCCCATCTTCAAAGCGTCTGACGAAGTGGGATCTTCTCCCACGAAAGCTCATGCGATAAATAAATCTGTTAGTCTTTAAAAGTGCCACAGGACTCTGTTGTCATTAAGGTACATATATCACTAGAAATATGGGACTAATATACCACATGTGCCATAAGATAGAATAAACTTTGCTGTTAGAACTTTAACTTTTGCATTTCCCGACTCTTTGTATTTTAAATGTGCAGCCTTCATGCCACAGAGACACAAGTTTTTGCATTTGACATACACGGCTTTTGGGTTTTTTTTAGTTTAACTTCCTGTGCTAAATACACTTATCATTTAAGAGGTCTGAATTAAGGTTTATGTTCACACGTCATTGAAAAGAGTGGAGTAACTGAGTGTTCTCCTTTTGTACTGTCCTTAGTGGCTCAGATAGAGTTTTCTATTAGGCTGGGTTAAGAAGGTTGCATTACAGTGTTTACAATGTGCTAGTTGTAGCATCACAACTAAATAAAGAAGATCTATTTTTTTAATAGAAGCCTAGAATTTGCAGAATTAAGCCAAAACTGTGGCAATAGTCAGTCACTACATATTCTTGCACTGCAAATGGAATGACAGCACTTTGATTGGAATTCAGAGCCTCGGAGTACGATTAATGTCTTAGCCTAGTGAGAAGGAAGATAAATAGATAACATAGCCCTGTCACCGGGAGCATGGTCCCAGTAAATGAAGTAGGTCCAGTGTTCCAGGGTCAGAATAGGTGTTCTATCTGGGCAATCAAAAGGGTGAGGCAGCACCTGGGAACTCTAAAGAATCAGGGAAAGAAACCATAAGAGGGAATCATTGTAGGTATGTCTACACTGCAATTAAAAACAAGCAGCTGCCCATGCCAAGTGACTCAGGCTTGTGGGGCGTGGACTAAAGCGCTGTTTAACCATGATGTAGATGTTCAGGTATGGACAGGAGCCCAGGCCCTTGGACTCTTCAGTGGGAGGAGGGTTCCAGAGCTGGGACTGCTGCCTGAGTATCTATATCACAATTAAACAGCCGCTTAGCCCAAGCCTGTGTCAGCTGGCATGGGTCAGGTGCAGCTGTCTAAATGCAGTAAAGACATGCCCAAAGAGACAAAGCAGGCTGGTTCAATCAGGGACACGTGAAAATGACCAGCAACTAGGTGATGGGAAGAGATCCTGGAGGGACATGGTAGGAACATTCTTTTAATATTCTTGGTATTTTACTTTTTAAAATAAAGAATAAGAAGCAGCACATGGTGAGGGGGAAGAGGAGCACTAAAAGGAATCCCATTTTTTTCAGAGAGTATCACCATCTGTGCTGAATCATCTCTCTGCAGGAAGATGAAGCCCTTACAAAGATGTTTTGAGAAAGTGTGTTCAGTATGTGACCTGAACAGTATTTTACATTCATGATGGAACTCTAAGTGATCCTAAGGAGGTTTAAATACAGCTCTTTATGCTGATGAACAACTTCCTTTAATCAAAAGCAACTTAACAACCGTGCACCTGAAACAACCGTAGTCAAGGACACTTGTTTTAATAACTTATCATTTGTGCACTCAATAGGTGTCATACCAGGCAACTATTTTCAACAGTATTTCAAGTCCCAAATCATGGGCTACAGCCTGTATTTTTGGGTTGTCCACAAGAAAAATGCTGAGGGGGCCTCAGGAGTCTGTGAACTTCCCCTACACAGGGGAAGTACCCGCACAACACTTTTGCAGGAGCTATGATTCCTTAAGTAGACTCGGTTAGCCCACGTTGTAGCTCCTGCTCATGGCATCAGATCAGTGAGTCCATGGATTTGTGAAGCAATTAGCTACATCCTGCACCAGGACCATCTGCCATGCTTCTGAATCCCTTGCATGTGTTGGTAGCCTTTGAAGCTAAAGAAGATCAAAAGAAAGGGTCACTCATCAGTTTTGGTGGCCATTGTGAAAAGTGCTGAAATCATTGGTGCAGTTTTACATCAGCTTGTGATGCCAGGGTGCACCTAAGGGAAGAAACAAGAGAAGAAGTATGTCTGAAAGGAATTATGTACTTCAGGAAGCTCCTTCTATCCAGCAATTTAAAAGTACATGTGTGATCAATCGAACTGTATACATCCCTGGTTCTGCCGACCCTTGTTCCTGTAAATGCTCTTGCATAGACTTGACCGATATGAGGCTTCTTTACTGATGGTATAAGAACAACAAATAAAAATGCTGGCTCTGGGAGCTCTTCCCATTGCAGGTTTTTTTTTTTTTTTTTTTAAGAATATCTGAAGTCTTATTCTTCATTTGTTAATATCTTGAGATCAGAAGAAATATTTTTGGAAAAGAAAGCAATTACTCTCTTCTAGGATGTAATTGTAGCTTCCCAGAGACAAGTAATGAAGTGTTAAAATATCAACAAACTTATGCCGAAACCACTCAAACAGTAGGCACCACCATATAAAACTATGGCAAGTTATCTTTTTTTCTCTCTGAAAGAACCTACTGCATCTTCCATGTGAATCTAGCTTTCTCAAGCCCCCTCCTCTTTTTGACACCAGACTTCTTATATGATAATTTTAAAATATCCCTTACTTGCTGTGTCTCTCAGTGTTTCTGTTCTTCTTGCCTTCTTTAAGTCAGTACATATTTTTCACTGCTGTTTGTCTGCTTCTCTCTTTCCTTAGTTTTCTGATTAGTTTTCCTGTTGCTCCACTCAAATTTCTTTTCTGCCCCATTCCTCTTTTGTTCTCTTCCCTTTCTCCCCATTTCCATCCTTCCCCATTCAGACATCTGTCCTAGTTCTTCCCTTTGTCTCTCAATTTCTCACAACGTACACCCACTGTTACAGAATGCTTGAGCAGGACTGGGAGTTGACAGAGCCATTTTTATTGTCCTCTGGAATCTTTTCCTGCTAGGAAGAGTGGCTATGTCTACACTTACTAAAGTTAGTTCAAATTAGCAAATTGCATTGAGTTCAATGGGCCGGTTAGTTCAAACTAAGCAATTAGTTCGAACTAACATGGCCACATTGGTTAATTCAAACTAACTAGTTTGAATTAACCCTTAGTTTGAATAGCACATTCGAATTTATTAGTTCGAATTAAGGAAGCCCTTAATTCGAACTAATGAAAGCCTAGTGTAGCCATGGCTTAAATTAGTTCGAATTAAGGAAGCTTTATTCGAACTAACTTGCCAGTGTAGACATAACCAGTGAGAATTAGTGGGAGTGGAGAGCCTCTTCTTCTTTTCCCCCTTTCCCATTGGAGATAACAAGGAGAGATCTCCTAATTCACTTCTTCAGCTGGAGAGTCGGAGGAGGAGGTAAGGGGCCAGATAGGAGACATCACTTCTTCCAATCTGTTGCTGCTCCACCTACTGGTAGAATGGCTGGAAATCTCAGGGTGCGTCTACACTTACAAATTAAGTCGACTTAAGCTTTCTTAAGTCGACTTAATTTAATCTGCGTTTACACTACATTTTTCTTAAGTCGACTTAAGCAGCAGCTTAAGTCGACTTAAGGAAAATTAAAGTCGACTTTATAAAACCTACTTTAAAGTCAACTTTATTGGCTAAGTTGACTTTATTAAGTCGACTTAGCCAGTGTAGACACAGATTAGCCCTAAGTCGACTTTAAGTCGACTTAAAGGGCTCCAGGGCTCCCCCACTGCCCTCCCTGCCAGGGTGGCTGGCACAGGCAAAGCCTGGTGTGCCCCCCCCCCCCACAGGGCAGGACAGCCCTGCCCACCCTGCTCCTATGCCCTGCCAGTGTCCCTGTCCTGCTCAGCCCCCATTATACTCAGGTACAATGGGGCAAATGCTGAGCCCCCTGGCACTTCGGAAGGGGTGCTGCCCCTGCCACTGTGGACCAAGCCATAGTCCACCTAGCCCCTTCAAGTCGACTTAGCCGTCCAGTGTGGATGCTCTAAGTTGATTTGGGAGGGTCCCCTTTAAGTTGACTTAACTTTTGAGTATAGACATGCATGAATTGCAAAGTCGACTTAAATTAACAAGTGTAGACATAGCCTCAGAAACTTCCTTTTCCTATGAGTCATCACTTTCATAGTATCATAGGACTGGAAGGGACCATGAAAGGTCTTCTTGTTCAGTCCCCTGCACTTCAGGCAGGAGTAAGTATTATTTAGACAGATCCTGACAGGTGTCTGTCTGCTCTTCAAAACCTCCAATGACAGAGATTCCACAGCCTCCTTAGACAATTCATTTCACTGCTTAACTATCCTGACTTTACCAGTTATTGAGGCAGTGAAGAGAGCAGGAGCTGATTCTTTCAAGGAGCTGGGGAAAGCTAGCTTCTTTCATTTAGTGAAGGAGAAGAAGTCCCCCCCTTTGGCTGAAGGATTTAACCCCTCTGAACTTAAAAAATATATTCATTACTTATTTTTACATTTAGGCAGCTTTAAAAAGCTGCTCAAATATTGCATCAGAATAAAATACATGTTACAAGCTAGATGTTAATTTTAAAGGATACTTCAAAGAAAGCAACAAACTTTATTCTGAGAATCATTAATCAATCAAAACCTCTTATAGTAGCTGAAGTGGGTAACTTGACCTTGCTGGGTCTGTTGAAAAAGATTGCAATATTCCAAATACACCCGCATTTGGAGAGAACTGGAGTGATTCCCTGCCATAATACATATTTTTAGATTTTACCATGCAACCTTAACTCATATAACTAATACCCATATAAGTGGCCTCCATCCATGAACAAATATTACCAGTAATGGTGGCATGGTTGGGCCATCTACTGTGATTTTAATTATTTATTTTAGTTTTACAGTTCCATTCATTATAGTTTCTAAGTGTGATATTAATATTTATTTACAGTGACATAGCAATAGCTTACTATTTGGACGGAAGGGGCAAGTTTGAAACTCCTTAGTATGGCGAAAATCTCACCGAAGTTTGTTTGTTTTTGCTCCTTATTTGACTGGACACACTGTTTCTCAGGACTTTTTTGCTCAGCCTGATAAGATGAAAGCTCATAAGATAAAGAAGCACTCTCCAGGGTGACTAAAATCTGAAATGCATGTGAGTTGTTTTTTTTTAAATTACAGCTGGCATTTCTGAGTTCCCTGTCCCTCCCTGTCTTCCTAGTGGTTGGTGTAGAAATTCATTTTATCATTTCACAAGATGTAGCTCCATCTTTGCTATACAATAAAACCCTCAGTGGTTGGTTAGTGATGACAGGCCCTAACCTCAACTGGTGTCAATTATCATAGCTCCGTTGATTTCAATATCTATTTACCCTGGCTGAGGATCCAGTCCTAGATTTTTAATATATCATATACCTGCCCATTTCTGATTTAACAGAAAGAGGTAGGATATTCTCTTCATGTCTTTCAAGAAAAGAAGGTGTGGTTGAACCATTCCTCTACCTTGAGGAAACCCCAGTGGTAGGTACAGTTTACTACTGCATAAAGTTCACTTTGGATGTAGGAAAATTCTGTAGGATGAACCTCGGGGGAATCTTCATATATTATTCCCTCACTGTTAGTTGGGGATTAGGGTTCTGGAGGCTGTGCCCTATCTGTTCAATAGATCCTGGAAAACCGTGTAAAAAGGAATCTCTTTCACACAAAGATGAGCTGTCATGAAGAGAAGGCTGCCATTCCACTGGTATCCTTCCTTTTAGCATTGCAACTTTACCCAAAGCCATGCTTTCATTTATTGTGTTTCTTACTCCTATAGCTGCTCAGTTGTAGAGAGGAATCCAGGGGACATAATAAAAGTCTGAGCTGTATTCCTTACTGTGCTTGGAAGTAAATTATATAGCAGAAGATGTTGACACAGAGAGTTGTTGGGTTTTTTTCTCCCACTTTCCCTTCCACCAACACTGCTTCCCTATGGATCACCCACAGAGATGTATCCATATAGTCAGGAGATGGTATCACTGGGGCAGCTGAAGCCCCGCTATCTCTCCACATCTTCAGAAGCTGATGTGAGTCCAAGTATGGCCACATCTTGCAGACTTTAAGTGCCCATCAGAGTTTTGCCTGGATAGGGTCTATTAAGCTGCCAAAAGAAACCATTTGCAGTGCACAACAAAATATGATCCTACAAAGCCCTGGAAACATATTATATATTCTTAAGCATCATTGACAAGAATAGATAGATTAGATACAAAGCACCTCTATGACAGGGTCTGCAGGATTTGATCTATAGTTAGTAAAGCAATTTAAGATCTTTTGTGTTGAAAAACACTGACTATGTTGTTAAAATAATTTTTTTTTAAATTTCTGTTTCCAAAATGAGTCTGTACTGAACTACTGAATAGTATTTTTTCAAGAGAATTTTCTTGTGTAATTTAGATGTTGGTTGGTTAAATCATAGCTTTGCAATGCTGCACTGCGATGACCATTGTGCTTCTGGTCTGCTTCTTATCTGATACATTTCTGACATGTCACATAAGTAATGTAACAGTTATAGACAATAACATCATAAGACCTGATCCTGGTCATGTCTCCTCCAGTGGCAGTTCTGCCATTGAATTCAAAGAGTAGGATTAAGTCCATATTGAGAACCATCTTCTACTATTTGCAATTTATAATGTCCTTCAAGTATCTTATTGGGGAAATGGGTCCAACTTTTTTTCCCCTAGAGGCAGATCCACAGCTGATATAAATTGGATTAAACACAATGGCTATGTCTACACGAGCAAGTTAGTTCGAATTAAGGAATCTTAATTCAAACTAATTTAAGCCATGGCTACACTAGGTTTTCATTAGTTTGAATTAAGGGCTTCTTTAATTCGAACTAATAAATTCGAATATGCTATTCAAACTAAGAGTTAATTGGAACTAGTTAATTGCTTAGTTCGAACTAACCGGCCCATTGAACTCAAGGCAATTCGCTAATTCGAACTAAGCAGGTGCTATGAATGGCACTTGCTTAGTTCAAACTAAATTTTGCTAGTTCAAATTAAGTTAATTCAAACTAACTAAAATTAGTTCGAATTAACTAATTCGAACTAACTTTAGTAAGTGTAGACATAGCCAATAACTTCAATGGAGCATGGCGATTTAATGCCAGCTAAGAAATGATCCCCTCTTGCTTTTCTGGTTTTTCCCTTTTAAAACCATCTTTAAGTGTTTAAGTTTAATAAACAGGGTCAGTGTTCTAAAATTCATGTTTTGTGAGATGGGAATATAGTTCATTTTCTTAAGTAAATGAGAAAATTAAGTCTTCTCTGTGGAGAATTTCTTTGTTATTACATTTGGAGCATGATATTCACCTTTAATAGTGCATATAATTTATTCACACATAACTATGACTGTTGAAATATGCAAAGTGACAACTCATAAGGCATCTACTTAATTAGCATTCGCAGTCTGCTTTTGAAAATGAACAATTCAACCTAGTCTCGGAACATTAGGGCAATTCTAATTCAAACTTTGTGACCCACAACAAGCTAGTAGAGTGGTGTGTTCCTTCCATAAAGCTAGAGAATTAAATGTAAAATCTTTAAGCTTTGAGGCAATCAGTAATGAAATTTTATGCATGCAATGAAACTCACAGAATGAACATTTCCCAAATGATTGCTTTGCCATATTAACTTACTGTACAACTCATCCAATATAAGTAACAGTGGGTACAGCATAGCTATAGGACCAGATCTAAAATCCACTCAAGTCAGAGGAAAGATTAACTGACCTGAATTAACTTTTGGATCAGGCCCCAAATGGTTCATGCTTTACCTTCCCCAGCTGGTTTATTATTTTTGCTGTTACCAGGTCATTGAATTTATGTGGAGAAGTGCTTCTAGATTTCAATAAACAACACATTTCTAAATTACCTATATTAGTTAGTGATAAGATGTTAGATGCTTTAATATACTGATAGCCTGCCTGATTGACCCCTATTACTGGTTAATTGCATGATTATGTAAAGAATATATTCAAGCTAACTTCTAAAGAATGAAAGCTTGTGCCAGGTAGAACTTTGAAGACTATGCCATCCCAGAAATATTCCCCTATTTTTGGAAATATATTCTGTCTGTTTCTTATTGGGTCTGGGTTTTTATCCATGCAGCCTTAGTGCTGTAGGTAACAGATATACACAACTCAAGGGACTAAGGGATTTGAGCAGTGCTAAAATAGAATTATTTGGGGCTGATGAAGGATTTTCAGTGCTAGGGTTTGAGCCACAAATACAAATCCTATTATAATATCTTTGCATGCTAGCAAAGCCAAACATTTTATCAGGATAAATGCAATGATGACTTTGCCAAAAAATAGTGCTCACAAACCCACATGGACAGCGGAACATCATGCTGTTTTCTGCATTTTTGAAATAACAGCAACAACAGAAATCTCTGTTTTTTCCCTGGGATGTTAGCAATGCATTTAGTCCCATGTATTCTGGGACTAAATGCATGGCTAACATCTGTCACAGCTTCAATCTGTGTAGCTAGAGTTGGCAATGTAGTGTACAGCAATGAAATATTTTTAAATCCTCAATTTTGTGACAACCTTTAAAACTTTGCAGCTGTTGTGCAGCAGCTTAATCGGATTTTTCCATAGAAAAAAGGATTTCTTGCTAAGGAGAACAAACTTTTTACTGTTTTATATTAATAGTTTCTCTATCTCATCCCTATTATGTTATTGTTTACTGATATTTGATCACTGAGGAGATTTATTATTTTTTATATTAAATATGCCTTTCCTTTACCGATATTGTATTGTCCCTCTAATTCATTTATCCTAAATCTTTGTGTGAAACATTTCTGCTTAAAAAATACACCCAATTGCTTAGCAAGATAGCAGGTTCACATCTAGGAAGCAAGAAAAATCATTTCTAAAAATAAATGCCTGAAAAATGAGAGCTATGCAAATTTTGGTGGTTTTGGCTTTCAGAAGTTCCTCTTCCATTCCCAACATAAAGAGTTTCACTTTGAAGTTGGGATGCAAATCTTCTAAACAAATTTTGCACAAAATTACAGAGCCACACATATTATTGTCATTACCAATTTCTCATTCTTTAGTTCATTATTTCAGAACTGATGGACAATCATTCTCTGCAGCTGACCATTCTCCTTCAGCTGGCATCTCTAAAACAAGTTCTTGGGAGGCATCGTTAATAACTTGATTGAATCTAGCATGAATGTGGATGTGATCCAAAAGTATGCATGCCAAGTGTGGATATGCTGAATTATGGTTATTACAACTGGATTAGTTAACTACAGTCAATGTGATGCTCTAATGTTGAGAAACCCCACTCATCTGGCAATGTTAGTATCTCCCACCTACTCCTACTCAGAACTGCTGAACAGTCCAGCTGAGTCTGTTATTTATCTGAATTGATTTTCATTGGTCTTTAGACATGGGAAAAGGAAAAGGGCTATGACTGCAGAGCAAACCATCACAGGGTTGCTGTGCTAAACTGGGAGCTGACACATTGCTGTCACTGACGGAATATAATCGGGTGATATGGTTTCACTAGATTGCCCCATGACCCTGGAGGTTAGAGGCACAGCTGATTCCATTTTTTCTTTAAGTACTCTACAGAAAATATTTTATTCCTCTGGTTTTGTTTTTCATAGTGCATTCAGTAAGATTCAAACACATTATTCTCTCTCTTTCTCTTTTCATAGTCATACAACTTCTACAACTGAGTGAATACTGAGAATATTCATTCATTTTGTGGGGTTTTTTTAATGGACTTTTTCTTTTCCTTAATGCTTTCATTTCAACTCAGCTTCCTGAATCTGTATTCAAACTTTGTCAGTCAAGAAGTCCATTTTGTTTTTTAATACACAGATGTTGATGTCCTCTTATTCTGCTCATAGGGCATTTACCTCATTATAATAAAACCGCTCATTTTTCAACAAATATAAAAAACATCATAACATTTTAACTAAACTTAATGTAAAAAAGAAAATTAAAATAGTTTATACAAAACTCTAATTCTAGCTAACCACATTCAGGTATCTTTTGGACAATTATAGCATGCCTCAGTTGATGTAGTAATCAAATGGCTAATTACTCTAAGCTTCCTCTCTGCGCAATGATAGTCTGGAAATGCACTGCATGAAGTGTTGTTTTGACTTGGAATACACAAATAAACAAATGCAACAGCTAAGTGCTTTTCCAGGAAATTGACATGGATGTAGTATTATACTTCTGTGTTAGTTCTTAATTAGGCTGCAGAAATATATCATGATGTTAAAAAAAAAAAAAGACATAAAAGATAAAGATAAGAGGAAAAGGATGGGGGGGAGGGAAGGACAGTTACCAAGATGGTATGTCTCTAATCCTCTAGTTTCGTAGAGGAAGGAGAAAGTACAAAACAAAAATAAAATGCAAATTCAAAGCAGCAGCTGCTGCAACATTATTTTCTTTTTATTGAGTTTTTATGACACTTTATTTCCACAATAAATATCCTTCTTCTCAAAATATATATTCAGATCTCTCTAATTTCTTCTGGAACATATTAAACTATAGCTGATTTGCACAAATCAAAACAGCTTCCTGACATTATACTTCACTTCTGTAAATCAGTTCAAGCCAATGTGATATGGTATTTCAAAGCTTCCATGTCACTTTAAAAAATACAGTTAGCTCTTGGCGATATTAATAAATCATAATGAAAATAGAAGTGTCCCAGAGAAATACGTTTTCTCATACTCGCTCCCTGTAGTGGCTCCTCATCTCATTGTATCTCTGCCGTTTTGCTTCCAAGAATCCCCTGGAACCATAGCAACAATAATGATAATTTTTAAAATTACTCCTCTTAACACCAGAATTTAGGCAGCCTTCCTGTGCCTCTATAGACCATTCCCGTTGTTGAATACAATCCATTGCTAACTGTCCTGAGTGTTCCAGACATAATCAAAACACTGTGAGCCATGCTACATAACAATTGAGCTGCCTTTTCTTTCTCATTTTTTTTAAAGTAAAAGTCAAAGAAAAATACAGTTACTATCCTACTTTGATATTTTTCATTAAGTGTTGTGAACAACAGAGTAAGATCTTTAAGACACATTTTCAGTACACCTGCTTCACCTTCAGTAACAGATCAGACTTTATATCCGATAAGGATTCTAGTAAAACTTTATAACTATAGGTTACTCTGATTCACCCATTCAGAGTTTAATATGAATCAAATTCAGATTCTTGTTATTTTGCATAGCCTCCATTCTGCTGTGAAGTGGTGTATTTTTCCTTCTTAGGGCCCTAGAACTGTTCTTCAGTTCTAATCTTCAGTTTATAAATATAGCTGGTTCAAGAAAAAAAAAATACACAAAATGTTTTGATCAAAAAAGCCCTTTTTAAAAACTGAGAAATGCCATTAAAAACCAATTTTTTTGGTTAAATAACAAATTTCACTATGGGTTCAATAATGCATTTCTATTTCTAACTTTCTACCATTTTCACAAAAATTATGAAAAATGGTTATGAAAATTATGAAAAATATGAAAAAATTTTATTATGAAAAATTTAAATTTTAGCTGACTAGTCCAAAACAGGCTTCCTACTCATTCTTTGCTAGATATAATGCTAGTAACAATTGTGCTTTAGGTGGAATAAACCATGTTCAGCTGATGCCGCTCACAGCTTTTCACATACTTAATTTATCACACTTTTCTGAGATCTACATTTCTAATCTAACATGCAAACTCTGTTCAAAAGATTTTGTCTGATAGTCTTTTGTTTTTGTGAGATTAAAATTCTGAAACCGCTACACAGAGAACAATTACAAAACCCAATACTGAACTGCTGTGTTTGTTACAAAGTGAAAATGACGTTTTTGACAACCAATCAGACTGTATTGTGTTGAGCGTTTTAAGGACACTGCACACAATCTTTCCCCCTAAATTAAGTGGAACAAAATAAAATTGAATGTCAGTATCTCCATTTTTTCCTAGCTATGTTCTAGCAGTTTGTTATCATCTGTTTTAGTATATAGCTTGTTAGCCGTGGTTTCCATTTCCTACATGCTTCTTAGTTATAGAGATTTCCATAAGCAACTCATAGCAATCACTTGCTGTCTGAAAAGAAGGACCCTTTAAGGTGGGTACCCAAAAATGAGGCACCCAATATCACTAGTCACTTTGAAAAAATTTGGCCAGTGGTTTCATTCACCCTTACAGAAGACCAGTATTTGCACTTCTTCTGGTTTTCTGAGTCCCACCAAGAGAAGGTATCTTTTATTTATAGTCAGGGTCCCATACAAGCCATGCTGGTAGAGATTGCCCAGTGATGGCTGAGTCAGCTACCATCCTGTTGCCACTGTCAGCTCCTAGAGTCAATTGATCTTGATACATTTCACCCCAACTCGGCCGCACCTACTTTCTGGCTCCGGGTTTCCTGGTGAGGTGGGTGTCTTGTTCTACTGTGACCCTGTGGATGTCATTTCCCTTATGGGGTATATTGGAACATAGGAATTGCAAAGAGCCCTATATATAGCATGTCAGCTCATATATAGCATATAAGCCATTACATTTCCAAAATATGTGGTTTCCTCACAAGCCAGTTTCAAAAGTTTGGCCTTCCTTCTAAGGGCAGCAAACTTTTAAAAAGTGTGTAATAAGCCTTTTGACTGAGGGTGAGCCATTGATCCAAGTCCCTGAAAAAGGGACTAGTTTGGAGGACCTGTCCTGTTCCTGTGGTTAGTCTTGATTTTGCAAAACTGCTGAAGACTGGCCACCTGAAAGAGCCATTGTGCACTTATCCAACTGATGACAGGCTGCATATGTGTACTTCAGCAAAGCCTTTCTCATTATTGGCCTGTTCTTTGGCGCTAACTAGCTAATTTTAACCAAATCTCACATCTTAATATGCCCAAACTTTGGACAGTTCAAAATCTGGATTGAGATCCAGATGTGAATTTTGTGTCTTGAGCTGCTTCTATATCATAACAATTAAAGATGTAAATGTTTCCTTTCAGATTATCCACATTGAAAAGAAAAGCATAATATCTATCAGATATCAAGGTACATTCTTAGATGCAAACTAAATAAAGGGTTTCAGTGTGGTATGATTAATATTTCTTTTATGAAAGAATGCAGATAACTGTCACAATTTGGACATTATGTTGTTAAGGTCCCTGGTTCTAAGTTTATGTAAATAATTTGCCTTATTGTGCTCATTTAGTTGGTTTCCACACGTTTTCAATCCAGTGGAAAACACTTGGGAGCTGGAGAAGAGCTATGTTCTGTTCATATTACCTATATTCACAAAGAATTAGCTGATTACTTCAATAAGAATCCACACAGGGTAAGGTTAAATCAGGAATGCAAAGTACTTCTATCCAGCATCTTAGAACTCCTACTGACATTAAACTGGAAAACAAAAATTATTGTCGCCAGTGTACTTTTTAAGGAAATCTTTAAGGATTGATAAAAGACGATTTTATTGCTTCCAGCTTGATTTACTGTGCAATAAAGAAAAATATCTGACAGTGATTCAAGGCTTCTGACAGAGATGCAGGGCTTTCATAAAGATCTATTTGGAAATCTCACTTTAATCACTTTATGTTCTTTCAGGTTAAGTATCAACAGATATAATCAATTTAAAAGTTAGTTGACAAAAATTAGAATAATGTAGTTGAGTTAAGAATAAAAGTGCTAAATATTGATTAAATGAGCGTATCTGAGTTCTATTATGGTCCTGGGAATATTGAAAAGAAATATCAGTTGAACAGAACCTGAGAACTCATAAATGTGTATTATGAATATTTCTGTTTCTAAATAAAGATCATTTATAATTTCCTCTAGGTATCCATTAATAGCTGCTCACACCTCTTTTACGTTTATACTTGGGGAATGATCCCAGTAAGAACATGATAGGTACATAAAGTAATCAGAATATAATGCCGATCTTAAGACTATACAACAATGGCCTGATTCTGTACACCTTTATTTCTGTCAATAGCACTGTTAAATTTGGTTCACATTCCTCCTCATCCAAGAAAACATTAAACTTCAAGTCTAAGTCTATATCTATTGATTTGCTGAACAGAGATGCTTTCCTGAACTGAGGCCATTAATAAGGATTTGCAGGATCAGGCCTTATATCAAATCCCATAATATCCTGGCCTTTGTTATTAGTTACACTGAGTCACAAAGTCAGACCTATTTTAGGATTGCATCAGAGAACTCAAGACATGATTTTTTTCCCCTCATTAGTCAGTGAATTGCTGAACATTGGCAGAATAATTGAAGACTTTCAAATGCCCCTTCTGTGTGCCAGGTTGGTTTGGCTAATGAAAGTACATGGAGTGCATTTCAAAATCTACTCTCCCTCTGCCCGATAGTCAAAGTTTAGTCAATATGGGGCTAGGCTTATACACGTGTTACTGATGCACAGTGCCACACTTTGGATGACACTCTCATCTCTCCTAAGGATAAATGAATTCGTATCTTACCTGATTCAGTCAGAATGTCATCTACTTTTGTGTGCATAAATACGATTACCAAACAGGATACTTTTACAGGCTCTGAACCAAAACCTACAGAAGATAATTGCTGGCTCTTAATTGACTTAACTGAATGAGAACCATACACATTGCTATAATGAACCATTGAACAGAGAATGCAGCCTAATTGTGTCCCTGAAAAAGCAAATATGTAGGGACAGATGTAGGATTTTTGGAAGTGCATATCATTTCCAATCTACTTTACCCCATCAACTTAACTGATTTCTTTTAAATACAGAAGGGGATATGAGAGAGAATGTTCATTTCCATCTTCTACAGCAGGAGGGAAGCCCAGCCACTTTTGCTGGGACTGAGCATAGCTGTCAATATTCGAAACATATTTTCAGTGGTCAATTTTCTAGATGAGAATGGGGCCTGAAGACCTATTGGTTTTGATCTGCTGCAGGTTTATTCCCTCCCACATTTTAACGGTAACAGGGGTACCAAACCACAGCTCACAAGTCACATGGTTCTTCTGCAGTTAAATGTGGCTTGTGATGCGTCCCTAGCCTCCCCCCATTTTCCACCTGCTAGACTGGAGGGGGGGCAGCAGAGCTTGGGGCTTCTACCCTTTGGTGGGGTTCAGGGCTTCAGCCCCATTGGAGGCACTGCTGGAGCTTGGGACTGAAGTCCCATGGGAGGCGCAGGAGGTGCTTCCCTCAGGGCTGAAGCCTGAGCGATGACAGGCACACCTGACTCTTGAGCTTCTGAAAATTATCATATGTCGCTTGGAGCATCAGTAAGTTTGGCCACTCCTTATAATCCATCATTCCCCACAATGAAGGCTTCCTTGTGTTCTCCAGATGACCTTTCTGGGCTGTGTGCTGGGGACAACTATAAAAGAAAGGTTCCTGTATTAAATAAAACTCATTATTCTAAAATTTGTGGTGCCTTTTCTTGCCTTTTCCCAAATATGGCAGGAAATCCATAGTATATGTTTGTTACGCTTCAGTATTATAGAAGCCTGCAGGCCACTTTCCTCATTGGTTTCTCAGAAAGGCGAAGTTATTTTTGTAATGAAAAACATTATTTTTGTCTACATTTTTGGCTGTCTTCCTATTAAGAGGTAAATCTCTTGCTATGAGAGCTGTGGTATGAGAAAACACATCAGATTTTCTTGTGGTTAAGAATGAGATAAACAAATCTCATTACATTTCAAAATCATTAGTTTTTCAAGATGCCAAGCCAAGGTTTCTAGTATGTGGTTGATTTCCTGAAGAAAATGTCCACAATCAACTTGGTGTCTTACATGTCAAACCTACAAACAGCTATTCAATGTGGCAGATCTTTATCCATGCAGCAATAGATCATTCAAGTGCATGGTGTCTCCATTTCTGTGGAGACTCCTGAACAGCAGGTTAAGTAACCAAGGAGTGGAGGTTTATCTCTGTGAGGGAGGGGCAGACCACCTGGTCTTGTGAAGCTCTGCTCAGCACAGATCACAAGAAGAGAAGGAAAAGGTGAAAACATTGTTCTATTCCCCTAATCATGGGACCAGCTAGTGACCATTTCCCCAAAGAACTACTCTGTTATCCCAACCATAACAGTGACTTAAGGACTGTTCCATGACCAGAGCTCACCAGAGGTGTCTGGGGCAGAATAGAGGCAAGGCCAAGGCACACTTGACACTGTGAAAAGGACAGAGGTGCAGAGACAACTATAGTGTTCTTCTTCCAGCCATTGATTCCACTTGGACATGGAATACCATATATTTGGCACTGCTTGAGCATCATGAAGCAGACAAATTAGGAAGTGGAGAACAGTGGGAGAGGAGGATCTGGCCCATAGTATCCTTAATTTCCAATTGAAACTGTAAAGTCTTTACTGATGGGTAATGGGCTAAAAAGCTCATTTTTTTAACAAATTATTCTCCCTCCTAGAGATATATTGGGGCCAATAGGGATGTGTCATGGAGGCAGTAGATATCCCTGCTTGAAGCATCTGCAGAAGTCCCAATTTTGATTTCTCCATAGAAAAGTCAGAATCATCTATTGTTTATCTGTCATATCTACCCCATAGATAGCATGTTTATCTACCCCATAGATAGCATGGAGGTGATATCCCTTGTAAAAGTCTTCTATGTCTCAAATCTTGGATAAAATCATCTGAAGAACTCAAAATGGTTGATATATCAAATACAATGGTAACAGAAAGCATTGTTTATACTGCTGGTGGGTAATGAAACTTTTCCTACTTAATCAGAAGTGAAAGTTGCATATAAGGAAAGTGTGCACAAGAAATTTACCATCTACCAGCTTTAAAACTCAGTGAATAAGTAAAAGAATTCAGAGTATTTGAGTATATATACTGTTGGTGAATTAAAGTAAACAAGGCTATAGACTAATATGCAAAAGGATTTGGTGTTTTCCATTCTGCCCTAATATGTTGTGCACCTTTCCTCAGCTCCCAGTGAAGTTATGGGAATTATGTGTGCATGTGATAGATGAAGGGAGAAATGGCTCCATATAATGCTGTGTGTCTATGTATACACACACTTATATATATATATATATTTTTTTTCCTTTGCTTTGCTTGCAGTACATAACTCTTAAGTGCAAAGAATTCTTGCTACCATATTTGGTGTCAAAATTATTCTTTAAATAAAGGCATATTTTTCAGCATTCAAAAATAAACAGATACCAGACTTGTAAAGGATCTCAATCTAAACATGTCATTCTACACTATACTCCAGTAATTCAGAACCTAAAGCTTATCTACAGTACTGGGACTAATTCTGGTTTTAATTATCTGAAACATGATTTAGGTGAGGTGTGTGCCTGTACTAGTTAAGTACTGGACAGGAAAGATGATCTTGTGGATAAGGTACTAGTTGGTCACTCAGCAGATAATGTTCAATTCCCCTTTGTGCTGCAGGTTTCCTAAGTGATCTGTGAAAAGTCACTTAAGACTTGATCCAAAGTCCATTGAACTCAATGGAAATATTCCCATTGATTTCTGTAGGTTGTGGAGTAGGTCTTAATTTCTATGTGCTTTAGTTTGTCATCTGTAAAACATGGATAATCATGCTTCCTTTCTCTGTATGTAAGTGCTGCATCTAGCACAATTGTGCCCAGGGCCGTCCTCAGTGGAGGGAGGGAGAGGACGAGTGGAGCAACCACCCGGAGCCCCATGGTTACGCGAGCCCCACGCTGCCCTGCTACCAGCGGCATGAGGCAGTTCTCGGCCCATGCCACTGCCTCCCCCACTGCCGCGCTTTGCCCCTCTCCCACCCCACTGCCTTCAGTGGCAAGCCAAAGGCAGTAGGATGGGGTGGGAGCACGAAGCCCTCTCTCCCCCCGGGCAAAGCAACCAGCCTAAGGCGGAGCGGAGAAGTGGAGCCCGGCTTCTGGGCCAACCCATCCGATCCTTGGGATGAAGCAGCCGGCCCAGGTGAGAGGCAAGTGTGCAGGGCCCGGCCTCTCTTGGCTGGCCCGCCCATCCACCCCCACACCGCCCCGACAGCATGAGGGAAGGGCGCACCTTAACCTCCCCCCACACCCCAGGGATGGCCCTGATTGTGCCAAATAAAAGAGAGGAGGTGGACCCTGTGGCCCCATCTCAAAATGAGGGATGAGAAGTCATATTGGGTAGCTAAAGACCCTCAGACCGGCGAGACCTTAACCCAGCTCCTATTCCCACGAAAATACCGGTGACAGGTCCTCCACCTGGCGCATGCCATACCCTGTGGGGGATGTTTGGGGAGACAGAAAACCCTGGACCGGGTGATCAGGCGGTTTTACTGGCCAGGGGTAGACACCGAGGATAAGGACTATTGTGCTTTGTGTCTGGAGTGCCAGATGAGGGACAAATGGAGACCTCCAAAAGCCCCATTGGTGCCTCTCCCCTTGGTAGATACCCCCTTTGAGAGGGTGGGATTAAACCTGGTGTACCCGTTGGAGAGGACCATGACCGGGTACCAGTACATCTTGGTAGTGGTAGACTATGCCACCTGTACCTCTTTGGGCTGCCACGGGAGAGCTGTTGAAGATATTCTCGAAGGTGGGGATCCGCAAGACAATCCTTACAGATCAGGGGACAAATCTTACTTCCCAAGTGATGCGAGAACCGTGTGCCCTGTTGAAGGTCAAAGCCCTATGAACCTCTATTGTCAACCACAAGCGGATGGCTTGGTAGTGCGCTTTAACAAGACCCTCAAACAGATGCTATAAAAGTTTGTGGCCGGAGACCCAAAGCATTGGGATCGCCTACTCCACCTCCCTCTTGCTCGTGATACAGGAAGTGCTCCAGGCATCCACAGGGTTTTCCCCATTTGAGCTGCTGTATGGGTGACAGCCCTGGGGGATCCCTGACCTAGTTCGGGAGATCTGGGAGGAACAGGCAACGAAATGACGGAACGTAGTGCAACACTTGTTGCAACTGAGGGAAGATTTGAAGAAAGTGGGGGAATTCGCACAAGAGACCCTTCTCCAGGCCCAACATCAAGAGGCTGCATATAACCAGGGGGCCTGGTGCATGGTCTGTCACCAGCCCTTCTAGGTGGTCTGGCGTGTGGGTGAAGTTGACTATGAGGTATGCCAGCCAGGGAAATGTAAGACCACCCAAATTTACCATGTCAACCTCCTGAAGGCGTGGCAGGCAAAGGAACCCCTCCTCATAGCAGACACCCCACTAGACCCAGAATTGGGTGCATCTGTACAAGCGTCAGATGAAATACAGTTTAATAGGACTGCTGCCTGGTAAACTCACCACAACTCAAGGACACCAGAAAAGGTGTGATCAGTTAAGTGTGGGTCTGTGATAGTCTCTGGAGGGGCCCTCTGTCCACAAAGGGGTGTTGGCGCTTCCCCTTACCCTTGGGCAGACCACCATCAGACTCTGTGTTTGCTAAGCTGCAGGCCAAAAAGTCCTGAATACCTGCTAGCCTGGCCAGTTTTCTCTGGGTGGTGGGGTTCGCTCCTTGCCCCAGCTGCAACCCACAAGCCGGGCGTGGCCCGTAGCAAGGCTGTCACCCCTTCAGCCCCTTGTCTGCTGTCTGCTTCCCTGACCGGAAGCATCCCGCTGCCCAGGCTTTCTCTTGGTGGGCTGCAGAAGCAGATCTCTCCTCCTCCTGTCCCACCCTGTGCTGAGGCCCTGACTGAGCTTTTAAGTTCCCTTTCCTGAAAAGGAGTGTGAGGCCTGTCTGACCGGGAGAGGCCTCCCCAGCTGCTGAGGTGGTAGAGGGCTCCCTTTCTGGTGGCAGGGGTTGGTACACTCTGCCACACACCCTCCCCTCAAGAGGCTCC
Source organism: Pelusios castaneus (assembly GCA_007922175.1). Lineage (NCBI taxonomy): Eukaryota > Metazoa > Chordata > Testudines > Pelomedusidae > Pelusios > Pelusios castaneus. The sequence continues at coordinate 2,484,132 of ML685951.1, forward strand.
CCGGGACTTCTTCTGAGGAGTCCAGGGTTCCCCCTTTCCTGGAGAAGAAGTCCGCATTATAATGGTCCCTCCCTGCCCCATGGGTGCTTGCGAAGTTGTAAGACTGTAACCACTGCATAATTCGCGGATTGGTGTCTTTCATTGTCTGCAGCCATTGCAGGAGGGCATGATCTGTCACCAGCCGGAACAGGTTCCCCCAGAGGTAATACCAGAGGGTATCTACTGCTCACTTCACTGCCAGGGCATCCTTTTCGGTCACCAAATATGCCATCTCACGCAGAAATAACTTCCAACTTAGGTATCCCACAGGATGCTCCTCCCAGTCTGGTTCCTGAGACAGCATGGCCCCTAACCTGACCCCTGAGGCATCAGTTTGGAGGATATATTCTTTGGAGAAATCAGGGTGGATAAGGATGGGTTCTTTGCTCAAGCATCCCTGCAGTTCTCAGAAAGCCCACTCACAGTCATGGGACCAGATGATTTCCTTGGGGCTGTTCTTCTGCAGGAGGTCACTCAGGGCGCCGTGATTGTTCCAAAGCCAGGGATAAAGCAACAGTAGTACCCTGCCAGCCCCAAGAAGCTTGGAACCTGTTGCTTCGACGTAGGTCTGGCCCACCGAGTCAGGGCCTGCACTTTATCCACCAGAGGCTTCAGCATCCCCTGTCCAATTTGATAGCCTAGGTATTTTACTTCTTGCTGCCCCAGCCGACATTTGCAGGGTTGGCCATCAGACCAGCGTCCTGGAGAGCATAGAGTACCCTCTCAAGGTGTCTCAGCTTGTCTTCCCAATTTCAGCTAAATATCACGATATTGTCAATGTAGGCTGCTGCGTGCTCTCGATGGGGGCATAATACTTAGTCCATGCGTTGGAACATGGCCAGTGCCCCATGGAGGCCAAACAGCATCATCCTAAACTGGTATAGCCCCCATGGGGTGGCAAAAGCTGCCTTCTTCTGGGCCTTTGGCGTCAAAGGGATCTGCCAGTAACCCTTCGTTAAGTCCAGGGTGGAGATGTATTCAGCTGCACCCAGTCTCTTTAATAGTTCATCAACTCAGGGCATGGCGTAAGCGTCAAATTTTGACACTGCATTTACTTTGCAAAAGTCAATGCAGAACTGGACAGAGCCATCGGCCTTAGACACCCGGACAATTGGACTCTGCCAGTTTGACCGGGATTCCTCCACAACTCCCATGTCAATCATATTATCCAGTTCCTGTCATATAGTGTTCCACATCTTTCGGGGCAGAGGCCGGGGGTTTTCACAAACCTTCCTGCCGGGATCTGTCTCTATGTGGTGGCAGGCCAGATGGGTGTAACCCGGCCAGCGTGAGAAGACCCTGGGGAGCCCTCACACCAGAGTCTGAGTCTGGTCGGCCTGTCTGGGTTGTAGGCCTTCCCCCAGTATCATGCTGTCCTCCTTGTGGCTTGAGGTGTCCTTGAGTTGTGGTGAGTTTACCAGGCAGCAGTCCTATTAAACTGTATTTCATCTGATGCTTGTAGAGATGCATCGATGGGTGAAGAGGTTCTTTGTCCTCTTCCCCGCACCAATGAGGACACTTGAATATGTGAAGTAAATATAGCCTTTGCTATCTTCTCTGCATGAATTGAAATTATATAACTTTATCATTCTCTTTGCAAGTTATTTGATTAAATTTCTACAATGAAGAAATGTCTTCACGAGACAAAATTATTTAGGATTGATGTTGTTACTCCATTTAGAATGCATTGGGCTCAAATCATCTTTCATGAAAATTCACTGAAGTTAATGGATTAATATCAGTAATTATATTAAGTTACTAATAACAGAATGCTGACTCGTCTCTTTGTGTACAAAAGGTGATAATGACTAAAGCTGTTCATTAAACTCCATTCATGAAAATCAAAGTTTCACTTTGAATTTTGAGCTTTATTCAACTCTGAAACTGAAAGCTAGATACAGCTTAAACCATTCAAATTTTGCAAACCACATAGTTTCATGTTCCTGATTTGTTCAAAACACAGATCTGCTTCACCCAAACTTCAGATCCATGTTAAGCCCAGCACAGTTGGAAGTTAAAACGCTTTCACTGATATGTTCCCTGACATGTTGACAAACTTGGTCCTAACTTTGAGTTTAATACGTATCTTTTGTACAACTCTGATTTTTAGCAATTATAAATACACCAAACTACCAAAACATAAGGCACTTTTTAACATGAAGTTAGAACTATGAATTTGCTTATGAAAGGCTATGAAATACAGAGTTAACAAGTGAAAAATGATGCTCATTGTTTTGTACCCAGTTGAATACTACATTTCCAGGTAGTGCAACAAAGAAGAATGGTGAGTATGTTATGATAACCATGAACAGATCTGAACCTACAGAATATTTCAGTATAGAAGATATCAAATTCATGCAGACATTTAGAAAGAGAGGTCATTTGCATGTACAATCAATAACGAGCACATATAATAATATCTGGATGCATTTGTGGGTGCAGCAAGCAAGTAATACCTGTCCTCATAAATTGGCTAGCTAGATGTAAAAATCTTCTTTCTTTGAATCAACTGGATGCAAAAGGAGATTTTAAACTTGCTGAAATTATTTTAATAGTCCTTGTGCCTACTGTTTAACTGTCAGAGGTAAGTCTGTGCACCGATTTGCAGAGAGTGGAATCATTCTTGTCATTGTATGTCTGTTTCATGTCATGATATGGTGCTTGAAAGCATATTATAAACCAATTTTTTGCTGTATTCAATATCACTTGCAAGAGGCTACCCAGAAATAAATGCCACAATTAATGTGTTTCAGAAATCTTTGTTAAACGAAGCGTCATCTTTGATCAACCTTCATAAAATCAAAATATGCCCAAAAGGATTGTTTTGATTAAATTCCCATTTCTTTCTCATTTGGGAATAGGAGACAAAACTATAAAAATTTCTGTTTTCCTCAGACTTGTAGCAACAATGAGAGATTCCCCATTTGCTCTCTTCCACTATTCTAGCTCTGTGTTTTAGATAGTGTTTATGGGTATATATATATACTACTACTAATATCTCAATCAGCTCTCCCTCTTTTGAGATTTTGTCTGTTTTCTAAATTAGGGGGAAGGCAGCATAGACAGCCCAGAAGCTTGAAGCAACTCAACCCCATCAAAGTAGTGACCTATTTTTTCAACAAAACATTTAATTTAATATCCTGCCACCTTGAGTTTCTGTTAATATACATTGGCAGCACTGTAGATATAGAGACAATGTAGACTCTATATTTTGTTTAGAGGGACTGTTTAATGGTTCAATGAAAAAACTCCAGAGAGGTGTTAAAGGTGAGCCATACTTACAATGTCCAGGCAATTCTTGAACTGAGATGGCTAAGCTTGTTTCCCTGTTCCCTCATTTATCTTTCCTACTCCATTTGTCAATTTCCTCCCTATTTGTCTTGTAATAATACTAGATTTTGAACTCCTGAAGGCAGGGAAGTACCTAGCAAAACAGCAGTACTGTATAGCAAGTTATAAACAATAATAACAGCCTGATCCTTTCTGCATTGAAGCCACTTTGTTGAAGTGGAAGCAGGAATGAGCCAACTATCTTCATAATTTTTATCAGTAGCAGCACTGGTAAATTAATATAATTAGAAGTTGTTCCAAGAAATGTATCAAATTATTTCACTTATTCTTTCTGACTTTTTTTCAGGTCCATGAAGTGCAATCCTGCTATCTCTGACTTCCTGCTCCACTGTGATGTCCCAGTATGCACAGGGCTGGTGACATCAGTATCATCAAAGAACAACGTTGGAGCATGAAGTCTACCTTTGGGGATAAGGTAGATACTTTTATGTTTGTTTTAACTTTATTTCAAATATTCAGAAGTTCTCTAAGGTTTACTAGATCATATTCTCATTTTACATCCCTTAGGGTATAAAATAAAAATACTGAAAAACCTTAGAGACGGCTAAATATTTGGATCTCTACTTCTGCTGCAGTTATCTACCTTATTCCATTAACCAGCACTTTCTGGGATTGGAACTGCAATCAGCAGCTAAGTGCAGACTGGAAAATCTTAGTGGAGCAGGAAGTCAGCAAGTGCAAAATGGCTTTTCATGGACTTAGAGAAAAGGAATGAGATAAGTTCTTCCAAACTGACCTTCTTAGGACCTGTTCCACTTATCTCAGTTATTGGAAAAGACAGTTTAACACTCAGGACTGCACAACCATGGCTTTAGCAATTCTCCTAATTTTAAAAGGTGGATTCATATATATAAAGAACCTTGACAGTGTGAATAAATCAGGTAAATAACCAGTTAGGTGCATCACCAGTCATTTGTGCAAACAGTACTGAATTTATATACGCAATCAGGATACATGGACAAAAAAATTGGAAGGTGACTATCAAAGGCCTTAGACCTCCTACCTCCATTTTCCCATTTTAAAATGGGGATGATAACACTCATTTGCTTCACAAGGTTGTTATAACAATTAATTAACTGATATTCATAGTGTGTGGAAGATAAAAGGCACTATATAAGTGTCCCAGATATGGGTTTGCAAAACACTGAATCTCTTTGTATTCTCTTAGTCTTATCACTTTTATTTTCAAGATTTATGTATTCATTGGACTGAAGTGTAAGAATAGTATTGTACAACACGGTATACTCACAGATTCACTAGATAAAGAGAGACATAGTGGTATACCAATAAGGGTTGCATCAGCGGACCATGCAACAGGTGTCAGCCTGGGGGGACCACCGGCTGATCCCTCGGTGGAGGAGCCACCCCCTCCTGCTGTCACAGGTGGCCAGGGATCACCTGGCTTTGACATCCTAGGTGGCCCCATGACCCCAGGAGCCAAGGGCTCCTGCAGCGGGAGAAGCAAGCATTTTCCTAGCCCCTCTACCCCTATGCTGGGTGCAATAGCTCGGAGGACCCGAGGCTGCGCAAGAGTCAGGCAGCCAACCCAATGGCAGGGCCCCATCACTTCTGGTCCCCACTGCCCCCACAGTAGGAGGAGAGAGAGGGTGTGTGGGGGAGAGTGGGAAACAGGCCCAAAGACACCCCTCCCTCCACTATCCTGGGGCATTGCGCTGCTGCTACCACTACTGTTGCGGGGGGGCCCACAAATGCAAATTATACAAGTATTAGTCTCCTGCCGGAGACCCACGGCATGCCCCCGGAGAGACAGAGGCAACCACAAATTAGCCAAAAATGCATGTATCATCACATACAATCACACTCCATTTCTAGTGTCTGACTGAACTTTCTTTAGTTCTTCCAGTGTGCTGGGCCAGTGATCTGACTATATATGTTTTGGATATCTGAATATAGTCAGTATAGTGCATTTCAGACTATTGTATTTAATCAAGTTAAAAGAGCACGTGTTAACAATAGGTGGCATATTACAGTGTTGCTTTATAGCTATCAAGAGTCCAAGAAATCAATAACCCATGCCATGGTTGCAGCAATTAGTGTAGTGTTGTTATGAGATCTGTTATTTTAGTCAGCTGCTAGTCTGCATGAATTTATGGAGACAAATTTTCTGTTGCTGTAAACTGATAAAAACTCACATCAGTTTGCACCAGTGGAGAATTTGGCTGATGGTTTGTAGGTGATTCATAGTATCTTGAATTCAAAATACTGTGAAAAGATAAATGGAAATATATATCTCTTCTAAGTAATCTGCTAATGCTAAAATGAATAGCAAGGGAAATTAAATATGATAATGTTATAGTATGGCAAGGAGGATTTAGATTAAGCAGTGTTATAAATCCCACTTTAGCAGTACCTGGAGTTTTTTTTTAGACAATTCATTAACAGTAGTAAAAGTTTTTCTTTCTTTTTCTTTTACCAAGGCTTTTTTTTTGACAAAATAAATCCAGTCAGTTGTTTTCATAAAGAAAGAAATGAAAATCTCAGTTGTGATAAGCACCTGCTGCAGGAGAACGATTATATTTGCTATAGCAGCAAATATTGCCACAATCAGAAGTAGTCTCAGAGCAGTATAAATTGATTTGGCCAGATTGATTTTTGCCAGGGAGTTCTAGAAGAAACTGTTTTGATGACTCAAATTTTGTTCAAACATCATATCGTTAGTAAAAATAAAATTAATTCCTAAATTTTAAGAAACACATGGAAAATTAAAAAAAACAACAAAGAAAACCCCAAATTGGAATTAGAAGTCAGCTGTGGTATAAAAGGATAATACAGCACACACTTTTTCTGAGATGCAGTACATTAGAATTACTGAAACATCCATGTTACTTCATATCCTTAATGACAAAATGGTCACTTCTTTTGAAACTTTCTGTAAACAGTGCACATTCTGTATATTATATTAGCCTTCTTTTACTGTTTTGTTTTCTGACTTGAGCTGATATCCATATTTCAAAGCATTTTACTTTTCTTTCTTCTTAGTAGGTTAGAGTTTGCAGGTTAAATGTATACATTGGTGTAATCCATAGGCAGAAGCACAACCACTACCTCCATTTTTGCCTTTCCTGCACCTACCATACAGCTAGTCTGTACCATACAGTACCTCCATACAGCTAGTCTGTTCTGTTAACTTGTTACCTTGAATGAAACCTCCCTGCCAGGGTGCCTGGCACAGCCAGGACACAAACCCTGCCCACCCCACTCCCGTACCGTGCCCCTGTCCCTGTTCTGTTCAGCCCCCATGTACTTTAGAACAATGGGGAAAATGCTGAGCCCCCTGGCACTTTTAAAGGGGTGCCCCCCTCCCACCATGGACCACTCCCAGGTCCACCTAGCCCCTAGAAGTCGACTTAGGCGTCCAGTGTGGATGCTCTCAGTTGATTTGGCAAGGTCAACTTTAAGTCGACTTAAATTTACAGTGTGGACATGCTAAGTCGACTTATAAACTCATAGACTTTAAGGACAGAAGGGACCAGTACGAACATCTAGTCTGACCTCCTGCAAAATGCAGGCCTTAAGACCTCACCCACCCACTCCAGCAATAGGCCACCAACCTATGACTGAGTTATTTACCTCCTTAAATCATGATTTAAGGACTTTAAGATACAAAGAATTCACCGGTAGGTGAGCCATGCCCTGTGCTACAGAGGAAGGCAAGTGTAGACATAGCCATAGATTGCTACAATATGGCCAGTTGTTCCTGCTATAGAATTGAACTGCACAGGTTTGATCCTTCAAACATGCTTAATTTTACTCATGAGTAATTCCGTTGACTACAGTGAGACTATTCATGTGTGTAAACTTAAATGCATGCATAGGTGCTTGCAGGATTGGGGCCTAAAAGTGCTATTGGCCAAACGCTGAACGTTCTATTCATTTTTTACTTATCTTCCATTGAGATTTATTTGAGCAATAACTAAGGTCTTCAAGATTTGGCACCTAGCACAGAAACATCTTAGTTAGAAGACAAATTAATCGGAATAATTTGCTGTAGCAACCAAACAGTTGATGAGGATTATAACAATCAGTATTGACATATTACTTGGTTACCACAGCTGTTCTCTTAAAAAAAGAAGTGAAGAGATAGGCATTGGAGATACGCATCAGATAGAGAACTTGGAATTGTCACCAGCCCTATGTCCTCTTACTCTCTCAGCTATGACAGGTAAATATATATTTTCAAGTGCCTAGAGGAGGCATATATTTTTATGAATAAAACTAATGCTGATTGTTTTGCAAATAGCATTTGACACTTTGTATTTGCAAATATGTTTCTTACTGTATTCAGTATTTTTTAAATTAAACTTAATAAAAGTTAGCTCACTTTAATTTCTAAATTATTCTCTTTCTCTCTTATTCTTTATGGTGACTTAAGACCAAGAGCTGCTCTCATTTATATAGCTGTGTCTGTCAGCCACAATACCAATTCAGCTGTTCTCAGTATGAGCAGTTGCTTCATTCTACTACTCAATCCTACGTGGTAGTGCAAATGAAAAAGTGTGTTTAAAAAGCAATATGTTCAACTGGCAAATGTTAATATTTAACATCACAACATGTGTTCTCCTGTTTACTTAAAAATAAGTATAGCCTGAGACTTGACTGAACAATGGCTCCTACGGGAACCCTTGATTGATTCATGAAATGTACCGATTGACTCCAGAATGTACTTTGCTTTTCTCTGGAGTGCAACTGCCTATTTAGCATTGGTTGCACTGCTATCTCTGCAACTTTTTGAAAGAATTCAAAGAACCTGGCCTTGTGGAGTACAGTAAAAACTTAAATAGGTAAAAGAAGGCTAGAAAGCACATCTAGCTCTTACCAGTTCTTGATTTTACAATTCAGTTTAATGTAAAATTAACAAACAAGAAACAAGAAGAGGAATGCCATATCCTTTATGAGGTGGAGCCAATTACAGACCATGCTGTATTGCAGAGAGTTTTTTACATCATAGTATATGATATATATTATCTTAGATCATTTTATGTCTTGAAATTCTTATGAAAGAGCTCTGCTACTTAAAGGCAAGAGTGCGGCTGAATTTTCCTGATGTTCATGTGTACTGTGCACCATTGATTTTAAGTCTAGATTTACAGTAGTTGGAAAGAGATTCTGATAAGACTGCTTTGTTTTGGCTACATTGGGAAATACAAACAGCCTCTTCCTCCAATGCAGTAGTTACCATTTCCTTTAAACATCACTTTTCCCTTTTGTCACAGTTGAAACACATGAGACCTGACACGACTTCTAATAAAGTCTATGGAAAGACTCAGGTGGTTTTCAGAGCTGAAGTAAACCCAGAAACAGCTTCAGAAATCAAATTCTGACATCTGTATTTTTAAGGAATTCTCCAAGGCATGGACAAAATTAAAATTAGGGGAGAAAGATATTATTTGGAAAACAGGGTTCTGCAATGTTACTAGATACATTTCTTGAGAGATTGAGTTCCCAATCCAGCAGACTTTTGTTACTCAAGTGATCACCCATTGAGTGCAACAGCTTAACATTCAAGAATCTTCAAGGTAAATTTAATATTTTGAACAGACATTTTTAGATACATTAAAATTATGAATTGGTTTCTCACTATATCTTGTTGTTCTCCCAGGATTAGAAGAGGCCAAATTTAAACCATAATCTCAAATTGAAATTGTCACTGGGTCATAAAGTGTCAAGCATAGATAGGCACAGAGGACAAGCATCAATCAGCTATATAGGCACAGAGATTTTCCCCTGCGTTTGTGCTGCTTTGTGCCATGCTTTATATATAAATACTTATACAATTATAGAGCACCAATCACAGTAGTACCTAACCTTATTTTAGCACAAGTAACAGAATATTATTAATCTTTCTGCTGATGAGCCTAATATTTGAAATATATTTGCATGAAATTTAAATATTCACAGACATCCCCTCCATAGAGGCAACTTGAACGACTGTGTTAAACTCAGTACCGTTGCACCCATTAACCTTGTGACGAAAAGCAAACCTGCAAGCTGCCAATACCTGAGGTTAAAGAGGGCATTATTTGCCTAGCCACTACAACATGTACAATTTTTCTGTGTCCTTTTCATCTGCAGCAAATAAACCTTGAAACCATTATTCCCATAAAAGTCAGAACAACCAGAAGTGACTGAGCACTGATTAGTCATGCTGGCCTGCTCGAGCGCGAGTCTGGTTTTTGATGTTTACTGGGAAATGCAGAAAAAGACAGTTTGAACTCACACTAAAATAACATAATTAAATGATGATTTACAACCTGGAGATTTATTGACTGATTTTATGCCTCCAAAATGGCATGAGCTGGAAATATAAATAAAAACAAATAGCTCATTCATTTTTTAGGTTTCACCAAGTGAAATCCAAGTCCAGTGTCTGATGAGTGTACTGGGTGCCATACATACACAATGCCAACTTGCACATGTGGGTGTTTAAATTTCTCTGTTGAATATCTACATTTTTATGCTTTACAAAACATGTGGTTTTGGTATAGATTACATTTGTTTATGAATAAGGGAAGTAACAAAGAAAGAACTTTTGTTAGAGAGAATTTCACAAGAGACATCATTCTGCAACATGCTTCACCTTGATTTCCTCCAAAGTCCTGTGTTCCTAGTGGAGGCAAACTTATCATAGAATCATAGAATCTTAGGGTTGGAAGGGACCTCATGAGGTTATCGAGTCCAACCCCTTGCTAAAACTAAATCATCCCAGCCAGGGTTTTGTCTAACCGGACCTTAAATATCTCCAAAGGCAGAGATTCCACCACCTCCCTAGGCAACCCATTCCAATGCTTCACCACCCTCCTAGTGAGAAAATTTTTCCTAATATCCAACCTCGACCTCCCCAGCTGTAACTTGAAAACATTACTCCTTGTTCTGTGCTCTGTTACTACCGAGAACAGCTTAGCTCCCTCCTCTTTGGAGCACCTCTTCAAGTAGTAGAAGATTGATATCAAATTCCCTCTCAGTCTTCTCTTCTGTAGACTAAATAAGCCTAGTTCCTTCAGTCTCTCCTCGTAAGTCATGTGCCCCAGCCCCCTAGTTATTTTCATTGCCCTCCACTGGACTCTTTCTAATTTGTCCACAACCTTTCTGTAGTGGGGAGCCCAAAACTGGACACAGTATTTCAGATGCGGCCTCATCAGTGCCGAATAGAGGGAAATAATCACATCCCTTGATCTGCTGGCCACACTCCTACTGATGCAGCTCAATATGCCACTGGCCTTTTTGGCAACAAGAGCACACCATTGGCTCATATCCAGCTTCCAGTCCACCATAAACCCCAGGTCCTTTTCTACAGTGCTGCTACTTAGCCGATCAGTCCCCAGCCTGTAGCAGTGCATGGGATTTTTCCATTTTAAGTTCAGGACTTTGCACTTGTCCTTGTTGAACCTCATGAGATTTCTTTTGGCCCAATGTTCCAATTTGTCTAAGTTTTACTTGTATGTGACAGTGCAGCACCCAGGAAACAATCACAGCTACATACACCACATATCTGAGACAAACTTTCAGTGCTGAGTATATAGGCTGTGCCAGTAAAAGTTGTCTGTCACCTGTTGAATGTGCAAAACTTGGATTTGCATGGTTAAACAGCAGCATGGGTCGTGGAATCAGGAACTCCTGACTTTGAACCCTGGGTTTGCCATTGATTCCATGTATGATATTGGACATAACGCTTCCCCTGTGCTTCAACTTTCATGTTTGCAAAATGAGGATAATATTTATCACACTCACCACATTGGGATGTTATGGGGATTTATTAGTTATTCTGAGTGCAGTGCTGTAAGCACATAGAACCAGATTTCTCTGACCTGTTAAGGTGCTTTGCTCTGGTCCATTTGGCTGAACTAGAAAGTGGAGGGTTCCACTTGATGAGTAGCACAGGTTCATTATAGAAGTTTATCCAATTGTCCTACCTAGTTTAGGTGATGTACATAGGACAACCTGAACTGGACAAGAATGCCCCCATGAAGATCTTTGTAAGCCAATGAAAGATAGAATAGTGTTCTGATTGTACTAACTGTAGGGACCAAGGACTGGAAACAGATAAAGGTGTTTTGAAGTTACCTTTAATGTTGTCATCCTCTTCCATGAAACAGATCAGCCTGTCCATAAAATATAGCTGAATGACTGCCTTACCACTTTGTCACATCTGTCAATTTTGCATGTCATGTTGTGTCAGTGCAGGATATATACCTAAAAATAAGAATTTCCATGAGAAAAAACAGCAAACAAAGAAATAACCAATGAAGTATAGTGGAGTACAATTTCTTTGTCTCTCTTGATTGAAGAAGCATAAATCAGAAGCATGTAAAATCATCAGTTCCCTTGATTTTATTTGAAATTATTATTAAAATCTTGGAGAAAGAGACCTTGTGGTTTATAATGAGGAAATCTGTATTACTGTTTGTTTGGTAGAATTGCCTGCAAAACAAAAATGTAATTCTAATGTAAAGTACATTGCTGTCTCTTGAAATATACTAAATTAGAGTTATGCCTTGAAAGCGACAGAACTCTGTTCAAAGTAGCCGAAATCAATATTGAAAATTCTTGATAGAAATCTGGTTTATATGGAGTACAGGAGAGCAGTCTTTTTTAAACGATTTAGATATTCTTATTGTTATCAAAAAACAAAAGTATTGCTGGTACCTTGAACAAGGATTTTGCTAATACAGTGCTTTTATTTCTTTCAAGCATAAACTACAAGTAGCTTATGCAGAGAGATTTGGTTTCATCAAATTAGGGATACAGTAAATTTCTTTAATTTATTTATTACCTCTTAAACTGCTCTGGGTATTAGAGAATGTAAATATTGGATTATTCTAGTCTGCATCAGACATAATAGCTAATGGAATATATTGTTGGTTTGGCATCGATTTACATTTATTATCTCCTATTAGATTTAATGACATCTATGTGCATAAATTGAAAGAAAATAATCAGGCATGATATTTGAATTCTCCTTTGGAATAGGTGTCTTTGCATATATTTGGAAGTTAGCTACTGTTCAGCCAGGTTTTTTTTTAGTGGTGATATTTCTATGCTCTGTAACTACAAACCTTTTCCTCCCTTACTAAAGTCTTGTTAGCAATAGTTCAACATCAATTATGTAAATGTGTGAGTAAACATAACAGGGTTTTTTCATCATTGTCCTGGTGAAGTTTAGTCCTGTGGAGTGTCTATGACTAGCATAAATTCTAACTGAGGTCTTAGAATTTGCACAAGAGCATATTAAACCACCTGACTTCTAAATTTTAAGCAGGATGGTATTTGAAATGCAGTATAATTTCCTTGGTTTACTACTAATTTCAAAAAAATACCAAATAACGCTGGTGCCTACATACATGGTGATGAGTAAACCCTTCTGTAATAAGACCACAACATCTAATATTTCTAATGCAACACTTAGTGCATGTCTACACTTAAAATAGTGCTGCTGTGCAGCTGAACCTCTGTAGCGCTCCAGTATAGATATTACCTATGCTGATGGGAGGGATTCTCCTATTGGCATAGGTAATCCACTTCCCTTAGAGATGGCAGGTAGGTCAATGGAAGAATTCTTATCATTACCAATAAATAAAGTGTTAAGTGGAGCCTTCAACAAGTATTCTGCTAATGTGATGCTATTAGTTCTTTCAAGCATAGAATATTGGGGATGGAAGGAACCTCGGGAGGTCATCTAGCTCAAAGCATAACCAACTCCAATTACATCATCCCAGCCAGGGCTTTTGGCTGGCTTGTAAACTACAGGTAGCTTGTGCAGAGATGTTGCGAAGAATTCCATTGACCTAACGCTGTCTACAACACAGGTTAGGTCCACATAACTATGTCTCTGTCAGTATAATTCACACCCATGAGAGATATAGCTATGCCAAACTAAATTTCTAGTGTATACCAGGCCAGAAATTAGAAATGAAGGGATTAATTTTGAGACCCTCACGCAAATTGTAACAATGATTTCAGTGGAACTATGTCTGGGCCAAATTCTGTTACCCTAATTTGTTTTTTTCAGAGGGACTATTTGCAGAGTAAGGTAACCATTCTGTGTAAATAAGAATGACAGAACCTCTTCCTATAAATATAAGGATTATTTGTGTCTACACAGGATCAAGCCCAGTCTTGACCATAGTAATATGAATCATTATTTATACCATTCGCTTTCCTCACAGAACTCTGAAATACTTGACAGAGCTGCTTTACAAATAAGGTTGAGCGTTACCCCAGTGCTAGAAAATCTTGCTGGAAGGAGATAAACATTGTTTCTTTGTCTTGTAATATTCTGGGTTTGCATTGAAAGAGATTGCCTCCTTCCAGCCTGCACTGCTGCTTAAGCATAAAGCAATACAATGCTGTCCTGTTGCTTACTTATTGCTATAATTTGTCCAAGTAATGATTCATTATGTATGTCAATCCAGTTCTGGGAACAGTATTTATGAAGGGAAATTGTGCTTTCTCTGATGGCTGGATGCACTGGCTATGTCTGTAGTGCTGGAACAAATGAATGATTAGTAAGATTCTGCCATCTTTACTCATAAGTAGCATGTTATTCCTCGAATGGTCCCAATGAAATCAATATGTCTGTTTTAGGCTCAGATTCTATTGAGAATGAGACAGGGTGACAGAATTTGGCTCACTAAAGGGACTACTCTTATGTTAGTGAAGTTAATAATGTGTAAATTCCCCTCTTGCTCATTGTCAGCTCTGCAGGCTGATTCTTCAGTGGCATCCCAAGGGAGAGCCATGCCCCTGGGTGCCAGCCTGGGAGCGGGCATTGGGCAGGCCCTCACCAAACCCTGCTCTGCTGGGCTGCTGCTGTTGCCTGACAGTCAGTCACCACTCAGCTGAATGTGAGTGAGTAGTGAGTATCTGCAGGATATAAGGGCAGACCTGGATTCATTGGGACCAGCTGCCTGACCTGAAAGCAGGAGGGAACTACCCCCTCAGCTTCCTACTGAAGAGGCTGAGGTTGAAAAGCTGCCTCCAGCCCTGAAAGAGTTGGGGAGGGCAAGGCTGGGGGGCTGGATCCCCCCCCACAAGCTCCTAGAGCTGCATATAGGGGACCACAGCCCAGTCGCCGCAGCCAGGGCTTCCAAGTTCCCTGACCTACCTGGCTAGGATGGGGGCTTTCCCTTAGCACTGCAATGTGGTAAGTAAGGGAGGGTGGGAGCCAGGGGCAGAGGCAGCTAAGGGCTGGATGGAACTTGCTTGGGTGGATCATCCCTCTAAGTCTCCTGCTACAGGGGAGAAGGGCAGCTGAAAAACCTGCCTCCAGCCCAGAAGAAGACGGGGTTAGGGGCTGTGAACACCCTTCCCTGTCCACATATCCCTACCCCTGTTTGTGGCATGCAGTAGGAATGGAAGAGAAAAGAGAAGGGAAAAGCATTTCCTGAATCTTCAAATGTGACATTGCATCTTAAAAAACCCCCAAACAAATAAAAGCAGGGCAAGCACTTATTTGCCAGTAGGAGCTAACTATATTAACACCATCTCCTGTGCAAAAATACAGAACAAAGCTGGCCCTGTAGAGCTCACCTGCCTGAGCAGTGATCACTCAGTGTGGGCACCGCACATTGGGTAAGAGCAAAGGGGGGCAGCAGAGTCAAGCCTGCATTTGCACCTCCCACACCTTCATCTTCCCGCCCCTCCTCAGCTCCACAGATACAGACCCACCCCCTCTCCAGGGTAGCTGGGGGGGGAGGGAGAGGGTGGCACCAGGACACCTCTTGCCCTGCGCAACTAGAGTTGGGTGGGGGGGGGTCACAAACATAGGCTTGGCCTCTGGGCACCGGAGACCCTTGGTACGCCCCAGGGTGGAGCCAGGATTCCACATACACCTGCTCAGAGAAGGAAGGTCCTGGGCCCATAGCCCTTCCCTTTCCACTCTGTCTTCCTCCAAGTCATGATCTAGGAGATACTAAGAGTATTATTGAAAGCAGAGGTGGAGGGTTACTGTCCCAAGATCCTCTGCATGGCTATGTTAGTCTTAACCACAATCCAGTGCTTGGAATATAATCCAAGTATTTAAAAAGTGTCTATAGCGTACTGACATTTTTAAGAAAAACTTCCCATTGAAATCAATGGTACAGTCCAGTTCAAAGTTACTCATATAAGTAGTTCCAAAGGGGTAGCCCTGTTAGTCTAGGTCGTCAAACAAACAAGGAGTCCTGTGACACTTTTAAAGACTAACAAATTTATTTATCACATGAGCTTTCATGGGAGAAAATCCCACTTCACTTCAAAGCATCTGACGAAGTGGAATTTTCTCCCATGAAAGCTCATGTGATAAATAAATGTGTTAGTTTTTAAAAGTGCCACAGGACTCCTTGTTTGTTTTTCATATAAGTAGAACAACATTGTTTTAAGCAACTGTTTTAGAACAGTATGTGTGATCTGTTCTGTATCGAGGATATGAGAGGGGTTCGGTTGCCTGACTGAAAAGTGCCAAATATTATTATTGTAATGTGTAGCATGTAACATGAATGTCAGTAAGGCATGGTACGTGCTGTCTTTTTGGGCTATGGAGTGTCCTTACTGGCCTAGCCATTATTTTACATTTCACTCACATGTCTGTGACATGAGATGATGATGCAGCTCTCACTGTGATTTCCAGCTGTTGAAATGGATTTGGTTATTAGAGGGGCCAGATTGGACGGCATTTCAGCTTCAGCATATGCATTTATTGATCTATAATATGCTGAAAATTGTGTGGAAAATCTATCTAGGGGAAAGTGAGATTGTTCTGTAACTGGTGTGGGTCTTGTCTGGTGGTGGAGTAGGGAGGTGTGGTAGATGGAAGTTTGTGATTGGGAAAGGTTTCCAGACTGAGATTGGGTGAGCAAAAGGAGGTTGGGTGAGCCGATTGGGATTGGCAGTCAGTTAGGGCCTGCTACAAAGGCCATTGAAGTCAATGGGAGTCTTACTTCTGGGCAGTTGCATAACAACCAAGCTTACCAGTGAGTTGGGAAGGGAAGTGGTTGGGGCATTTGGGAAATACAATTCTGCTTAACATGGTAAGAGTGAATACTGCTGTTTTGTGATCATTAAGATAAAGGTATTGTGATAACTTCCTGGTTGAGCCTCCCACAAAAGGTTGCATTTTCATTACGTTTTTCTTCCTTGCTGTGACAAATGGAGGCATTTAAATCACTAATCACTTCTGAGAAATGTGTCTAAAATATTCTGGAGAGGAGAATTCAAATGTTCTGCTCTAAGGGTTGTAATGCAGCATCACCTTTTATAAATGGATGAACTCCAGAAAGGGAAAATGAATAGAAAGAGAAAACAACTGTTAGTTTTATTACCCAAATCCTCAGTCTGTCACCAATTCCTCCAGTGGGAATAAGTGTCTGCCTGAATCTTTTATTTATTATTTGTATTACTGAAGCACCTTGGAGCTCTACTCATGTACCAAGACCTCATTGTGCTAGGTGCTATACAAACATGGAATAAAAACATGGTTCATGCCCCAAGGAGCTTACAATCTATGGAAACCATGGTGGAGGTTGGGCCCATAGCTGAATCTAATGCACAGAGTAAACAAGCACAAATGGTGAAAAGTAAATTAAGTGCTCTTTTCACGTTTCATGTCATATTCATGTCATAATTCTTATTGTGATTTTAAAGGTAATGTTAAAAATAGAAACAAATTCAAACACAGTAAAGAGAACTCTAAATAAAAGAATATAAAATGAATCCATAACTATAATAATTTATTGACCTATTAATATTATATCCTTGCATCTCCATTAGAATTGGTTTGATAAGAATCGAGTCAGGCTTTTGCATCCCAATGATATTGGTTTGTGCAGTGAGATCATGATGTCCAACCTGTGACATGAATTCCCATTTTATTCTAATTTTGCCTTAAGAAGCTATTCTATTTCCCAAGTTTTACTTGCTATGAAAACTATGCTATTCCAATTGCTGCTCTGTACGTGATAATTCTCATACAAAATAATAGTAAAGGGTGAACAACATAACCATAAAGAACCCATTATGCTATAAATATCAGTAAGTAAATTCCCCTGAATATGGTATAAATGAGATTTAGGTTCATATTTATACTGCAGTTATAATGCAGTACCTAGGATACAAACTAGCATAGCTTGTATTTTTATTCTGGTAAATCCTTATTTAGTTGTTTCTCTCTTTTTTTGGTCTGGATAATCCTCTGGTATATAATGAACAGATTGCAACATACTGTACATTCAAGGGAAAATGAGTTAATTAAACTGTAAAACAGCAATCTCCATTCACGAGTCCATTTCAGATCTAGTAATTAAACTTTATGGAAGATTTGTGTGAACTATTCAACATGCTATTTATCATGCTTTCGTTAATCTGGACACGTGTATTCTTGGATCCAAGTAGGGTTTAATTAAGCAATAGAAAAATCTAGATCATGCTCTTAGATCTGGATTTTTTTTTAAGATTAAAATATACAGGGATGGAGATATTGCATCACTAGGAATTAAGACGGCACTATGGCTCCTGCACCAAACCAAACCAAGAATTAGGGTCTGACTCATTATATTCTAAAATTTTTATATTTGATCAAATCCCATTCTAGTAGATAAAAGATCATTCCTAATATTGCAGCTATTGTATTAATTAAATACTCTCTATTACTTTAACATGGTTACTCAGTTGTACTTCTGAATTCTGCTATTTTGCTGAAGGATTTTGCTACCAGAAAGAAATTAAAGAATTCACACCCCTATATTTCACAAACCTACTGCAAGATGACTTCTGTAGTGATTATTTTTAGCTTTCATGTAAGGAAACATAAAACTATTCTGATTCTGTAACTTTGGATTTACTTAGATAAGGTTTTTCCCCTGTTAGTTTGACACCAACTTGTGCTAAAGAGTGTGACAGCTAATTTAGAAAGAAATCTCTTGGTTTAACAATAATAGGAAGTGAGCATTAGGAATGTCTGAGGGAATCTGCTTTCCTCAACTTCCTTTGATCTGTTTCAAGAAAAGAACCCCTGCTCTTTTTTCCTGCAGCCCGGCTCTCGGAATGAGAGAGTTCTCACACACAAAACCGGGTGAGAAAATGGGGCTAAAAGAAGACACAGCAAGAGAAAATAAAAGGACCACTAAGGAAAGCAGAAGCAACCAGGAGAACTAGAGGGGTCTCAGGAACTGCATATTTTCACTAACTCTGTGCCACTTCTTCACGATGACTGCTTTACACTCTCTGCTATGACCAATTCTTCCTACAATGACTTACCAATCCTTGACAATTGCTTGTGTTACTCCTCCTTCTGTAAGCTTTCCACTTATTTGAGGGACCTGTTGTGCGCTTTCCTACTGCTTCCTGGGCAAGGTGGTAGAAAGAGAACTGGTGCTCATCTTCTACCTACCCTTCCATCTTTTGGGGCTCTCTCTCTGTGATAAAGCAACTGCCAGTTGTCCCTGGGCAGGTTCTGCTGTTGGCCCCATCCTGATCTGATGAAGTATAAAACTACCAGAGGGTACAGAGCTTGTGAATGAAAGAAAGAGGGAAAATCAGTCAGATGAGCTGAAAGAGCTGAATTATCAATTTTAGGTGCTTACCATGGCCTGTTCTGTGTATACCACTTCACATACACAAACCAGAAGACTAGGTCCTATCCTTGACAA
Organism: Pelusios castaneus; assembly: GCA_007922175.1. NCBI lineage: Eukaryota > Metazoa > Chordata > Testudines > Pelomedusidae > Pelusios > Pelusios castaneus. Next base: position 2,503,163 of record ML685951.1, read on the forward strand.
TAATTCCTTCCTCACAGGGCTGAAGTAATTATTTGGTGCTCTGCCAATAGGAAACAAATGATTGGTGATTCATTTGTAAATGGGAGCACAGAAACTGCCACACTGCATCACAACAGTGATAGGTTCATCAAGTGCTATTAGCCAAGATTGCCAGAGATTCAGCCCAAGGTTTGGGTGACCTAAACCTGAGGAACTGTCCCAGACTGAAGTAGCAAGAGAGGAGAGGAAGTTTTGGAACAAATTGATAAATGAAACAATAAAAAGTCACCAGGACCAGATGGAAGGAACTCCTTCATATATGAAGTTGCAGAAGTAGTAATTGTGGTATGTGACCTTTCACTTAAATCAGATTCTGTAGCTGGTGACTGGAGGATAGCTAGTGTGACACCAATTTTTTAAAAAGGGGGTGAGTCCAGTAATTACAGGCCAGTAAGCCTAAATTCAGTACCAGAAATACTTGTTGAAACTATAACAGGGGTCGGCAACCTTTACTATCAAAAGAGCCATTTTCCCCCTCTTCCACTAAAGAAAAATAGTCTGGAGCCACAAAACATAACAGCTTATAAACTTTTAAAAGTTTAAAAGAACACTGCCCTCCACCCCTCCCCAGCCCCCACCAGTCTCCTTGTCCCCATGTCCCCTCCACAGGCCTCTAACTTCATCCATCCCTCCCCAGCCCCCCACGAAGTCCCCACTCCTGCCGTGCATAGTCCTCTCCACCACTACCCAGCCCCCAGCCACTCTCCTTGTCCCCTCCACCCCTCTCCAGGCCTCCCTCCAGCCCCTTCCCAGCCCCCTTACCTGGCCGGAGGCTCGGAGCTGCAAGGACGGCCGGCAGAGCTGCTTCTGGGCCAGGCCGCTCCCACCCTAAGCACGCTCTGTCTGAGCATGCTCAGGGCGGGAGATTTGAATCTCCCCAGCCCGACCGCAGCAGGAGTCTGCGCAGCTTAGAGGGAACACTGGCGGGGACCCGAACGCGGTCCTGGCAGGGCAGAGCAGACCCCGGCAATGGAGACCAATCCTGGCCCCGTGCTGGGAGGCCGAGGCTGTCAGCAGGGCGGGGCCGGGTCGGCTCCAGGCCGGGAAGTCGAGGCGGCCGGCGGGTGGGAGCCCGGGAGCCTGCCCCGGCCGCGGCCACCCCACTGCCCCGGCCGAAGGGAGCCACAACAAGGAGGCTGAAGAGCCGCATGCGGCTCCGGAGCCGCGGGTTGCCGACCCCTGAACTATAACAAAGAACAGAATTATCACAGACACATAGATGATCATGATGTTGGGAAAGAGTCACCTTGGCTTTTTATAAAAAGAAATCATACTTCATCAAATCTATTTGAATTCTTTGAGGGGGTCAACAAACATGTGAACAAGAGTGATCCCATGATGATAGGGTACTTGGACTTTCAGAAAGACTTGGACAAGCTCTCTCATTAAAGACGCTTAAGCAAAGTAAGCGGTTTTGGGATATGAGGCAAGATCCTCATGGATCAGTAACTGGTTAAAAGATAGGAAATAAAGGGTAGGAATAAATTGTCAGTTTTCAGAATGTAAGAGGTAAATAAGGTGTCCCCCAGGGATCTGTACTGGGGCTAGTGGTATTCAACATATTCCTAAAAGATCTGAAAAAAGGGGCAAATGGTGAGCTGGCAAAAATTGCAGATTATATAAAATTACTCAAAATAGCTAATCCCAAAACAGACTATGAAGAGTTACAAAGGAATCTCACAAAAATGGTGACTGGGCAACAAAATAGCAGATGATATTCAGTGTTGATAAAGGCAAATAATGCACTTTAGAAAACGTAATCCCAACTATCCATACAAAATGATGGGATCTAAATTAACTGTTGGAGTCATTGCGGATAGTTCTCTGAAAACACCCAGTCACTGCGCAGTAGCAGTCAAAAAAGTTAACAGAATGTTAGGAACCACTAGGAAAAGGATAGATAGGGAGACATAAAATATCATAATACCACAATATAAATCAATAGTAGGGCATGGAAAAGAGCTAACTGGAGGGTGGATATGATAGAAGTCTATAAAATCATGAATGGTATGGAGAAAGTGAAAAGGAAGTGTTATTTATTCCTTTACGTAACACAAGAACCTGGGGCTATGTCTACACTGGCAAGTTAGGTCGACTTAAGGAGGCTTAAGTTGACCTAACTTAGTTCGTGTCCACACCAGGCTTTCCTTAAGTCTACTTAAGAAATTCCTTAAGTCGACTTAACGAAAGGTTAGGTTGACTTAATAAGAACTGCCGGTTAGGTCGACCTAACCCTTAAGTTGACTCCCTAGGTCAACCTAAGCACAGTGTGGACACTTAAGTCCCTTTATTAGGTCGACCTAAGGGCAGTTAGGTCAACATACTAAGTCCCCATTCAGGGAAACCACTTTGTTAAGTCGACCTAAAGTCGACCTTATTAGGTCGACTTAACAAAGTTGACCTAACTTTTTGTAATGTAGACATAGCCAGGAGTTTCCCAAGGAAATTAATAGGCAGCACATTTAAAACAAACAGAAGGAAGTGCTTCACACAATGGACAGTTAATCTGTGGAACTTTTTGTCAGGTGATGTTGTGAAGGCCAAAAGTATAACTGAGTGACTGACAGAAGCTGAGAGGTGAAGACTGGGTAAATCACTCCTACAGCCCTTTTCTGTACACTCCTTCCTGAAGCTCTGATCTTGGCCACTGTTAGAAACAGGATACTAAGCTATTTGTACCCTTGTTCTGATCTGTACAACAGTTCTCATCTTTTTATGTCTAACTATCCCTGTTTCCTGTCTCTGATGGTGACCAATACCAAATATTTCAAAGGAAAGTTCTCATAGAGACAGAGATCTTTTTTATGTCAACTCTGTGCTCCATGAACTGCTCTGTAGTTCCTGCCTGCAGAGCAGGTGTACATCCTCTTCTTCCGAAGTCTTCGCTCTGGGCCCAAACATCCTTAGGAGTAGCTGGCCCGGTGCACAGCTGATCATATTTGGCTTATACACTCTTCCTCTTGTTAAAACCAGGGTCAGGATATGGCCCACTATGAACTGATTTTAGTAAAAATCAAATCAGATCTGTGAATTGGTCACATTTCTAACTGAAACCCATCTACAGCACATGAATAATACATAATTTAATCTGAAGAATGAAAGTGAAGAGATTACGTTGAAGTGACACAAGGAGCTGCTACCCCTTTTGCATTATATCTATGCTTGGAGAAGATTATCTAAAATCTGAGAAGGGAAGGGAAAAGTATTAACATCAGTCAAGTGTAACTGAACCTCTAGATATTTGCATACAACACTGTTATCTTTGTTGAAACTTCCAAAGACCTTGATGCAATCATCAGCAGAGAGACAGCCACAGCGATCTGAGAAGACTTTGGAGTGAAGACGATAGTGTAATGCTGAGCCATTTGTGCATTTGGAGTTTGTTTTTCCTGTTGAGTACAAGAAAGAGGGCCATCTTAATGTAAGGAAATTCCTTTGATGAGGAATATTTTTACACTTGGCAGCTACATACCTTCCCGTGTATCCCATAAAAAAGGTAATAAGGGGTGGAAACTAAATTTGTAGGAAGCTTTCTGCTATTCTTGTTTGCAAGGCACAGATTACTGCAACGTCATGATGAGCCCTAAAAGAGTAAAACACATGCTTAAATTTGTATCTTTGGCCTGGGAAAACTCCTCTTCAGTTTAAAAGACTATATGTACTGGCACCAGTTCCTGTGAGAATTCTGCAAGTAAAATTAGATTCTTGCTGTGCTCAGTTGCATAGTAATACCTTGAATCTTTTCCCACTTCACAGCTATATCATAATAGTGCTGGTATTTGGCTGTTAGGAATAAGCTAAAAATAATTGTGTATAAGTCAGAAAGTGAATTCCATCCATGACACTTCATGGAAATAATCACACAACATTTATTTTTATGAACAGGGTCTTAATTTATTCTCCTTTTTGATTAACAGGACCAATCTTCCATTTGACATCAAAATGATTACATGCTACTTGCAAGCACATCTGTTTGTGCACATGAAACCCTTGATGGCAGATGTGCACAGGAATGTTTATAAATTTTTTAATGCCACACACAGAGGACTAGGCAGATGCAGATGCAGATGCACAGTTAGTGCTGTAACAGAATCACTTGCCTCCTCAGGGCTAGAGGCCTGAGGTTAGACAACCCTGACTGCTAAGGATACAATCCTGGTCAGGAATCCCCTGGTTTCTTTACGAAGGGTAGCAGGAAGCTGCAGAAGGTGATGTCTCAGGGAGAATAGAGGCTGAAGACAGTGAAACCTCAGATTTAGAAGTGAGACACTAGGTAGAAAGTCCTGATAGTGACCTGTTATGAGGGTAAAGGCAGGGACTTGAGAACTATTATTTTGAAGATTTATTACACTGATAAAGCCAGAACCCAAAATGGGTTACAGAAGCCTCTTGAAGTGAGAAACTGAGGTGAGGGCCACCCAAAGAGTGCGAAGGGGTCCCCTGGAGGTAGTGCGCTTTTAACAGATGCACATTGGTTTGAATATGAAATAGAGTTGTGTGTGCAGGATGCACTTACTGACTTTTTGACTTGAAAGGAAAAAATAGTATTTTGATCTAATTCTTGTTGTTGGCTTGAGGTGGGGCTGGCTGGGTGATGCTTGATGACCTGGCGGTCTCTTCTGAAACTCTATAACTTCATAAGAACAATCCTCCCAGCATCCTCTCCTGGCTTTAATATTCTGAGTTAGTGTGTCTGTAAATGAGTTACCAAGAGCACATGTTGTATTTCTGTAGCATCCCCCAGGATTTAGCAAGAGATCAGAAAAATGCTGCTGTTTCACACTTAGAGAAACCTACTGCCCAAGTACCGTCTCCTGCCCTGAGCCCACTCACCTCTTGAGTAGCATACTCATTATGCAGGGAGTTTGTGGGAAGGTGATCCCTCATAATATTACAGGCTTAATAGATGAGTTTATTGCAATGTAAGGGAGACACCTGGTTTTCACTATCAGTGCTGATCCCATCCTCTTCTTTCCTCTTAATGGCTTAGAATATAAAGGGAATACTGTCCCTCTTTGTGAGAAATCAAACTGGGTGCAGATAGCAACCCTTCACTGTGGCAGATCAGGCTGTATGTCTACACTGCAAGCACTAAAGCATCACAGCTGTGGTCCTGTATCTGTTACACTCTAGTTAGACACTTGCTGTGGAGACAGAAGGGATTTTTCTATCATGCTGGTAAATCTCCCCTCTCCTGAAGAGTTGGTAACATAGATCAGATTTGGTAACATAGGTCATCAGAAGGTTTACAACAGGACTTAGGCTGGTTTAACTATGTCTCTAGTTTTAGATATAACCCAGGCCCCAGACTTTCTTCTCACGTGACAGCTCCTTCAAGTCTTGCTTTCCTCAAGCTCTGAACATTTCATAGAGACAGTTCTGTATGCTGGCAGAGGGAGTTGAATTCATCTCAACCTTTCTCTTTAGCATTTAGACTTAGGAAACAGGAGACTCAAAGCACTCTCCCATGTGGCAAATGGGATCAAATGTTAGACGCTTACAGTTTCATAGGTAGAGATGTTATATAAAAGATGTCATCTCCAGTCACATTTAAGAGAAGATGCAGTATATTTGGGGCCCAAAGATATTCTGCTCAAAGAAAATATTTGAGGATAATTGTATGTTATTTTGTGTAATTCAGTCCATTCCAAAGAAAACATTTTTCTGTGGAGGTTTTAAATTGCATTTATATAGTGCTGGTTTCTATGGCTTTATTCCCTAAGTGCTAGACTCAAAAAGGTATAAGTTAGGATGGCTGCTCTCGCATCCCCAGAATACTGGCTATGCTGGTACTGCCGGAATGAGGTGGGCCTGCCACTATTGGTGGGCAAGGTCAAACTAGTGGGGCTTTTCAATCTAGTACCATGCTTTTCAAAATGGCATTCCTAGTCTGAGACCAGACAAAACCACATCAGGTTTTGTCTCTGTACCAGATGGGGAATAGACCTTAGAAAAATAGGACTACCTATCTTAAAACCAAATGAATGGTCTGTTTAATTTAGATGCTTAACTACCCAGACTTAGGCACCTTAAACACAGGTGCCAGTTTTTGGCTTCATTTCAATCCATAAAACTTCTGCTAAGCCTTATAAGCGCATAAAGTCACCTGATACCTAAAAGAAGGGGAAGAACTCTCTTGAGGTACATCCACACTGGAGCCTTAGGTCGACTTAAGGACAGCTAAGTCGACTTACAGACCGCTGCATCCACACTGGGTGCTTATTAAGTCGACTTAATAACACCACCTCTTAAGATCGACTGGTGTACGGGTATTGAAGGCTATGTGCTCTTTAGGAAAGACCGATGTAATGGCATAGGTGGGGGGAGTGGCATTGTATATCAATGATGCAATAGAAAGTAAAGAAATTCAAAGTGATGGAATTAGTAAAATAGAGTCTATCTGGCTTAAAATCACAGTGTGGAAGAAAGCTACTAGAGTTTCTGCTGCGGTAGTGCTTAGGGTGTGTTACAGACCACCGGGATCTGATTTGGCTATGGAAAGAGACCTCTTTAAGGCCTTTAAGGAAATAAACACTATTGGGAACTGTGTGGATTATGAAGACTTTAACTTCCCAGATATAGATTAGAGGACATGTGCCAGTAACAATAAATGGGCCCAGATTTTCTTGGATGTGATAGCGGACGAATTCTTCCACCAAACAGTTTCCGAACCCAGGAGAGGAGACGCTATCTTAGATTTAGTATTGGTTAGTAGTGAGGACCTCATAGAGGAACTGGTTGTAGGGGACAACCGAGGTTCCAGTGACCACGAGCTAATCTAGTTCAAACTGAATGGAAAGATAAACAAAAATAAATCTATGACCAGAGTCTTTGACTTCAAAAGGGCTAACTTTAAAAAATTAAGGGAATTAGCTAGGGAAGTCGACTGGACCAAAGAACTCATGCATGTCAATGTCGAGGAGGCTTGGAATCATTTCAAGTCAAAGTTGCAGGAACTATCTGAAGCCTGCATTCCAAGGAAGGGAGAAAAATGCATAGGCAAGAGTTGTAAACCAAGCTGGATGAGTAAACATCTCGGACAAGTGATTAAGAGGAAGCACAAGGCCTACAAGGAGTGGAAGATGGGAGGGATAGGAAAGGAGGGCTACCTCTTGGAGGTCAGAACATGTAGAGATCAAGTGAGAAAGGCCAAAGCCAAGCAGAGTTAGACCTCTCAAAGGGAATTAAAACCAATAGTAAAAGGTTCTTTAGCCATACAAAATAGGAGGAAAACAAAGAAGGCAGAAGTGGGACCACTAAACACTGAGGATGGGGTGGAGATTAAGAATAATCTAGGCATGGCTGAATAGCTAAATAAGTACTTTGCCTCTGTCTTTAATGAGGGTGATGGTGAGCTTGGGGATAGAGGTAGGATAGCTAATGGGAATGAGGATGTGGAGGTGGAAATTACCATATCTGAGGTAGAAGCCAAGCTTGAGCTGCTTAATGGAACTAAATCAAGGGGTCCGGATAATCTCCATCCAAGAATATTAAAGGAACTGGAACATGAAATTGCCAGACTGTTAGCAAGGATTTTTAATGTGTGTGTGAACATAGGGGTTGTACTGTATGACTGGAGAATTGCGAATGTAGTTCCTATTTTCAAGAAAGGTAGTAAAAGTGATCCAGGTAACTACAGGCCTGTTAGTTTGACCTCAGTAGTGTGCAAGGTCTTCGAGAAAATTTTGAAAGAGGAAGTACTTAAGGATATCGAGGTTAATGGAACTGGGATAAAATACAACATGGCTTTACAAAAGGTAGATTGTGCCAGACCAACCTGATCTCCTTTTTTGAGAAGGTAACAGATTTTTTTGATAAATGGAATGCAGTGGACCTAATTTACTTTGATTTCAGCAAGACAATTGATACGGTTCCACACAGGGAATTATTAGTTAAATTAGAAAAGATGGGGATTGATATGAAAATAGAAAGGTGTATAAGGAACTGATAAAGGGAAGACTACAGCGGGTCATACTGAAAGGTGAACTGTCTAGCTGGAAGGAAGTTACGGGCGGAGTTCCTCAGGGATCGGTCTTGGGACCAATCTTATTCAACCTTTTTATTACTGACCTTGGTACAAAAAATGGGAATGTGCTAATTAAGTTTGCAGATGACACCAAGTTGGGAGGTATTGCCAATACAGAGGAGGATCAGGATATCATACAGAAAGATCTGGATGACCTTGTAAACTGTAGTATTAGGAATAGAATGAAATTTAATAAAGAGAAGTGCAAGGTCATGCATTTAGGGACTAATAAAAAGAATTTTTCTTATACGTTGGGGACTCATCAGTTGGAAGTGATGGAGGACGAGAAGGACCTGAGTGCACTGGTTGATCACAGAATGACTATGAATCACCAATGTGATGCAGCTGTGAAAAAAGCTAATGCGGTCCTGGGGTGCATCACAAGGGGTATTTCAAGGAGAGATAGGGAGGTGTTAGTACTGTTATACAAGGCACTGGTGAGACCTCATTTGGAATATTGCATGCAGTTCTGGTCCCACATGTCTAAGAAAGATGAAGTCAAATGGAACAGGTGCAAAGAAGGGATACAAGGATGATTCATGGAATGGAAAACCTTCCCTATGAGAGGCGACTTAAAGAGCTTGGCTTGGTTAGCCTAACAAAAAGACGGTTGAGGGGAGATATGATTGCTCTCTATAAATATATCAGAGGAATACATACCAGGGAGGGAGAGGAATTATTTGAATACAGTGCCAATGTGGACACAAGAACAAATGGATACAAACTGCCCATCAGGAAATTTAGGCTTTAAATTAGATGCAGGTTTCTAACCATCAGAGGAGTAAAGTTCTGGAATAGCCTACCAAGGGGAGTTGTGGGGGCAAAAAACATAGTTGCCTTCAAAACTGAGCTTGATAAATTTATGGAGGGGATGATATGATGGGACAGCTTAGTTTGGCAATTGTCCATTTTTTACTACTGGTGATAGATATGCTGGTGACCTGGGAGGGGGCATTAGATGAGGTGGGTTCTGAATTATTACAGAGAATTTTTTCTTGACTGGCTGGTGAGACTTGCCTACATGCATTGGGGTCGGGAAGGAATTTTTCCTGAGGGGAGATTGGTTTGGGCCCAGGGTTTTTTTTATCTTCCTTTATAGTATGGGGCATGGCTCACTTGCTGGTTGAGTCTCTGTACTTTAAAGTCTTTAAATCGTGATCTGAAGACTTTAATAACTCAGTCATAGGTTAGAGGTTCATTACAGGAGTGGGTGGGTAAGGTTTTGTGGCCTGCATTGTGTGGAAAGTCAGACTAGATGATCATATTAGTTCCTTCTGACCTTAGAGTCTATGGGTATTTCTACACTGGAGGCTCTGTTAAGTCGACTTAGAGAGTCCACACTGAAAACTCCTGTCAACTGCCTACGTCCACACTGGCAGGTGCTTGGTCGACAGAGGAGTGGTATATTGTGGGTAGCTGAGAGGGGGCCTGGAGGCCAATTAGGTTGATTTAAGGGCTTCCCCATCCACTCTGGTTTAAGTTGACTTTATAAGGTAGACTTAAGCATTAAGGCAACTGTAAGAGGTAGTGTTAATAAGGGTTGCCTAGGGAGGTGGTGGAATCTCCATCTTTGGAGATATTTAAGGTCTGGTTAGACAAAACCCTGGCTGGGATGATTTAGTGGGAGTGGTCCTGCTTTTAGCAGGGGGTTGGACTAGATGACCTCATAAGGTCCCTTCCAGCCCTAAGAGTCTATGATTCTATGATTCTAAGTGCTTAACTTGACTTAATAAAAGTCCAATGTGGATGCAGTAGTCTGTAGGTTAACTTAACCTTCCTTAAGTCGACCTAAGGCTCCAGTGTAGACATACCCTATGAATCTAAGGCTTAAGTCGACCTTATTTAGTTGACTTAAGCTAGTGTAGGCAGGGAATAGCCCTTAAGTCGACCTAATTGGCCTCCAGGCTCCCTCACAGAGTTCCTGGCCACTCCTCCATCGACCTAGCACCCATCAGTGTGGATGCAGGGCTGTGAAGTTTCTAAGTCAACTTAACAAAGTCGACTTTAAGATTACTTGAAGTCGACCTTGGTTAAATCGACTTAACAGAGCCTCCAGTGTAGACGTACCTTTGGTGCCTTCATTTCTGCTTCTGAGTAGGCGCACTGCAGTCTCACTCTAGATGTCCAAATGCCTATCATCTGCCTAATTGCCAGGATAGACATTCACTTGCCTAACTTGCATGTGCGGCCTGATGCAGGAGGTATGCTCAAAGGCCACCTACCAGACTGAGCCCCATTCAGAATTTGGCTTTAGCTGATAGCAATGGTGATCGCCTTATAACTTTTAGCTCAATGGTCACAGCTCTCACCTGAGTTTCAGGTTTAATTCCCTCCACCCTACCAGAAAGGGGGAGAAAAGAAGTGATACACCCTTGTTCAAATCCTAGGAGAGTGCTTTAATCATGGATACATGAAATATGCTGATGTAGGGCTTACTTAGTCTCATTTGTTGAAACTGTTCCACTGCAGATAAATTTAAGGGGTTCCACTGCCACAACCCCCTTGCTCCCGTTTCCCTTTGGTTTGCAGTCACCAGTGCTTGTATTTACAAAGCATACATAAACTCCAGCCACCTTACAGTACTTTGCTTCAGCAAGCAGTCTCTGGTGCTGTTCAAGAAGACTGGCAAAGCTTCTGTGCTTCCTTCTCCTCTCTGTCTGCCTTCTCTGTTCTCTTCTGGGCTGCTATATAAATCCTGCTGGGTCAGCTGGATAGTTGCTGCTCATTGTCTAAATCAAGCTTGGGCACCTGCTCAGCCTGCCTCAGCTGTCTGCCTGAGGGGAGGCAGCCACAGCCCAGCTAACCAGTCCTGCTTCCCCTCAGCTGTAGGGGCTGCAGTGTCAGGGGGCTTGCCAGGGGATCACTCCCCAGCACCCTGTTACCGTGAATAAATAGAATGATTGGAGCAGGGGGACTGGACCCTGGGTCTTCTGTGTCTGACAGGGGAACTCTAACCATTCAAAATCCACCCTTGCTGACTGGCCAGGTGACTCTTTAAGGGACTTGGCACATATGCCTCTCATCAGCATCTTCCATTGGCTCGTTTAGGTGGCTTCCTGTCTATCATACTGGCTTCTGTGAATTGCATGCTAACTCATCTGTCTCTCTCCCTGCACTGAATAGGCACTCAGGCTTTTTAGTGAATCACAATATTATTCCTGGGATTTTTTTTTTCTTTTTTGAGCTTGAAAATTAGATATTGCAATATTGACTATCGTAACAACTAAGTCCATTTGTTAATCTTGTCTTATTTGATTTTTAGTGGTAGAAAAATGAGGATAATACAACAATAACCTTCCTGTCCTCAATTGTAAGGTAATGCAAGAATTTTTGTTTGACTTCAGTCAATTCTATCATTAACACTTGAGTCATATTCTATCTTTGAATTCAGAAAGCAATTACATAGGATCTGCAAATTTAGTTTAAATTCCACATACTAATATTGTGTGCTTAACATTTATTTCTGATGGAAGCGCTTCAATAGGAAATTAAATCAGTTTTCAGAATACTGATTCATTCCTATTCCAGAGATTGTTTACAAACAAGTTTTTTCCTAACATATCTCAAAATAAGGTGTGACATTTTGTTTGTCACAGTGCTAAAATGAAAGCAATTCTGAAATTGCAGCCAGAAGATCAGAAGCAGCTGCCTATCTTTCTTTGTGATATGGGGTTAGGAAATCATATCTGCTCTTGTTAATATTATGCTCTCATAATCCACAGCCCACAGGGTTTTCACACCATATCTTCTCACCATGAGAATGTTTTCCATCTCTGATACTGAACTTTGGAGAGTTGCCAGCTAGCAATGTACAAGATTGGCTCATGGAATCAAATTTCAAGTAAGGGCAATGGGAGAATTCACCTAGATATCAGGAAACTCTGTGTTTGAAACTCATCAGTATAACGTCAGGACTTTAGCAAAAAGCAGGAAATAAAATATGTTGGCTTTGGAACCTCTGTTAGGCTTTGTTAGGCTTTCTCAGGGGTCGGTCTGAGCAACAAATGGAGGGCATTTGGGTAGATAATGGATAGATGAGCTGTTGAGCTCTAAGGAGTCAGGTCAATATGAGGGTTTTCTAAGGCTATTGCATTAAATGTGTCTAGTTAGCATTATTAAAGTTTTCTTTACTAAATGGAGTGCAGCTGGAGTGAGGCATTTGATTGCAGCCTCCATCCTCATCTGATGCTGTGAGGTTGTTAACGCTGGAAATGAAGGACCTATGGCAGCAAGTCTCAAAGGGAAGGTGAACTGATGGGCTGGACTAAAGGCTAGAAATAGCAGTGTAGACATCTGGACTCAGACTGGCTCTTAGGCTTTGAAACCCACCCTCTTTGCCAGGTTTCAGAATCTGGGCTCCAAACTGAGTGGGAATGTTTATACTGCTGTTTCGAGCCCAAGCCCAAGACAGCTGACCTGGGCTCTGAGACTTGATGATCTGGGCCACTTTTTCCAGTTGAGGAATACACTTAGAGTGTTTAGGAACACACTTAGGCCTTGTACACACGACAGCTTTATCGCACGGCAAATAAAGCGCGATAAAGCTCTGAGTGTACACATGTACATTTTGCTTGTTGCGCGGCAACAGCCCTCTTGCCGCGCAACACGTAAACCACCCAAACGAGGGTGGTTAGGCTTACTGAGGAACAGCTGTTCCAAGGTAGAGTCTGTGTTTACAGTCCTTGCGATTTGACAGCTTCCGGAAATGTCCCAGAGTGCCACTCGAGGGCACTCTGGGACACCGGAGCTGTCAAATATGTCAATTTCACTGCTCTAGCAAAGCAGTGAAATTGACAAGTAGCGGGGCAGTAGGGCTCTAGCCCCGCTGCCACAAGCCGCTTGGCTTCCCGGGGCTGCCGTCCCAAAGTGGCAGCCCCTGCTGTCCCCCCCCCCCCAAGCCAGGCGGCTGGGCTCTGGGGAACACTCCCGGTGGGGGGCCAGCGGGCCAAGGCAGCCCAGGCTCTAGCCCCAAGGAACCCTCAGGTATCAGGCTCCAGCCCTGTGGGGAAACCCCCGGAGCAGCCAGCTGGGGAAAACAGCCCCACTGCCAGCCTAAAGACTGGCTACGGCAGTGCATGGTGGGACAGGTGCCCACCATGTACTGCTCCTTGTAACGAAAATTCAAAAGAACGTGTGAACGCTCCTTTTCGCTACAAGGAGTGCTGTGTGGACATGGTAAAGCGTTATATTTATAGCGCTTTGCTTGTTCCGCAACAACTCATTGCGGGACAAGTCTGCCGTGTGTATTTAGCCTTAGAGAACCAGATCCTATTCCCGTTGAACTTCCACTTCCAACTTCCACTTGACTTGAATTGTGCTAGATAGTGCAGTTTATAAACTAACCCAAAATGATAGTCCTAGTTTATAAACTAAACTAAAATGGAATGGAAGTCTTTCCCATTATGAGTTAATCTTTAAATGTTTTCAATATTTTCAATCGGGGCTTTTTTTGTGATGGTACTCGGGGGTACTGAGTACCGGCACCTTTTTTTTCACAGCAATGAAGCCCCTGCTCCTGCTGCCGCCCCTGGAGGCCTAGGTCCTTGGCCGAGTACTGGCACCTTTTTTATTTTTATTTTTTACAAAAAAAAACACTGTTTTTAATCAAATACTGTTATTGATATCTTCTCAGGTATCCATTTGGAAGTAAATAAAAGACTTTTCCCCGGGAAACTGGGCACATTGAAAGCATTTTACACACCTTGACCTTGAATAACCAGAAGTCGTGAATGCTTCAATATAACTGAACTAAGGAAGATATCAGACTAATAATCAAGTTATCTAACAGACAATCTTTAGAAAGGCCATTGTTCCTTTAATTGAGTGAGCTTCATTGGCAACTTGCTAACAGCTGTGCTGAAACAAATGAATAACAAATCACAGCTTCAAAGAGAAACTGCAGAACTCGAATTTACATACAAATTTGACTCAGTTGCCTTGGGGTTAAACAGGGACTATGGATTTTTCTCTCATTACAAGAGGTGATTTGACCTCACCTTCCTCTATGTGCTGTTCCCCAGTGTTTGAATCCTAACATCTGTTTTGATTTGCTGTTACAGCCTGACCTGATCCTATGTCATACACTTCCTTGCATTTAATTTCCTCCCATTCTGTAAATTTCCCATCTTCAAAGCATCTGACAAAGTGGGATTTTCTCCCACGAAAGCTCATGCGATAAATAAATCTGTTCGTCTTTAAAAGTGCCACAGGACTCTTATGTCCAACTTTAGTTCAGTTTAAGATATTACACATTTCCTTGTGATGACTAAAAACTTAGTGTGCAATATCCTAATCTGAATTAAAGTTGAATATGTTTGGACTTGCTGCATACGGCATGTCTACGCTTAAAACAATTTAAGGAAGACACTCTAACCGACAGGATAGTTCACTGCTTTGGGACCATATTTTGCTGCCTTCATCCCCCTCTGGTGGAACCACACTGTCTTGCCACTATTATACTAGGTCTCTTGACTGCAGCACCCTCTTTCCCCCTCCCTCATTTACCAAGTATGGTAACATGACAGAACCAATTGGGTTTGGTACTTGTTCTGCAACTTTTCATTTGGGAGCCTGGGGCCAGCAGCTGATTGAGGTGACCCTAAAGCAACTTCTTCAAAACAAAAGATTTATTCCCCCAGAGGTATATAGCAATCAGAGACAAGAGGTAACACAATAAGGACTGGATTTGCAAAAGGTCTTTGGTGCCTTAAGGTGTTTGAATCCCAGAATCAAAGCCCACTAAGGTTCACAAGAACCTTGTCCACCTACTGCTGAACCTAGGAGGTACCTTAAATATGCTTTGCATGAAACTTTTTGCTGTAAAAGTTCCCTATGTCCCAAGTTTTTGCAAGTGTTGTGCATGCACACTGCAGCCTCACTCTAGCTGTCTGCATGCCTAAGCCCCAGTATGATGCACAAACCAGAGGAAAATAGGCAAGCCTCCACATAACTAATTTGTGGGGCCTGATCTGGTAGATGTGCTCAGAACTTACTTACTGGATCAGACCCACACAAAATGGAGAAGGACTTCCCTCATAACTTTTAACTCATTGGAGCAGGGAGACTGGATCCCCAAATGAGTGTTCTAACCACTCATCCTGACTTTTTGTAAGATGACTATCCTGGAAATCCAGTCCACAAGTCTATAGACCCTGATTTTGTCTCATTCATAGGTTTATCGATGTAAGCTTTTTTTGTGTGCAGGATCTACCTTTAAGTGCTGGAATCCGGAAAGCTCAGATCCGTGCAGAAAAGAAACAGATGTAATATAGATGTAGTCATTGTTTTCTTTTTCTTTTCTATATGCTGTTTGTTGACCCCTATTGGAAGAATTTCCAGAGGGGTAGCCGTGTTAAACAACAGGAATCCTGTGGCACCTTAAAGGCTAACACATTTCTTCAGGCATAAGTTTTTGTGGGCTCCAACCCACTTCATCAGATGTTTTCCCATGAAATTTGTTAGTCTTTAAGGTGCCACAGGACTCTTGTTGTTTTTCCTATTGGGAGAGTCAGTTTGTAATATTATAAGTAGTACTCAGTAGCACGTAAGGGTTGGCTTCTAGCTGCTGTTACTTTGAAATGTTTTCAGAATCAATATGGTAATGAGATTACCTTTCTGCTGTTTAGATGAGTACTCAAATACTATATGCTTAGTTAAATATAATAAAATAAAATCAAAACTACTTTGAAACATTTTATTGTCACAACTCTTTATTTTTATGTGCTGTCAGTGATTGTTTTTAATCCTTTTTCCTCATTAGAAATTTACAGAATTATTTTAGCATGTATTCCAGAAAGAGAAAGCGTAGCTTGCCTGATTATAATTATTATTGCTCACAATAATAATTGTATTTTGCATACATTAAGATCTGTTTAGTTAAATGTAAACCTATCTCCTGCAAACAAAATAACACAGACTGACACTAGAACATCAGTGAGGTTTGTAACTTCCATTATATTTCTCAGCTCTCTCATATTTGAAGTCATGGTCCTGAATTTGTACCAAAAGCCTCTACCTCATTCTTCTTTACCAAGTTTTCTCCCTCTAAAAATATTAGTAGAGTCTGCATATCAATCATGCCACCTTGTGATTGTATTTTAGTTGTAGGTTACAGAGCTGATTTTAGATATGGGGCAAAATCCCATTTATCTTTCCCAACTGAAAAGCCCCATTGGGCAATACTATAGTTTTGGGTGAAATCTTGTCCCCAGTAAATCAATGGGAATTTTGCTATTGACTTCTGTAGGGCTAGGATTTCACCTCCTCCCCTTTATATGGAGTATAAATATGGATGATTTCCATAGACCTCAATGTAAATAATCTATATTTACACTTATATAAATGGAATCAGAACAACTACTTTCCTTGAGCCCACAGAACAGTAATTTTTATTGTATTTGTTCATTTCATTATATAATTCATCTATCATCTTTATTCCATTTTGTTCATATGTAGTATGCTTCATATGTACATGCTTTTTACCTGACTGCTCAATAAAATACACAGCTATAAAGACAGGGTCTTTTTAAAATTCTGTTTCTAGTGGTGTTTTTATTCAACCTGGAGGAAAACATATTTCACATTTCTCTGTCGTCTTTACCTCTCCAGCTACTGACCAGCATTCCAAGATTTCGTCAGTCAGGATGACAAAATACCTTGTATTCTACAGGTATTCTTCTAATGAACTGGGTCCTGTGAGGTTACGGGCTCCTTCAACTCCTTTTAGTGCTCAGCACCTTGCAGGATTTCTCTCAATTCTGGTGAAGAAATAGGTTGATGATGGAGTGGATTGCTACTGGTTGGGCCAGAGGATGTTGCTAGAACTCTCCCTCTTTCCTCGGAAGTGTCTTTTAGAAGTAAAGGAAACCTTTTGGGTCATGGTCCTTCATAGTCACATCAGATAATATGTGGAAAATGTTGAGTATTACAGAATCTGATCCAGCAAAGAGTTCTGAATGAGCATATCCCAACTGAGCCCTGCCTATATGCAGTGATCAACTCTGCTCAGCTCACAGGCAGGTATGGGCATGGAAATAAAAGGACACCATCAAGTTGAAATGTAATTTAAAAGTAAAAGTAAAAGCTTACTTCCCGTGATAAACCTGCCACTTAGTTCATCTACCAACTTGTGGCTTTATAGTCAAGTTGTCTTATGTGAAAAAAGTATTTTTCTTTCCACTGTGATTTTGTGAAACGTCCGCACAAAGAGGGGGAAAATTATTGCTCTGACACGGACTGTGCACAAAGTGATCTAAAATGCATAAAGCAAACAAACTGAAAATAGAGGAATTTTTCACTCTCTAATCTTTCAGTCTAAATAATCCATGCTATTTATAATAACTGTAAGTAACAATTTCAGACAATTATGTAATGAGTTTGACAGGATCCATACATTTTAGTTTAGGTGCACCATTAATGTCTGTATGCAACATGGTAGTTGTTAAAACATAATTGTACAATTGCTCTGAAATTTCTCAAAACTGTTTGGACTGGAAAGTTAGATTACAATTAAGGAAATAATTTTGACATCAGGTGTGTCTAAATGTCAGATTGCCTGAAGTTGGGATTGAATGACAGAGGATAGATCATTGGATAATTGCCTGTTCTATTCATTCCCTCAGAAGTATCTAGCACTGATCACTGTCAGAAGACAGGATACTGGGTTAGATGATACAGCTTTTGATACAGTTTCCCACAGCATTCTCGTCGGCAAGTTAAGGAAGTATGGGTTGGACGAGTGGACCGTAAGGTGGATCGAAAACTGGTTAGATCAACGGGCTCAGCGGGTAGGAATCAATGGCTCGATGTCTGGTTGGCAACCGGTAACGAGTGGAGTGCCCCAGGGGTCAGTCCTGGGGCCGGTTCTATTCAACATCTTCATTAATGATCTTGATGATGGAATAGACTGCGTGCTTAGTAAGTTTGCGGATGACACCAAGTTGGGGGAAATGTTAGATACTCTGGAGGGCAGGGACAGGATCCAGGGAGATTTGGACAAATTGGAACACTGGGCCGAAAGAAACCTCATGAGGTTCAACAAAGACAACTGCAAAGTCCTGCACTTAGGACGGAAAAATCCCATGCACTGCTACAGGCTGGGGACCGAACAGCTAAGTAGCAGCGCTGTAGGAAAGGATCTGGGGGTTATGGTGGATGGGAAGATGAATATGAGCCAACAGTGTGCCCTTGTTGCCAAAAAGGCCAATGGCATATTAGGCTGCATCAGTAGGAGTATTGCCAGCAGATCGAGGGATGTGATAATTCCCCTCTATTCGACACTGGTCAGGCCGCATCTGGAATACTGTGTCCAGTTTTGGGCTCCCCACTACAGAAAGGATGTGGACAAATTAGAAAGAGTCCAGCGGAGGGCAACAAAAATGATTAGGGAGCTGGGGCACATGACTTATGAGGAGAGACTGAAGGAAGTAGGCTTATTTAGTCTACAGAAGAGAAGACTGAGGGGAGATTTGATAGCAACCTTCAACTACTTGAAGGGTTGCTCCAAAGAGGAGGGAGCTAGGCTGTTCTTGAGGGTAACAGAGGACAGAACAAGGAGCAATGGTTTCAAATTACAGCTGGGGAGGTCAAGGTTGGATATTAGGAAAAACTTTCTCACTAGGAGGGTGGTGAAGCATTGGAATGGGCTATCTAGGGAGGTGGTAGAATCTTCATCTTTGGAGATTTTTAAGGCTCGGTTAGACAAAACCCTGGCTGGGATAATTTAGTGGGAGTGGTCCTGCTCTTTAGCAGGGGATTGGACTAGATGACCTCATGAGGTCCCTTCCAACCCTATGATTCTATGATTCTATGAACCAGTGGTCTGACCCAGCATGTCCATTCTTATGGTCTAACAAAGATCTGTCAGGAGACCTTTTATAGACTGGAGCTAAACTCTTGGCTTTCTTTTAAGCTACTAATTTAATTGGCTTCAGTGGAATGTATCTAGCAGAGGGAAAGCATATTGCATCACAGAGCAGACCTCATTGGAGAGGTGCACTGGGAGTTGGGTTTCACAGCTGCTATACATTTAGTAAGATCGTGATTACTTTATGATGTTGCACTGGCCCCTGGACCATCACAATTCCTGGAAATGACATGGGCACTAACCAGGGAATAAGCTGCTCCCCTCCAGAGTATGTCCACTGTCTCTGATTGGTAGGATTCTGGTAATAATGGCTGCACCAGGCTGGGTCTCTGCTAACTCTCCATGCTTTGGACAGAATAGGATTAGGCTCCTGTAAATAATTGGGGCCTGTTTATTGCCCCTCTTCCAGCTGAGCTAGCGCCCTCCCTGGGGGAATTCTGCTTGAAACCTCACAGAACACAGGGAAGATAATTTCCAACAGGGACAGTTGTAGTTTCTTTTCTCCTTTAAATGTAAAGTCTCCTGAACAGAGCAAGATCCAGGCCATATACATACTACAGGAATAATCACGCAACAAGCCCGTTGCGCTTTAAAAGTTACATGGGTTTTGTAGCGCAGTATCGCGTCCACACTGAGCCGCTTATGATGGAACAGAGCTCCCCCCCCTGCAATTCGCGATTTCACAAGAAACCGAATTGAATTGTGGGAACCTATCTCACAGTTCCATCCATCCTGATTCTGTGCTAAGAATCCTGGGTAGAAGGAGAGTAGCGCTGAGCACCAAGGGTAAAGTCTTGGTTTCCAATGGTGCATTCTGGTCCCCTTGCATCACGAGAGTTGCTACTAGCAACTCGCGCCCATTTTCAACAGTACCGTGTTGCTTCCCGGAACTCCTTTTTGCAGCAACATGGATCCAGCTCTGATCTCGACTGTCGCCTTCAGCATAACGAATACATCTTGGCTGGTGGCACAGTATGCGTTCAGCTCTGAATCAGACCAGGATTCAGATGACCCTGGACTGGTGACTGCCCAGCAGAACAACAGCACCACATTGCTGAGCTCCTTCACAGAGCATCTGCACACGGTGCACCGCCGGTTCTGGTCACAAGAGACAAGCACCGAGTGGTGGGGCCTCATCGTTTTGCAGGTGTGGGATGATGAGCAGTGGCTACAGAATTTTCGAATGCGGAAAGCCACGTTCATGGAACTGTGTGAGGAGCTATCCCCTGCCCTGCGATGCAAGAACACCAAAATAAGAGCCGCCCTCACCGAAGAGAAGCATGTCGCAATCGCACTGTGGAAAATGGGGACTCCAGACTGCTACCGGTCAGTCGTGAATCAGTTTGGAGTCGGCAGGTCGACCGTCGGGTTAGCCCTTTCTCAAGTTGCAGAGCCATTAATCGTGTTCTGCTCCGGAGGACAGTGATGTTGGGCAACGTGCGGGAGATCGTTGATGGATTTGCAGCCATGGGATTCCCGAACTGTGGAGGGGCAATAGATGTCACACACATCTCTATTCTCACTCCGGAGCATCTTGCGACTGAGTATATTAATAGGAAGGGCTACTTCTCCATGGTGCTTCAGGCACTTGTGGATCACAGGGGGTGTTTCACGGACATAAATGCGGGTTGGTCGGGTAAGCTGCATGATGCTCGCATTTTCCAAAACATGGGCCTGTACCGGAAGTTGCAGGCAGGGACCTTCTTTCCCAATGATAAAATTACTGTTGGGGATGTGGAGATGCCCATAGTCAACATAGGAGACCCAGCCTACCCACTGATGCCTTGGCTCATGAAGCCCTAGACTGGCAATTTGGATCCAGGCAAGGAGCGCTTCAATTACAGGTTAAGCCGGTGCCAAATGACCATGGAGTGTGCCTTTGGGCGCTTAAAAGGCCGCTGGCACTGTTTGTATGAAAGGCTAGACTTGAATGAGGACAGCATTCCAACCGTCATTGCAGCGTGCTGTGCCCTGCATAACCTCTGTGAAAATAGGGGAGAGAATTTTCCCCCTTCATGAGATGTGGAGGCTGAGCGGCTGGAGTTTGCCTTCCAGAAGTCAGCCGCTAGGAGTATTGGGGAGGGGGGCACAGCTGAGAGCCACCCTCATAAGGGAGGCACTTAGGGTGCATCTTAGTCATGGGGACTTATAGGACGCATTGCATCACTGTTCAGTAGTGTACCTACGCACTACTGGGTGCTGATTACGGGGGGCGGGGGGGCATGTACTGTACTATGCTTGAATGAGTGAATACTAAACATGCAACAACTAATTTTATTGTGTATCAATAAAGACACTGTGCACAGTTCAAGTTATTCAATTTTATTATTAGAAAACATTAAATAATTACAGTAAGCAGTGCCTGCACCAGGGGCTATAGATGTGTGTAGGTGCGTGGCTCAATGCCAAAGCTTTGTGCAGGAGTGGATGTAACATTGTACTAGGAGGGTCCCTGGGCTTCAAAGAACTGCTTTGAGGGAGGATGGGGCGGTGGGGACAAAAAGTGTTGCTGCGGGTGCAGGGGGGGTGTGAGCAGCTAGGTCTGCAGACCAACCACGGTCTTCAGCAGTTGAGTCTGCTCCTGTAGGATGCTTATGAGGGCATCCTTCTGCTTCTGCCTCCTCAAATTGTTTTCCTTGCACTCCTGCTGGCACTCCTGCCTCCATTGTCTAGTCTCCCTCGCTGCTGCCTCGTTGGACTGCATCAGCTCCTGGAAGATATCCTCCTTGCTCCTGCGAGGCCTCCTCCTTATCTGTTTCAGCTGGTCAGCTGGTGCAGACTACTGAATGGCGAAGGTCGTTTCTAAGGAAAAATGAAACATCGTAAGTAGTGCTATTGTTCTCACTTTGGTTAAGGAGCTGGTAATATGCTCTGCTGCCACATTCCGCAGTGCCCATGGGACAGGGAGTTGCCGGGGACTGAAAGGGCTTTTGCAAAGGGAGGTTCGGGTTGCCGAGACAAGACACACAGCTCTGTGAACTATTTCCAGTGCTTTGGGCGATTAGTTGTTACACGGCACGGCCATGGAAGCCAATATCTCGCTGCTTAGAGTGCCCCTGCAAGCCAGAATACATATCCTACATGTCACTGATTATAAGCCAGGACCATACGCAGAAGGCTTGCGTGCAGCCATGGTTCCCACTGTCATGCTTTGCAACTGGCGAGGGAGAGTATCCCTCTATGGAGGAGGGGACACAGTTGTTCTCCCATCGAATTTAACTGGAAGGCTGTGGAAGTACATCCAGGAGACCTTCAGTGAGCTCAATGGAGAGGATTTCTTGAGAATTACAGCATGCATTGATGCACTGCTCGTGTAATGTGGGGTAGACTCGCCCATCAAAAAAAAAAAGAAAGAATGAATGAAATTCAAAACACCCATCTCTCGCCTGATCTTCATTTGCCCGCAAAGCTTATCCAGCTAGCATAGAAGCCATTTCTGATTAAACTTACCAGAGCTCCCCTCTGCTGCATCCGAAGAGAGCATGGAGAAGGAATCTGGGCAGCACATGTCGGGTGGCATGGAGAACAGCTCCTGGCTCCCTAGGTCGGCTGCACCACTTTCAGCCTCCAGGTCATTCTCCACCTCCACTTCCTCGTCGACGAATTGCTCGTCCCCATCTGCTCTGGTATCCTTTGCATGGAGAGGGTGCTGACATGTCCACAGGAGCTTTTGGGGTGGTTGTGGGATCCCCGCTCAGGATTGCTTCCAGCTCCTTGTAAAATCGGCATGTAACCAGCGCTGAGCTGGAGCGCTGATTTGCCTCTCTGTCTCTGTGCTACATTATCCTCAACTCCTTCACCTTCACCCTGCACTGAAGAGTGTCTCTCTCGTACCCCTTCTCTGCCATAGCCTGAGAAATCTGGCCAAAAATATCAAAATTTCGCCTGCTGCTATGTAACTGTGCCTCCACAGCAGACTCTCGCCAGATGCCTATGAGATCAAGCACCTTGGCTGTGGTCCACACTGGAGCACGTTTGCTGCGTTGAGCCGCCATTGCTCTTGGAGAACACAGCTGCACTCCATGCCAAACAAACAGGAAGAGCTAACAGTTCAAAAATTCCCGGGAATGATGGGAGGGCAAGTACAGTCACGTCACAGCCACAGAGCACAGGAGGAAGTGCAGAAGGGATGGAATTAGAATTCTGGGACATTTCCGGATGCTTCATATTGTGTGGCAAGTGTACACACATGAACAGCTGTTCCGCAGTAGCCGCTAGCACCCTCATTTTGGTGGTTTACATGTTGTGCAGTAAGATGGCTGTTACCGCGCAACAACATGGATTTGTGTGTGGATACTGTACTTGTTATTGCGCGATAAGGAGCGTAATCGTGCAATAACTTTGTAGTGTGTACAAGGCCCAAGACTTTCCCAGGCCTGTCCCTCCCCCAGCATAAAATCCTCAACCCACAAGTTCCTGAATCTTACCTCAGACCCTCTATGACAATAGAAATTCTCACATTTCCATCCATTTTGTTTCCAGAAACCGTTCTCAGCAATTGCTCCAGCCTCTGGTCGGTAATGCAGCTAGCTAGCTCTCTTTCCATTTTCTGCTCCTCCTTTTTATGAGGATCAGTCTGACAAGCGGCAGGTCTTTTTCCAGGTGCAGTTGGAGGGACTAATCAGCCCGCCAACCAGCTGCTGGCCTCTGACTCCAGAGGAATGGTACCCCTTTTAGTTTCCCAGCCCTATGTTATCTAATTCAGTACTAGTATTACTACTGATACACAAAAGAATAAGATTAAAATGAGAGAGAGAAATGAGCTAATTAGAATCAGAGTGGTATAAAAAAGAATAGGAACAAAGACAAGGGGGGCAATAAATTATGTGTTAATACATTGAACAGTACCTGAAAATGTACCACTGCCAATGTTAGAGACAATAAATCCTTCCCTAGTCTCATATTCTGTTAGTTTCTTTTCAGGAGTTTAGTTTCTTTTCAGGAGTATAGTGAACTACCTAGTGCTCCATTATAGGTCTACTTATCGTGTATATTCAGTGAGGGGAAAATCAGTGGGGTGCAGTAAAATGCCAGCACTAAAGACCCATTCTTTCAACATCGTATGCCTCCTTAGAGCCTCTTGAATTCAATGGGAGCTGAGAATATGCAGTGCTTTGCAAGAAGTACTCTTCAGGCTCAGGCATTAAGAAATTTGTCTGAAGTAGAGTATGGATCGAGGAAGAGGAAGTCAGTCTGAAAATTGATAACTTTTTCCCCTATTATTTCCAGTGTAACCTCGAACTCTCATTCTCATATGAGAATGTGTATGTTGATTTAGAATATTTCCTGCTTAGTTACCATGCACAAAAAAGTCTTAAATCTAGTTGTTAATCAAGCATACTTCCATAGTGTTTTTAATTGGAGTATTCTTTTGGTGCTTTTCATAATTAAATAATTCATAGTAATAATATGCCGTATGTCAGCTTCCTATTCAGGGATTTTAATAAATATTTAATGGAATATTTAGTAATGTGCTGATTTTATCATAATTGAAACTGGGAATTGAAACTGTCACATTCAGTCAGAGCCTTTAGAATAATTGTTCAGTATCTAAATTGTTGGTGGTAGAGACAACACAGGAAGGAAAGAACTATGACTGTGATGTATTTCTCCAGATATAGTTAATTAATCTGTAATAAATTCTGGAAAGAGACTTGTTTAACCAGCTTTCCCATAGATTCTTAATTCTGTTTAATGTCAATATTCTTCACAGACAGCATCACAAAGTAATTTTTTAAACAATGTATAAAAATGGGATAGCGGCTCTAAATTATTTTTTTATTTATCTTTAATTTATTCCCGGATAGGTGTATCAGCAGATGTTGTAGGCCTTCCATGTCAGTATCATAGCATCGTCATCTCATATTTTTACATTAAACCATATGGAGCATTGCATTTCTTATTAGTGAGATTTGTGTATAAATTAGAAATATCCTGTGAGAAGAAAAATGCTGCTATTTCATCTCTATGTCTCTTCCTCAGGATTAGGATGAAACAATCACAGATTCAGATGCAACATTGATATTTCATTGCCAAATAGGGAAAAAGTTGCTTCAGAAACGTGCCTATGATTTTAGTTTCTAATCCAATCTAATGATTTTTCACACTTCATATGTTTATATAACAATTAGAGACAACTGGAAAGTATATCACCCTTCTTCTCCCTCCAATATTGCTGTTAAGGAAGACATGTTTACAAAAAAAGTCCCAATAGGAGGTTCCCTGATTATAAACAGAGTAGAAATGGAACATGGATGTCAGGATTTAGCAACAAATAAATATTGTATAATCATTTTTCTTTTCAATATTTAATCCTGTAAGTACTGGCAGTATCTATAAACACACCATTAAAACATTGCTTAGAACTATTCAACAAGATATGATGCCTGATATGATCAAAGAATGCATGTGCATAGATTAAAGAGAGCAGAATGTAATGAGTAATGTTATATTCGACACTGATTATACAGAGATTCTGATAAAGTGATACAGAAAGATTTTGGCAACCGGAAGGAAGAACACGCTTAGCTCAAACATCATCTCTTGACTTTCATTGCCTTCCTGAACCTCTTGGCTGTTGGCCTTTTGTGCATCAATGGAATATGAATGTCCCCGATACATTCCGTAGCGTGGAATGTACTGTACATTCAACCTGGGACATAGATCAAAAGCAGTAAAAAGTTAGAGACTTGTAAAAGCAGGCATGAAAATCGTATTTTGCATGAGCTTTTTGGAATCAATGATGATTTAATATAAAAATAACCTACTAGAATATCCATTAGGGTTTATTTAGCAATTTTTATTTAACTCTCTTTTATGTCTATCTTTGTAAAATACATAGTGCTAATATTAGCTGTTCGGATTATTTACTGTGGTGTTGGACACTGGAAATGCTAAGACAGCTCTATATTTCAAAAGGATCACTTTAATTTTGCAGATGATGATTCAAATTCTAAACTGTCATAACACAAAATCATTTTAACAGACAGGATTTATCAATAATTTCCACATAGTGAGATAATATAATTTTTTCAGAGCTTAATGTTGATTGAAATGGTACTATCATAGATATAACTTTGTTACACCTATTGATCAAAAATTAGCTTTTTAATTTCCATCACTATTACTTGTTTGCACAGTCTGTACCTAACTAGAGCATAATATTGTGTTTTTATTGGCAATATGTTATCAGGATGCTAGCTTTTTAACAATAAAAGTGTATTTTAAAAATAACTGCCACATCATTTATGGGGAAAAAATTATCCACTGTGTATCCTATCCGAATCAATGCAGTAGGAGGTACATGAGGAAGAGAAAAGAATGGAGAATTACAAATAAGACTGGATACCACAGTATAATCACATAAGTACACATACATACACATATAACTACGCAACCCTTTTTATTAGTTCAGCATAAGGCAAGCAGATTTCACCTACAAACATGTCTTTTCTGATAATGAAATTTTGAACAAATGCATGTCTTGGAGAAGCTGCAGGAGGAAGATTGTGAGCATTTAACCTCTGATCTAAGTACATCATCATTTGCTTTTGGTGCAGTTTTTTGGCATTCCTGATCAAACACAAATTTGTGGACAACATACTATGATTGCATATTATTTCTGTGGTCATCACCCAACCTGTCATCTTTTGAGCATTGCAGATGCAAACAGCTTGTCCCTGCTGTGGGACAGCAAAGGGAAAGTTTTCAAGATGTTGAGCACCAAATCATTTTATCTCAAAAGCGTTTATACTTTATAGGCAAGAGAAACAAGAAATAGGATGCCAAACCTTAACCATTGTTTCTCTCTTCAAAGATGTCAGTCCCACTATTTTAGTCACATGGAGTTTATTCCATGTCTTGGGGTCACTCTGTTTAAAGACAACCAAAATAACCACAACTGTTAACTATAACTGTTTTATGGTTAAATAAAGGAAAAATAAAAACAAACAGAAAAAATAATGATGATTTTAACTACATTCTTTTCTTTTTATCTCTTTGTAGGGAGCTTTCAACAGAGACTACACCTTTGAGAGTAGTTCTATTCTTGAAGGGGACCACACACCTTTTTTCAAATCAATAGTAAGTCTAGTCTTAGTATATCATAAATAACAAAAAAGATTTACAGCTGGGCAAAAGAATTTTATCTAAGATTGGTTGTATGGTTTACCCTGGGTAACCTAATTTATTTATAATTGAAAAAATGTAAGTAAATGTAAGAAAGTCCTATGGGTATGTCTATACTTGCACCTTAAGTTGACTTAACGACACTTAAGTCGACCTACAGAATGCTGCCTCCACACTGGGTGCTTCCTTAAGTCAACTTAATAACTCCACCTTATTAAGTCAACTTAAGCCAGTGTGGATGCCCTAAGTCAACCTAATTGGCCTCCAGGCCAAGGAATGGACTGGGGAGAAAGGAGAGCCATGGCTGGGGGAGCTGGGGCCCAGAGGAAGGGAGAGCCACAGCTGGGTAGTTGGGGCTTCGGGGGAAGGGAGCCGCAGCTGGGGGATAGGGGGCTTCGGGGAAGGGAGCCGCAGCTGGGTGAGATGGGGCTTCAGGGGAGCCCCCATGTTCCCCAGTCGTGGCTCCCTTCCCCCCGAGTCCTATCTTCCCCAGACACAGCTCCTTTCTCCCGAGCCCCATCTCCCCCAGCCCGGCTCTCCCTTCTCCCCAGCCCGATCCCCCAGCCACGGCTCTCCCCAGCCTGAACTTCCCCGGCTACAGGTCTCCTCCATCGACCTAGCACCTGCCAATGTGGATGCAGGCAGCTGATTGGAGTGTTCAGTGTGGACGCTCTAAGTCGACTTAATAGAGTCGACTAAAGAAGAGTAGACATAGTCTATGAAACTGCAGAAAATTTAAATCAGTTCCTCAAAAGAAGCCATTCAAGGAGTTGTCTTAAGGTAGGAAAATTAATATCTTAAATCTGATTTAAATTCCACTACTTCTCCCTGTTTATCAAAGATTAGCCCATGTCTCCTTGCCAGAAATATATAATCTTAACAAACTTGTTTAATGGGAGGAGCTACTACTGTCTTAAATTACAGTACTATTCCAGTGTCATTACAAGAAATATTTAAATCTAATTCCTTTCCAGTGCCTTATATCTTTATCTCACTAACAATCTTGGTGATTGCAGAAACTGTAGTCTTCATCCAACTGCAGAAACAGTGCTGAATTAGACAATGGCTACTTTTTGTACTGTGAAGTAGCGTCTCTTGTTCTTCTTAGCTGTTGTTTTGCAGTTGCTGTTTATTTGCAGAGGAGATATGAAGAGGATGAGTTGTGATGTGTGTGTGACATAAATGGCAATTACCTGCAATACTCTGGACACACATTACTGAATTAAGTTAAACATTATTGAATTTAGTAGTGAGTATATTGTATTAAAATGCAAATGCTTATGTTTTACTGTGGGATTGTATGTGAAATCTCTAGAGGGAGACAAGACTAATATAAATGCTGGGAGGTGTCATGAGCTTCAGTGGACTCATTTAAAGAGTGTGCCAGACAAGAATAAACTTTTAATTGAGTGAGTTTCCTGAGACATATTTGGAAGGAAGAGAGTGCATATGCTCATATCCAGACTCCATCTTTTGAAGCCACCCCCTGGTAAGCTTATTAGTATGAGTGCAGGTTCTTTTATTGCTTTAATGTTTGCTCTGTAGTGCTTTGACCTTAAGAATAAATGTGCTTGCTTAGGGAAAGTTGTGTAGTACGTGATAACCATGAATAAATTTTAATTGAGTGAGTTTCCTGGGAAATATTTGGAAGGAAGGGAGTGCAAATGCTCATATCCAGACTCCATCTTTTGAAGCCACCCCCTAGTAAGCTTATTAGTATGAGTGTAGGTTCTTTTATTGTTTTAATGTTTGCTCTGTAGTGCTTTGACCTTAAGAATAAATGTGCTTGCTTAGGGAAAGTTGTGTAGTACGTGATAACCATGAGCAGCTGCACTGTTTGTAACCTTGTAGGAGAAAGCAAAGCAGGCCTGCTTAGGCAGTCTAACTTGCTGCAGATTCATAGTGTAGGCAGGGAACTGTGCAACCTGGAAAAATGCCAGTCAGATGAAAGAGAAGTGATAGCTGAGGAGCTACGAGCTTAAAAGTGGGTGCCCTTGCAGGACCAGAATGGAGAAATACAGGTTCAAATACCCTGACTATGACTGAGTGCTGTAAAGATGGGAAGGGAAGTAAAGCATTTGTGTGCTTAACTGAAAAAAAGCTCTATGCTGCTTGCTTGCCTTGAATTTCAGGGAAGGAGGAAAATACACCCCTTTGAACCACGGTTCGATTCAAATTAGTTTTTATCATCCTTTTTTTATCTCAGTACCTTTTTGGGTTGCTCTTAGTAACATGTTCAGTTCATGAATGTAGAGTCTGTTAATGCATGTGGAATAGTGTTGTAATTTTTCCTCAAGATGATTGCTACACTGCCTTTGTCTTTCTGGTGGAAACTGCTTGCAACATCTTCAAAATTAGAGTTTTACTTTTACTTTTACTCAGTCCATTTTCTGAGATCCCTTTAGCTTCATCATGTTTTAATAGGAGTTGAAATTCTTCTTTACATAAAGTCCAAGCACCCTTATGTCAAAGATAGAAGCTTTCAGTTTTCAAAATAGAATTTTTAATTGTATTAATTCTTAAAGAATGTTTAAATTACAATGGCCATTTGAGGAGGGATTATCTCAGCTTCACAGGTTTTGGAAAGGTGGATCTTGTCTTCCTGAGTTTGGTAAGGAAGTTGTTTTAGCAATGGTACTGAGTTCTTTCCTAAAATGTTGTCTGATCTGGTTGTCTTTTAGCCAAAATGGTCCTTGGATTTACAACCTGTCATCTGCAGAATATTTACTACTTGGAATGAACGATGCCTTATTAAATGTTCTATCCAAAGCATGATAACTAAGCCTGTATACATTTTCAAAACATAATATAGAAGAATAGTACAGCATTCAAACCTGATGGAAGTTATGAAATGTACATTTTTTTAGGACCTGTATAAACACATAACGTGTTCTATCACTGAGAGTGTTGTTATATTTGACTCTTTGGGAGCCTGTTACTAGTTGAAAAAAAGCAGAAGTCACCTGGAATTTCTGTAAATTAGCCTGACAGTTCATAATATAGCAGGTGTTGTTATACTCTTCAAGCATGATGGGTATAAAAATAAGTATAAGTATCTCTTAAAATTCAGTAAAGGAGCAGGCCAGTTAATTAGCTATAAAATTAAATTACAGTAATTTTATTGATAATCATTTTTGCATCGATATTGAGATTTGATATCTATGCTGCCCAGGTTTAAACAAGGACTACATCTTATCTGATACAAATCTGTTGTCTTTCACCTAGTTTTCCATCTATTTTTATCTTGTGTAATCATTCACACCTGAGCAAAGTGGGGATAAAATATTCCAAAGTGGCTCAGAACACAAGAGGCAAAGCAGGGAAGAATCAAGCTTTATGTATTTGAAAATCTCTATAAACCATATGGGTCATTAATAGTAATGTCTATGGGTATGTCAACACTAGAAAAGGTTAAGTCGACTTTGTTAAGTTGACTTAAAGTCGACCTTATTAAGTTGACTTAACAAAGTGGCTCCTTTTAAGTCAACTTTATTAAGTCGACTTACCATTGGACATAGGCATTAAGTTAACTTAATAAAGTCGACTTAAGGGCTACTCCCCATCCACACCATCCTCAAGTCGACTTAAGAAGTCCACTTAAGGCTTAAGTCAACCTAAGGAGGGGTAGTTATTAAGTCGACTTAAGGAATTTCTTAATGAAAGCCCAGTGTGGACATGGAGTAATTTAGGTCGACTTAAGGACCCTAAATTGCTAGTATAGACATACCCTATGATTGCCACATAAGGGTAATATAAGAGGCATTTCCTCACTGCAGTCTACTAAAGAGCTTGTGCCCCTTCTTCCTTAGATTAGAAATTATCCTATTTGTATTCCTTCATCCCGGATATGATGGTATATTTCATGCCATTTCATTTTTAAATGAATTATTTAGTTACAATGTTGATGCTGATGTACTGTTGCATGTGAGTGGTTGTATGTACTCACTAGCTGTGAAATTGATAAAGGGCTAAATTCTGCATCCCTTTTGCCCTAAGGACCCCTGCTGCTGTCTCTGGAAGTTCCAGATATGTGGAGCCTTGCAGAATCATCTCAGTCTTTAATTCTAAGGGATTGTCTACACTGAAAATCCTGCATCAATCCCCATGGATTGATGCAGTGGAATCGATTGAGCGGCCAGTATAGACCCGCTCAATCAATTCAGAAAGTTCTCTCCCATCGACACAGTAACTCCACCCCTCCAAGTGGAATAATGCTTCGTCAAAGGGAGAGCACTTCAAGTCAACGCAGCTGAGTAAAGACAGCGCGGTAACTAAGAGTAACTAAGTCAATGGGAGATACGCATTTTGCGACACGCACATTGCGTATCTCCCATCAATTTAGCCCCACAGTGTAGATTAGGCCTAAGACATCAGAAAAATACGAGTTACTTTTCTACAATGGCTGAAGGTTATATATGGTACTGATATAAAGCTGCAAGGAGCATTGAAAGTAACATATCTATCTATCTATCTATCTATCTATCTATCTATCTATCTATCTATCTATCACCGGTAACGAGTGGAGTGCCCCAGGGGTCGGTCCTGGGGCCGGTTCTATTCAATATCTTCATTAATGATCTTGATGATGGAATAGACTGCGTGCTTAGTAAGTCTGTGGATGACACCAAGTTGGGAGGAATGGTAGATACTCTGCAGGGCAGGGACAGGATCCAGGGAGATTTGGACAAATTGGAACACTGGGCCGAAAGAAACTTCATGAGGTTCAACAAAGACAACTGCAAAGTCCTGCACTTAGGACGGAAAAATCCCATGCACTGCTACAGGCTAGGGACTGATCGGCTAAGTAGCAGTGCTGTAGAAAAGGACCTGGGGGTTATGGTGGATGGGAAGATGAATATGAGCCAACAGTGTGCCCTTATTGTGAAAAAGGCCAATGGCATATTAGGCTGCATCAGTAGGAGTATTGCCAGCAGATCGAGGGATGTGATAATTCCCCTCTATTCGACACTGGTCAGGCCACATCTGGAATACTGTGTCCAGTTTTGGGCTCCCCACTACAGAAAGGATGTGGACAAATTAGAAAGAGTCCAGCGGAGGGCAATAAAAATGATTAGGGGGCTGGGGCACATGACTTATGAGGAGAGACTGAAGGAACTAGGCTTATTTAGTCTACAGAAGAGAAGACTGAGGGGAGATTTGATAGCAACCTTCAACTACTTGAAGGGTTGCTCCAAAGAGGAGGGAGCTAGGCTGTTCTCGAGGGTAACAGAGGACAGAACAAGGAGCAATGGTTTCAAATTACAGCTGGGGAGGTCAAGGTTGGATATTAGGAAAAACTTTCTCACTAGGAGGGTGGTGAAGCATTGGAATGGGCTATCTAGGGAGGTGGTAGAATCTCCATCTTTGGAGATTTTTAAGGCTCGGTTAGACAAAACCCTGGCTGGGGTGATTTAGGGGGAATGGTCCTGCTTTTTAGCAAGGGGTTGGACTAGATGACCTCATGAGGTCCCTTCCAACCCTATGATTCTATCTATCTATCTATCTATCTATCTATCTATCTATCTATCTATCTATCTATCTATCTATCTATCTATCTAGTATTGTTATTCTTTGTAAACAATGGTATTATGCAGGAACCCAAAAGACCCAGCTGGCAATGGGAAGTTTAGGAAGAAGATGTAGCAAGTCAAATACTGCTTCTAATGAGATCCTTCTTGACAGCCATATTGGGAAGTTGTTGTGTTGAGGATTGATACTCTCTGTGTTTCATAAAGTATTAGGAGATTTCAAAATTTGAATTTGGTTTTCACTTGAATGAAACTTAAAAAATTTAAAATTCTCCACAAAGAAAAGTGCTGGGGTGAAAATTTGTTTCAGATCAATTAAAAGATTTTATTTTGTCAAAATCAAAACAATTTTCATTATGACTTTTTTTGTCTTCTATTATAATAGCCTAACACATTTAAAAATTCTGAAAGAGAAGTAATTTCAGAACAAAAAATTTAAATGTTTAATTTAAAAAAAAGTCATAATGGGATGTTCTGAGGTTGTCTCAACTTTTTCTGATTTTTTCTCCAAACTTTTAATCACAAAATTTTTATAAAAACAAGGTTTTAAAGTGGCAAAGGATAAAAATTAATTTGTCTGTATATGGAAATGAAACTTCTGGGAGACAGACTTGAAAAAAAACTGTCCTTCTTAGTATATTCAGTAGAGTCATAAAGACACATACAGACACACATGTAAAATTTAAAAAATGGAAAATACTTTTTAAATGAGATAACACATGGACAGGAAAATTGTCAAATGCCTGTTGTTGTTGTTCAATTTCCAGAAGGGAAAGCAGAAGCGTATCAATGAAGAAAGAATCCATGATGGAAAACACAACTCACGGTTGCTTCTTACTGATTATGTTTCTAATAGTAAGTAAAAGAAAAATGAACTGCTTATGATACCTGATAAATTAAAACCAGTAGAAATGTTCTGAAATCTAATACAGGTCCATACTATTATTGTTGTACACAAAAGTTAAGGAATGAGTATCTTATTGATAACAACTTAAAATTAGAGAAATAAAGCTCCTGAAAGAAGATAACGCTTAGATCAGAGTATCTTGGTGATACAGAGAGGAAAGAGCAAGAAGAGGCAATACAGGTGCCTTTTCACTTCCAGATTTTGAGACAGAAAACTTATAGTTTTGGAAATGTACAATAACATTTGTGTTACTTGTTTTAAACTTAGACACTAGATAATAAATGTTTATTTTAACTTTTAAGAGCTGCTTCACCTTAGTTAACCTACATTTGGACTCTGGCAGTCTAGAAGCTAGTTATTCAATTTAAATTATTATAGTTTCAAGTCTTTCATCTCAATGATATTGTATCACATATCTTGTCCCTTTACAGTTTATGAAATGTGGCTACATTAATATTACTTCAACTTTTGAATGTCCTGATCTGTGTTTCACTAGAAAAATAGCTTTTGTTATCTCAGCCTCAGAGTTCATTAATCCAGGATTCAGTTACTGCCTCATAAATAGAAAGCGGCTCCGTGATATTCGCTGAAGACCCCAGCTGTAACCTGGGTGGGGAAGGCAGGGCAGCTGCCCACGTTAGAAAGTTGCAAGCATGGAAAAATGAAGTGGATAAATTAAAAAAAAAAAAAAGCCAGCAGGGTGCAAATGTGCTTGCTTGCCCCAGACACTAAAATAGGTAGTTACAGCTCTGCTAAATACATATACAATAAAAGCCTCCTGTTGAGTGGAAAGTATATGAGATTCTGCTAACTGTATATCTACTGAGGCTGTTACAGACAATGCTGTGTTGTGATGGTGCAGAGTTGCACCAGCTGGGGTGCTGGGAGGAGGGAACATTGGCACCAATTCACCCAGTGCTCCCATATGTGTGAGGTGGGGTGGGGGATCTAAACAGGATTGTGCATTCCTCTCTTTAGCTGACTATCTTTGCTGGCCAGTTAGGAAGGAGGAAGTGTCAGCTCCACACCCCTTGTAGGGTGACTTGTAAACTGGTGCTAGCAGCATGTATCTAAGCTGTAGTGTCAACAGTGCCCTCTAAAAGGGGATACAGTGAGGTAGGCTTTCTCACCTCAGTCTTCTCTCTACTCCCAGGCAGGTTCAGCTGCAAAAGTATTCAGTAAGCTCAAAATGATTCTGCTTCAGATTTATGATACCCAGTGAATTTAGATCCAGTGAGACCCGTACTGTATTTTCCATAAATGTCTTTTGATTATTAAAATCCTTGACAAAGGTCATTAAGTCAAAGCTTTTCCCTAGCTGTTACACCTCAGTCCCTACGTGGTACACAGTAGATTTAAATTGTCTCAAACTCTGAAAGGTTCATGAGCTCTTGGAATAATTTTCATTTTAAAAAACAGGAAAAATGAATCATGTTTAAACCAGTGTGACAGCACCAAAAACAGATTGTAATTGTATATAATTTTGTAAACTGGTCTATTTTGGAAAACTTATATAAGCGTGACACATTTCTGCAATTCTGTTAGTAAGATATTTGCCGTGTTAATGAGGATACCCTTTATTTGGTACTTTTTCAGTCCTACAGCCATCATAAATTTGAATATAATGTATTTATGTGTGGTGACAGTCAAGCCTTGGCCCCCATCAGGCTTTCGTGATTCAACCACCTGAGCAAGCGTCTCTGTAAAATTTCTAAATCCCATGTCTGGACATTGAGCCAGCAGGGTGCATAGTGAAAACAGAGCAAGGGGGTTATAGGATCTTTCTGCCAATGGCCCAGTCAGCTGCTCTTCCAGGATCTAAGCCAGGTAGAGATTCATCCTTTTGATGGATTGGTGGTTTTGTTCAAGGCAAACTTGCTTAGCATCTTGTGGTTTTGAGTCTGAGAATAAAACTCCATCTGTTCACAGGGGTTCAGAGGACCAAATACCCAGCTGCCTAAAAATATTTTCAGCTCTGCCTTTCTGGTTATCCAGCCAGGTCCTGTCCTTACTTTCTCCAGGCAGCTTCTCACAGCTGACTGAGCAGGACCCTGACTTTCTGTTGCTTCGTGGGACAGTATATTTGAAATGCAGATTCTTACTCCTCCTGGAAAACCATGAAGCTGGTCTGATCATCCCCCCAAAAGCAGGGCAGCCACTGGGTCACCATATATATCCTCATCACTGGGATTGGGTGTGCCACCTGTTGAGAATCTGGAATTGACATGGTCCATGGGCTTCCTCCCTAAACTCTGCAAATGTTTGGGAGGATAGTGGTCCAAAAGGAGATTAACTGAGTGGATTCTAGGTCTTAATCCCAACATGGGGGGACAAACCCAGCAGTGTATCCAGTCCCCAACACCTAAATATACAGATTAATGCTCTCTGACTTGATTAAGAGTTTGGGTAGCCGCAGCCGAAAGTGAAGTATGACCCAAGGCTTTACAATAGCCACTGATGCTAGAATGTGCTGTGAAGTCATTGAACAGAAAGTTCTGTCTCATGCTGCCTGGACCATCCATACCCATTGTTGCTGGGTTGCTCCAGAGTTTCTGAGTCTACCTGTTCTTTGGATCAAACCATTCTGCTGTGGCTCCTGGCTCTCTGTCCCAGTCCAAAAATCAAACTGCCAATGCAGTGGCAGTGTCTTTTCCAATCTCTACACCCATGTGACCCCCAGCTAATGTCCTCCCTTGATTTTAGAGTGAAAACCCTAACCATAAAGAAACTCATTACATGCAACCAGCCCCCAATTTTTATTTGAAAGTGACACTCGTTGCCACCAGTGAAAGTGGATCAGTCTGGTATCCAGTCTCCTGAAGCCATCCCTCCGCCACAATAGTGGAGGCAGATCCTACACGATCTCTGGAGGACAATGCCTTCCACTATCTTTAGCCAATCAGAGCTTTCATGGTGGCCCTGTGACACTTCAAACTTAAAATATTTATACCTTTCTAAATTATATTCTTCTGAAAGGGCTTTTCCATTTTTGCTAGTGCTGTATAGTTTTTAAAGTCCAAAGCACTTTTTACTGTTCATTAACTTTATTGAAAAAAGTAAAAGAATCCACTCTTTCATTTAAAATATAGAGAAATCTGTTGTACAGATATTGTACACAGAGTATAAGTTTGCAGATGCCTGGAGAAAAGTATAGGACAAAATTCCACCAAACAGCCAACCTATTCAGAAGAAAATGGACCTTGCTGGGCTTCCACATACATGTGGAAGCTTCTCATAGTAAAATGCAATAAGGGGAGAATCATCATTTTAAATCTCTTCACTATTCACTTTTTTCCCTCTGAAACCTATTTTGAAGGAGCAGACTCTGATGATCTATGCTGTCTCCCTTAAAACAATTGCTTTGAAGTGAATATTCCACCTTGCAGCTACATATTGCCTGCCCACTGTAAGCAACTGGGGGCTCAAATGTACAAGCCTCGCTCATACAAGTATTCACAATGAAGGTAAATAAATGTTTTATAGTTTAGACTTCGTGAGAGTGTTTCTGCACATGCTTATTTTCAAACCATGGTACAAACAAAATGGATGCAATTTTTCTGTTAAACAAAAGCATGCCTGCACCCAAAAAGTTAGAGCCTCAAACTAGGACATTCTCCAGGGTTTTGACTTAATCTCTGCTTTTAAAATTTATAATTGAAAATAATTAACATCATTGTGAAGCTGATAGGTCTAAAGATGCCCCTTGCAACAAAAGGTCAAATAAAATTAGTCT
Source organism: Pelusios castaneus (assembly GCA_007922175.1). Classification (NCBI taxonomy): domain Eukaryota; kingdom Metazoa; phylum Chordata; order Testudines; family Pelomedusidae; genus Pelusios; species Pelusios castaneus. The sequence continues at coordinate 2,540,387 of ML685951.1, forward strand.
TCCTTCAAGCCCATGGCTTCCATTAGACTATTCATATAACTAAGGATTGCTCATGTGAGCAAGGCTTGCAAGACAGCATTGCAAAAGTAATAGAATGAATACTAATGAAGAGAAAAATTGTTTTTCACTAAAATGTGGTGGTGTTCACATTATACTGGTGGTGGTCTCTTGCTTGTTTAAAGACATGACAACATTAGTGATGTAAGTATCATGGGATTATAGTATAAAAATGGTCTTGTATCCATCTTAATGCCAATTAAATATACGATGAATTTTGATAGTCAATATCTGAATGTGAAGATCTGACATTAAATATTTCTAAGTTCTTCTACTTATGCTAAACAAATATTAGAAGATGGAAAAAACTAATTATAATGTTCTATTACATTGAAAGTACAATGTATTAATTGCCGTCCTAAAGCATGCTCAATTGATTTTATCACTTTCCTGCCATTAGTAGTTGTGAAGAGAGGTGGGACCAGATTCAAGGAGCTGGAGGGTCTGTGCAACCCATATTCAGTTGTGTTGAGTTCCACTGAAAGATTGGATGCACTGAAGAATAGGAGTTTAGTGATCCATATAGTGGTGACAGTATATAGCAATCTTAAAATAAAATTCGGAATGTATTTTTCAGCTCCCAGTACCAATAACAAAAAATTATTGGCCAGAATTCATAATATATTTTTCTGAGCTCAACATTAAAGGTTACAAATTTACTATACTTATATTAGAAAAAAGAGACAGAAGGAAAGAAAGCTACAGAATATATACCTCTGGGTCCTAAACGTCACTTAAGAGTCAATAAATTACAAAGTACTTTTTGTTTTTATTATTGCTGATGATGGAGGAGGAGCCTTTTTGGATACCTGTTCATCACATGAAGCATTTTCTGAAATATTTTATGTTTCCTTTATTCCAAGTCTGTGTTGTACAAATTGGGGAACTCTTGCATCAATAAGACAGACAGATTTCTCTGTAGAATATTTAAGAATTCCTAGTAGACTCTGACAATTAATACATGAAAATTGCTTTCATCTGGACTGTATTATCAATTCTAGGTATAAAGAGATCATCAGTATTCCAAGCACTCTACTCATAGTGATAATTCATCTTCTTATAACAATCATTTATTGCGTGGTGGCTTGGTGGTCGTATGTATGACGTCATTTACTTGGACTTTTAGGAGTGACATCATATGTACGGCTGCTAAACTGCTGCATGGGACATCACTTAAGCAGTTTTCTTCAGAAGAAATAATACTGACCACTTATACCAAATGACCTGATTTTGAAATTGTGAATTATTTATTTCTTTTTAATAAAGAATAATTATTAAAGCACAAGGTATTCTACTTTACTGTACCTATCAACATTATTTGTTCTTCCATCTGAAATAATTGATGGATGGGAAATTTTTTTCAGTACATAGTAATGAACTTGTGGAAACTAAAATCATATATATATTACGGCATAACAGATGTTAGGAAAAAAAGCTTCCTAACGTTAATTCCAAAAAAAACCCAATTACAACCCTCCAAATGTAAATTTCTAAATTTAGATTTCTATCCAAATTTCTTGATAATTTCTCCAAGAAAATAATGGCAGGATCCAAGTCCCCCTAAAGTTAATGGGAGTTGAATAGAAGACTGTATGTATGACTTGTATATGGAGCCTACATGTGTATTGGAGCATATGTATGTGGAAAAGTATACCATAGGGAGTTATGAATAAAATCATTTACCTTACTTGTCCCAATGGACTTCAAAGCTTCTTGGTATGCAAATAAGAAGAAAAGATACATAACTGTTTTTCTGCAGTCTATCATGTTTAGACCCCTAGATTAAGTAACTTCACAAACTAAGAATTGAAGATGTAATGATAAGACATCACCTCATTCTAGATGTAAAATAAATTTGTTATGAAATATATTCATATTTTTGATTGATTAAGCCCCAGTATGTAGGGTCTGTTCCTAACCCCATTAAAGTTAGTGGAAAGATTACCATTGACTTCATTGACCTTTGAAACAAGCCCTTTAATTTCAGAGTGGTAGGTGCAGCATAAGCTCCTATATGCAATAGAAAAGACTAAAGCTCCAAAACTGTATATTTAACATTTTATTCTCAAATTTTTGCCTGAATTTTTATATGATTTTAAGAGAGAAAGAGAGAAAATGCTGTTCATACTTATAAAACATTGTTCAGAATTTCCAATTTATGCATGCACAAATAAACTGTGCAATCCTAACTGATGTGTGCAAACGCTCATTGTGCACTAAATGAACAAAACTAAGCATGTCAGTGACTGTGAGCCAGATCCTCAAAGATAATTAGGCTCCTAACTTCCATTGAAGTCCATAGAAGTTAGGAGCATAAATGCCTGTGAGAATCTAGGCCTATTGTAACAAAATATTGAAGACCTAGTTTTTAATCCAAATACAAGTAAGATTTACTATGTGCCGTAAGGCAGTTTCTACTAATAACAAAGGATATATTTCACAAGAAAGTCACCTTTGTGTTTTTAATTGCTCTGACTCAGTTTTCACACTGACACCAATAGGGCCACAATTTCACCCTTTGCATTTTGTGATAACTACAAGGTACAGTCCCATTTGCTACATTATAGCTTAATTTAAACAAAACTATATAGCTATGTCTATAATAAAATAATAAATGATAAAATGCACTGTGCTAAATAACAAAATATTAACAAAGCAGGTGTGAGTTCTTACCCCCATTTACGCTCCCTCCCCACCACAAGACTAGCAATAACCACCGAGTGAGGTATTCTCCTCTAATCAGACACCCAAGAAGAGTTTGGCCATTAACTTCTTTGGGAACAGAACAAGTCCCTTTGTGTGTAGCAATTTTTAAAATTGCTCTTCAAAAATAAGATGTCTTCTCTCTCAGAAATATCCTACTCACAAAAGGACTAACATTCCCTTTAAAAATGGCTTTACAATAGTAAATCATCATGTCCTCACGTACTACAAGATACCTTTAGTGCATTTCTTTTCTGCTGGCATTTCTTGCTTTTAGTTTCACGATACACTATGTTTCTGTCTTATATGGCCTTTGTGAAGTATGTGATGTATTAAAAGGTCATCTTGAAAAGGTTAGGAAAGATGGCAAGATTTTTTAATTATTTAGTATGTACTTTCTATTTTGAAATATAGATTTATGTATTTTTTCCCTTCATCTCATATTTGAATTGTTCTGTAAGTTGTAAGGGAAAATCTAGTAGAACAACATATATAAATCAGAATCACAAACGTTTCAGTTTCTTTTGGCATTGCTAATCTTTGATTTGGTTTTGATCATGTTTGGCCAAATAGGTCTGGGGGTCAGATCATTCCTTACCCAGGGCAAACCTATTTAGAGGGAAGGAAACTATGTGCAGAGTAATCATGGGGCTCTGCTTCCAAAACCTGCAGATCTTCCCAAATCTACAGGCATGACTGGAAAGCCACAAGAAACAGAGATCATCCATGAGGAAGCCCTGTCCTTCCACTCTTTCATCCCATCCCTCTGCAGCCTTCCTTACTCACAGAATATTTCATAGAAGATTAGGTTGGAAGGGATCTCAGGAAGTCATCTAGTTTATTAATTCCTCCTTAAAATTAAATTAAATCAGCATCACCCCCTATTTCCAACACGAATGTTGAGTAGGGCTACATGGAAATTACAAGGAAATGAATGGCTACATGTAGTAACATGTAGAAAATACAAGGAAAGGGTTGCTATAGCAACCGGATATGTTAAGAGTAGCTCTTTGAAGCATTTAATTAAGTAGTGTTGCATTGATGTAAGTTAGATCAGCGATTCTCTACCACTGTGTCTGGACACATTACTGTGTCACCCCACAGTGGTTAGTGTGTCACAGAAAGCTAGGGAGATGGCTGGATTTGGCATGGGGGGAGTGGGCTGGTGTGTCCTGTAGGGTTACAACACACTGCCAAGTGTGTTGCGACCAATAAAAGGTTGAGAACCACTGAGTTAGATCATAATCAGGCCCCAGTGTCAAATTCTTTGGGGCATGCTGATCATGGATCTCCCAGCTCTGCATCATAGCACATAAGCACACCATGGATCTCACAACCTTTCTAACAACTTTCCTAATGACTGTTCCTTGATTTTTTTGTTGTTGCTGTTGTGGCTTTGGAAGGTCTTTTGAGGGGCCCACTCTCTTTTCACTGATCTAAGGTACATTTACATGTTTGGTTTTGGTTCTAGACTTTCCATACACGTTAGTTCATTTTTATCCAAATATCCAAACAGAAGCACCCAGACATCTCTCACTTTACTGAGTGAAGGGCTTAGTATAAGTTCCTAAATTTAAAAGAATAGAATAGCACCTATAAAGAATATATCTCCCTTCTTCCTGTTTCCATCTGTTTTATTCCAAACAATTATCTCAATACAATGAAGTAAACGGCATTCTTCATTCCCCCTTACTCTGCAGATGGTGATTGTATGCTGGTGAAAATTAAAATGTGGGTAGCAAATGAGATTGTAAATTCAGTTGTATATGGGGGTAGAAAAGGGTTAAAATAAAATAACCTGAAACAGAAGAATTGTGATAAAATACAATCTTTTCTTTCTGTCATTCAAACACACTCTCACAACAAGATAAGAATTATTTTGGAGGAATAGTCTGGTATTAAAATAGGATCGGAAATTGTCATGTTTTCTCTTTGTACAAGTACAAATGCCTGTTTAAACCAACAAATGCTGCTATAAAATCCCAATTTTGCAGTGAGTGACCTATAAATAGACTAGATATCATCTGAAGCACACTCCTGGGATTCATTGTGGGAAAGCCAAACACACATTTGGTATTTAGAATCACAATGCAACAAAAAGGAATCATTGTAATAAATCCATGCCTTGTCTCTGAGAAAAACTAGGCTTGGAATAGTAAAAAATATATCTTAAATTTTCAAACCTGGGTCCCTTAAGTCATATTCCAAAATAAAATGTATACAGCTAAATAAATCTGGCCTGATTTTCAAAGGTGCCAAGCACTTCAGATTACTATGGCTGCAGTCCACTTGCGGAGAAAAAGGGAGTCAAACAAGAAAGATGCCACAATGGCAATCATTTTGCTCTAGGAACCATAGGGACTCCTCATTCTACCCTCCTTCCATCAGGAGCACATTACAAAACAGTCATCGAGTAGGGTGGACAGGAGCAAAAACTCCATACTATTTCACTTTTGACTGGCCTACAGAGCTGGTCTGGTGCAACAGAGAGAGGGATCAGAACCTAATGGATGAAACAAGATGGACACTCCCATAAGCACTGACCCATTACAGGAGAGATTTTGCCTAGCTGGGGTGGTCTTTCCACGGTCCTAGTAGAGTAGCATGACTCTGCCCAATCCTTACACTGGGCTTCGGAATAAACACAGCAATATAAGCCCACCATAATCAAAGAGGGCTACAGGCACTCAGTAATTTTAAAAATTAGGTACATTTTACTTATGTGCCCAACTAAAGGTTTAAAGACCTAACATTAGGCACTTTGGTTTGAAGTCTTTGGCCTACCTCTATATTTGTATTAACACTTCTATGGAGTTCCCGGATGGTGTCAGATTGATCACTCAAAACTTTCAGTTGATTTATAAGATGTGGCACTAAGATACAAAATGCTAGGTGCAATGGAAAAACCTAAGTTGGTTAGAGCAGATAACTGGGTGCAGCGATTTGTGTGATGGCAGATTTTACAAAGTACTTGTAAGCCAATAAAACATTTCTAAGCCCTTAGAAGGTCTCTGATGATTCTGTGTTACATAGTCTAAGGAAAAGAATTAAGTTAAAATGCTGAGTGGAGGAAAACTGCTTATGATTTATATTTATAAATATTTATAATTTGCATTGCAAAAGCTCCATAAAAGATACCAAACATATATACAGATAAAAGGCCTTTGAAGTAAGCATACTAGAGATATCTGAGCCTCGTGTTTTTAATTTTCTCCTGCTGGTTTTACTCACTTACATTAACAGATTTTCCTCTCTGCAGAGAATGGCTCCAAGTCTTACTTCTACTGTAAATTATACTGATCCTACATTAGAGCCTGTAGTAACTGAGCACTCACCAGTACAACAGAAGATAATAGATTCGCAGTTCAAATGCTATGAGAGAATGAACAGAGATCCTCCGTATAGAAAAAAAGGTAAAGAGAGAGAAAGCGCTCCATGTAATTGCACGTTGACATGTTTTCTGTATAACTATAAAGGAACATTTCTTTCTGTGTATTGATACTATTATTCATAGTCTTACTGTCTTCATTCCAGTTAACACTAACCATTTGTCACCCATTTTATCAGTTTTAGGGAGAACAGCCCTACAGATGATCATGGAGAATGAATTGTCCCCTCACCCTTAAAGAGCATTCTTCCCTGACGCATTTGAGGCACACTGAGTTGGCAGTGTGCTGAATCTTGAATTGTTGCTGTTCATGCTTTGGGAACACCAGTCTTTATGGCTATCAGTCAAGCACCTTTCACAAGTCTCAAATCGACACAAATATTTTAAAGAGAGAAGATGCATCACAATCTCTTCAGTATAGATGCCATTCTATTTGTTTCCATCAGCTAATTCATTTTTTCAAAATTAGTTTATTGACTGACACCTTTCTGGGTTCTAAATTAACATAGATGTTTTAAATGTTCTGTATTCTAAGTTAAATGTAATCTCCTAGTAAAAAGTCATGGGCATTACTATAGAATCATAGAATAATAGGGATGGAAGGGACCTCATGAGGTCATCTAGTCCAACCCCCTGCTAAAAAGCAGGACCACTCCCACTAAATCACAGCGCAGTGAAACATCTGCCAATGCCAGAGTGGCTGAACCAGCCTTAGGGCTGGGTGATGTAGGCAGCTGCACTGGCTGCCAACTTTAAAGGGTTTTTTGTGGGTTTTTTTATTTGGCTTGATTTTAGTGTGCCTGCATGCATGTGCTTTTGGAGGTGGGTTGGGAACATTTTCCACCCTGGGCCACAAAACACCTTGGGCTAGTCCTATAGAGTAATGATCAAAAGAGCAAACAAAAAATGGGATGTATAAGCAATGAAATGGAAAATAATATTGTACATGTAATGCTGTCATGATATAAATCAAGGGGCACCTTCCCCAGGAACACTGTGTTCAGTTCGGCTCTTATCTCAAAATGAATATAATGAGAATAAAAGTCAGCCAGAATAGGGTGACAAATGATTACAGGCACTGTGAGATTTCATGTGAAAAATGATTAACATATTGTTTAGTTTAGTTTAGGGAGCAGACAACTAAAAGGAAGACATGATAAAGGTATACAAAATAATGAAAGGTATGGAGAAAGCAAATCAGAGATGGTTTTCTCATAATATAAGAACAAAGAGAAATTCAATGAAACTGAAAGTTGACATATTTATGACATCTATATTGGATTAAAGAATGTATTTTTATATGCAAAAGGGCATATGTAACCTATGGGACTCATTACCACCAAATATTATTGTGCCCACAGAATATTACTGAACTCAATGAGATTCAAAAAATTATTAGATATTTAGATATTCAAGGTCTGATCTAAAGTGTACTGAAGTCAATGGGAAGGCTCCCTTTGACTTCAATGGGCATAGGATTCAGACCCATAATGAGAATATCCATAGCTCTATGAAACAGGATAAACCAGTTATTAAGGGACATAAACCCTTACATGTCAGAGTGTAAGCAAACATCTAACCACTGGTCTATGGGTGGGGGTTGGGGAGGAACCTCTATGAGCAGCTTATTCTGTTAGGCCCCAGTTCTGCAAACCTGTGTAGGTTCACTCATGTAAAAAGTTCCATTGACTTCAGTGGGACTTGTTGTGTGAGTAAGGGTTTGCAGGATCGGGGAATAATTTCCACTGCAGGATTTCTTGCAATTTCCTCTGTCACAGCCCCTGTCACACACAGGATAGACACTGGTCTCATGCAGTGTGGCAACTCCCATGTTCCACTCATTTTCAACTAGACTGAAGTTCCAGCACTTAGTATTGCTGGATTTGATATATGTTTTTATTTCTTATGATGGTGATGAGAATAGCTGAGATGATTTCAATATGAATGAAATGATTTTTTTTCCAGTTTTGTTTTATAATAAAAAAATCTATTTTTTTTTAAAAAGATCTTCACCCCTCACTCCAACTTTCAGAATAGAAGCAGAATACAGGGGCACTAAATACCCTGGCAGCAAACAGGGGAGGATTGCCCTGGTGAAGGAATTTTGCAGAAGACATCTGAGGAGAGGGTCCCCTGCTTTAGTGGCTGTATTGGGTACAGGGCTTCAGCATGCAAAGATGCAGCAATTCCATGAACCTCTGTAGTCCCATAACTTAGCCAGAACCCAAGGCTGTCTAAGTTACTTTAAGAGCCTCTCCAGTCCTTGAAGGACCCAGGGCTGGGAGGGCACACAAGTGGCTTAAAACCACCATAGTATCTGCACCCTCTGAGCTACAAGTTGAAGCACAAAATATGAACCTAAGTGATTTCAAGAGCAGAATCTCACCGCCCCCACACACCCCTTTATTTTTGCAACTGTACTGTTCCTGGACTAATTACGATTCATTATTCTCTTCAGGTTCTCGCTTTTCAATCTTATCACCTAGATGTGTATATCTGATATGTCCAATGGAAAAAATTGTCTTGCTATTTCCATGAAGGAAAGGTGATATAGTGTGTTGAAAAACATCAATTATTTCTTTTTCATTTCAAGGCATGACAACTTTTTTAAAAATTAAAAACAAAGCCTCTTATTTCCCGGACTGTAGGCTCTTTCAGAAATGTGTTTCAACTGTACTTTGTTTCTGCTGTTTTTCTCTTTTTATTTTACAAACTAATTCCTCAAACTTTTTAAACTATATCTCATATCCTTGGAAAAGGGCAGTCAAGTGCTTGAAGGAAAGAAACATAACTAACTGAGGGAATGTAATTCTATCCCACACAAGTAATATCATGGTTTGTAATGACCTGAACAAGTAGTTGAGCACATCAGTGTTGATAATGGAACAAACAAACATACATGAATTCTTATATAGTGAGAAAACAAGTGGTCATAAAAAGAAAAAATGCACCGTAAATGTCAACTGAAAAATTAAATTTGCAATGTTTGAAAGTGTCCTTTTTTAAACAACTGATCTAGTGATTTAAAATAACTATTACAGGTTCAAATTCCAAAGGGGTAGCCGTGTTAGTCTATTGTAGAAAGACAACAGAGTCCTGTGGCACTTTTAAAGACTAACAGATTTATTTATCGCATGAGCTTTCGTGGGAGAAAATCCCACTTCGTCAGATGCTTTGAAGATAGGAAAGTTACAGAGTGGGAGGAAATTAAATGCAGGGGAGTGTATGACATAGCATCAGGTCAGGCTGTAACAGCAAATCAAAATAGGTGTTAGGATTCAAAACACTGGGGAACAGCACATAGAGGAGGGGGAGGTCAAATCACTTGTTGTAATGCGAGAAAAATCCATAGTCCCTGTTTAACCCCAAGACAACTGAGTCAAATTTGCATATAAGTTCGAGTTCTGCAGTCTCTCTTTGAAGCTGTGATTTGTTATTCATCTGTTTCAACACAGCTATTAACAAGTCGTCAAGGGAGTGAGCAGGGAGATTGAAGTGTTCCCCTACAGGTTTTGCAGTGTTGCAATTTCTGATGTCAGATTTGTGTCCATTGATTCTTTGGCGCAGAGACTGTCCTGTCTGTCCAATATATAAGGCAGAGGGGCATTTCCAGCACATGATGGCATAAATCACATCCATCTGTTATAAATGTTCTCTCTTCCGAAGGGAAGAATTGCATCCACTGGGAGAGATATTCAAATGCATAAGCAAGAATGAGACACCTAAATTCCATTACCTTCCAGTGTTGGAAGCCCAATTGCCTTTTGTCTCTTTGAAAATCTCCCCCATCAGTAAATTCATACCATAGCCGAACATAAGCCTGATTCCAGTGGCAGATTCATGTCGCAGCATTCAGAACTACAGTGTCATTCGTTACACTATCGATATGTGAACTCAGTGTAACAGGCTGTAGATTAGTTCTGATTTAACAATTAGAAGAGGAAAGTCAGGACTCAGTAGTGCCTGTCCCTGTGTGAGTAGAAAGTGTGGTAAGGAAAGAGTTTAGAAATCTTCTCCACCCGCATACTGTTACATTTTAGAGGTTGGGCATAACCCCTCCTCATACCCTTGTAAGGGCTACCTGCCCAAAAGGGGCCTGGTGAAGATTGGATTGTAGCCTGGCTCTCCTGGGACTGCATCAAGCAGTGGAGCTAGCCGGCCATGGAGAGGAATGCACAGTGCATCAGTTGGAAGGGTGACAAAGCTGTAATCTGTATCTCCCAGGATCCTTCAAGAGGAAATTTGAATGAGGGCTCAATCCTGTATTGCATACAAGTGCAGAGCTTTGCCCATATGCATCATTGCTTGACCTGGGTCTGTATCTGTAGAGTAGCCCCTTTGTAATCTCTGCACCATGGGTAGGCCTTCTATTTTTTTCTGGGTTTATTAGTTTATTTTTTTGGGGGGGGTTGATATTTTAAATAATTTTTTAATTTGGTGTAGATGTCCAAAAATCAGGGGGGGGGGGCTTAGAACTTTCTCTTTGTATATAGTGGGATGAATAATCTCTTTTTAATGTTCCCTAGTGTATATTGTGTTACAAATAGCACTACAGTAAAGTGCACCAGGGAATCTTTAGTTCTTTAGTGCACACCTGCAGGGTCTACCTGGACCAGTTTATGCACCATGCATTAATGTGCTTTAGTAATCACACCCTGGTAGTTCACATTCCCCCTGTGTATATGCAAGCCCTTAAATACCAGTAACCATTTCTGTTGTTTTTTCCAGTGTTTATTGGAAAAGCACCAGTTTTATTTTATGTTTGTTTGTTTTTATTGGAACTTTTACTGATGTTTATTGATTAAAATATAAAAACTGAAGTCACAATTTGGCCATTAGTGTTTAATATAGGAACCTGCATATTCAAAAGTGTCCTTTAACTGGGGATGTCTCTAAATTGTTAAGCTTTCAGCTTTATATGACCAGGGCCTGATTTTCAAAGGTGTTGAGCAATTAAGGTCCATGTACTATCCAGGTCACTAAAACCCCAATTCAGCCAACCATTTTAGCATACACTTAAGTGCTTTGCTAAATATGAATGGACTGCTGAATTGGGACTTGACTTGTGGGTGTGCAGGATCAGGTCCTGTATTGGGAGTTCTTTTCAGTTGGAATAAAAAACATATTATTTTTCTGCAAGAAGGACACCTCAAGTGATAGATAACTCATCCATGTCAGTCATAAGTTAAAACTTACATTTTAATGTAATTCAAAGTGTATCAATTATTTTATTTTATTGCCTGAAGAACTCTGAAGTGTGCTGCATTTTAACAGGGGAAATGAAGAGGGGAGGACAGAGTGGGTTAAGTGTGATCATTTTTAAAAAATTAATTATCAAACTCTTCCTAAATGGCTAGGTCTGTTCTGTAACCGAACTTGGGATGGATGGTTGTGCTGGGATGACACACCTGCTGGAAGAGTCACTGCTCAGAATTGTCCAGATTATTTTCCAGACTTTGATCCAACTGGTAGAGTATTTCCTTTCATCTTTTATCTTTAGTAAGGAAGCCTTTGGAGTGTTCATGTTGAAAAGACACATGTTTTTAATGGATTTTCCAGCATTGTGAAATCTCAAAGGCTCTTAAATGAGAATGTACTCAACTACCTAGTCATCACAGAGTGTTTTCTTCCTTTTAAGTTATAGCATACATTCATTTCACTTATAGAGCATGTTCATTTGACATTTCTGAAATCAATTATATGGAAGTTTTGCTGGGTAATTTTAATATCTGTCTGCTGTTATAGATATTCCTTTCTAGATAACTGTGAACTGAGCAGGAGATGTTAAGTCTAGAGCTGTTTTCTTCATAAAACAAATATTTCTAGGTATTCCTTTCTACCATTTTCTCCTGGCATAAACAGTTTTACAAAGCCCTTGGGAGAACAGAATCAGAAACAATTTTGATTATGCCACAGAGTATCAGTGCAGATTGTTTGTTGTAACATTCATAGAAATAATTTGTAGCCAAAGACATCCAGAGCATGTGTGACTCCAAAACATTTTTAAAGGTTTAAATAGTAAATGGAAATACTGATTTCTTAGGTGACTGGCTGGTGAGTCTTGCCCACATGCTTAGGGTTTAACTGATCACCATAATTGGGTCTGGAAGGAATTTTCCTTCAAGGCAGATTGGCAAGGGCTGTCTAGGTTTTTCACCTTCCTCTGTAGCATGGGGCACGGCTCACTTGCTAGTGGATTTTCTGTACTTTAAAGTCTTTAAATCATGATATGAGGACTTTAATAAATCAATCATATGTTAGAGCAGCAGTTCTCAACCACTGTGTCACGACACAAAAGTGTGTCACATGAAATCAGCCTGCTGCTGACACCCTGAGGTGAGCTGAGGCAGCAGGCTGATTTTACACTGCTGGCCCTTTAAGAACTAAAGCTGCAGTGGCACTCTCCAAGGCTATGTCTACACTTGAAAAGTTAAGTCAACTTTATTAAGTTGACTTAATAAGGTCGAACTTAAATCAACTTAACTTTTCCTTAAATCGACTTAAGGAAACGCTTAAGTCAACGTAAGGAAAACCCAGTGTGGACACAAAATAGTTTAAGTTGACTTAAGCCTCCTTAAGTCGACTTAATTTGTAAGTGTTGATGCACCCCAATAGCTGCTTGCAGAATGGTCTCGGGGGCTGCTAGTCAAGCCTCCAGCTGCCAAAAAATCCCTTCTACATGGAGATTTCTTTGGCGGCTGGGGAAAAACAGCAGAGCAGTATGTCATACACCCTTCCAGCTGTGTCATAACGGTGAAGGGGTTGAGAACCCCTGGGTTAGTGGTTAGAGGAGTGGGTGGGGTGAGGTTTTTCGGCCTGCAGGGAGTCAGACTAGATGATCTTAGTGGTTCCTTAGAGTCTATGGGTATGTCTACACTGGAGGCTTTGTTAAGACAACTTAACAAGGTCGACTTTAAGCTGACTTAAAGTCAACCTTGTTAAGTCTACTTAGAGTGTCCACACTGAAAACTCCAGTCGACTGCCTGCATCCACACTGGCAGGTTCTAGGTCGACGGAGGAGTGGCCAGGAACTCTGGGAGGGGTCAATGTTCCCTCCAAGCTGATGATGCAGCTGAGTAATATATCGTACTTGTTGAGTGGCAATTTGTGAGGCATGGTGCCTCATGGGCAACAGTTTTTTGGTGCTGGAGGCATCAGCAAGCCTAAGTACCTTAAGTCAAAAGAAATGCATAAATGTTGTCTTTTTGTTTGAATGTTAATAAAACTGTTAAAATGAAATATTGTAGTTTTATTAATTTACTATGGGTCAGGCTGGAGAAAAGAAAAAGAGCAGCAGCCATCAGGCTGAGGAGAGCTACGACCAAGGAGATCGGGCTGGGGAGAAGGGGAGAGCTGCAGCTGGGAGATCTCTGCAGCCGTGACTCTCCCCTTCTTCTCAGCCTGATCTCCTGAGCCGCGGCGCTCCCCAGCCCGATGGCTGCAGCTCTTTTTCTTCTCTCAAGCCCGACCCATAGTAAATTAATATCAAATAATTTAATTAGTAAAATAATTGATTAATTAGTAAATTAATATTGGAGGCCAATTAAGTCAACTTAAGGGTTATCTCCCCATCTACACTGGCTTAAGATGGACTTAAGCCTTAAGTCGACCATAAGAGGTGGCGTTATTAAGTTGACTTAAGGAAGTACTTAAGTTGACTTAATAAGCAACCAGTGTGGATGCAGTGGTCTGTAGGTCGACTTAAGCATCTTTATGTGGACCTAAGGCTCTAGTGTAGACGTACCCAAAGAGCCTATAAATACAGAAGTGTGGAGAGATAGCTGATCTAAGCAGCAAATGTGTAACTAGGACTTTAGATCAGGGTTCAACTCCACTAATTTGGCATTATTTGAAAGAAGACTCAATTTTGTTCTAAATTATAATGCTATTTAACGAGAATTACTTTGACTCTTAATACTGTGGAACTTTGGATAACCCTCTAGCAAAGTCTGCCATTCACAGTTATAAAATAATTTGAAGGAACATTTTATTGGTTATATAATTCTAAGCATTAATACTCATGTGTGATAAGGCTTTAGCAATATTTACTCTAAGCATCATGTGAATGTAAATAAATACACTAATGTGTACTAATAAATTAGTACCTTAAATTCCCAATTCTACTGCCTGGAGCCAGAATTAGTTCTTTATTACATGCAGCGAATTTGTTGTACATTTAGAAACAAAAGAAATGTCAGACTGGATCCGGCTCAACATCCATTGGATTTTTTTTAATTTGTATTATCATATTGCCTTGAAACCCCAGTTGGGGACCAACACCCAATTGTGTTAGGTGCTGTACAAACAAAGAAAAAAAGATAGTACTTGCCCCAGAAAGTCACAGTCTAATTCCAGTACGTTATCTCTGACATTGGCCAATATCAGATGTTTTGGAGGAAGGTGTAAGAACCTTGTGTGGTCATATGTGAAATCATCTGCCCTCCACATTAGGTCTCATCTTGATCTCTGGTATTTAAAGACTGAGTTAAACTCTGAAGCTCAAGGTTAATAACCCTTTCAAAATTATCATAATTAATTATGATAGCTCTGGATATTTTTGCTATCCACATACTATCAAATATCTTTTCGATTCTTGTTAAGTTTTATGTTTCAATGACTTCTTTCGGCAATGAGCTCCATAGTTCAATCAAATCTTGTGTGGAAAATATTTCCTTTTGTTGGTTTTGAATTTCCCACCTTTTAATTTCAATGAAACTTCCCTTTTTTATCAAACAGGCAGATCAAAAGTTCCCAATTTAGCTTAGAGTCATAGACTCTAAGGTCAGAAGGGACCAATATGATCATCAGTCTGACCTCCCGCACAATGCAGGCCACAAAACCTCACCAACCTATGGCTGTAATGAACCTTTAACCTATGACTGAGTTGTTAAAGTCCTCAGATCATGATTTAAGGACTTTAAAATATAGAGAATCAACCAGCAAGTGAGCCATGCCCAATGCTACAGAGCTTCTCTAGATGATTCACTATTTTATACACTTTTAATCATGTCCCCTCTTATTCATCTCCTTTCTAAGGTAAACACCATATTTTTTTTTCAATCTCATTGTTTGGGACTGGGATTAAATCTAATATTTTCCTCTTGAAAAACTCTCCATTTTGGTACAGTTGACTTAAAAAGAATTTATTCAGAGGTTCAAATATTCCAGTCAGAGATTGGTGAATGCCTTCTGCCTAATTTTGAACCCTGTTGGATCTCATTGTTTAACCAGCCAGTAAACTTAAGATCATTTCCAGCTGGGCTACAATTAACTTATTTGGAACTCCATCAAACACTGAATTACACAATTTAAAAGCATAGTTGCAGAATATAAAAATATCTCACAGAGTCCATCACTATTTACACAATATCCCTCTCCTGTAATCTTAATTAAAGTTTAAATCTGTTGGGTGGTATATGTTTTTGTTGAAGGTGCTTGCTGGGAAAGATAGTTGTTAGCTCTTCTTCAATTACATTTTGATATTGCCCCTACATAACATTTTAATTTTGAAGTGTAGTTACTACCGCAATATTTCCATTGTAATCATCTTCAGGCCAGTACAAGAAATCTCTTTCCCACTGTTTATTCCATAGTCAGCAGATGCAATTTCAATTAATTTTCCTTTTTGTAGTTATTGCATTTTTAAAAAAAAATAACTGTCAAGCCTCATGAATCCCTTTGATAAATAAGATTCATTTTAGTGCCACAACCACTAGATTTTCTTTTGACACTTTCCACTCCCAAGTACATGCTCTATTTACTAAAAGTCTGCTGCTGTCACTGCTTCCATGGTTTTCATGGTAAACCAACGAAAAATAATCCTGCTTCATTTCTATACCACATGCCCTTGAGTTGATAGCAAGAACAGATCTTGGACAGTTCAGAATTCACAAAAATCTCCCCATAGACAACAACAGGCATATCACACTATATTTGGAAGATTATAGAGTAAGACTTTTTCCAATTCTCAAGCCATCGTTTGCTGGTTTTAAAATCATGCTTTACTGCCTGATTTGCTGTCTCCAATGCCTTGTTTTGTACTAATGGTCCCTGGTACAATAACATTATTCAATCTAACAGTTTAAATTGCTCATATAGACAAGGAAGGTTACATTCAGTCACAGTTATTAGTACCTAACTCCACAATTTGCCCCTTTGATTTCAGAATGCGTAACTCCCATTGACTTAGTTACTCCTACTTACCGCATAGTCTTCACTCAGCTGCGTCGACTTGAAGTGCTCCCTGGTCGACACAGCCTTATTCCACTTGGAGGAGTGAAGCTACTGAGTCGACCGGAGTGTGCTGCTAGGATTGCTTGAGCAGTCTACACTGACCACTCAATCAATCCTTCTTTGTCGATCCTTGAAGATCAATGCAGTTTTTTCAGTATAGACAAGGCCTTAGTTACTTTGACTTACCTCCGGGTCTTTACTCAGCTGTGTCAACTTGAAGGGCTCTCCCTTCGATGCAGTGTTACTCCACTTGGAGGGGTGGAGTTACTGCGTCGATGGGAGAGAGCTTCCAGGATTGATTGAGCTGGTCTACACTGGCTGCTCAATTAATCCTGCTGCATCGATCCGTGGGGATCAACACAGCATTTTCAGTGAAGACATGGCCTAAGACACTAACCAACATGAGTAAGAGTGGCAGAATCTGGCAAACATTGTTTAAGTGCTATGAAAAAGGAAGTTGATAGATTGCTGGGGGTTCAAACAAAAACCGTGAGAATGACTAAAGGATTAGAAGACACACTGCACAGTCACAGACCCAAGGAGTTCAATCTAGCAGAGAAAGGTATGGCATAATCCAATGGCTGAAAGTCGAAGCTAGACAAACTGAAACTGGAAATAAGATATAATTTTTTAGAGGTGAGAGTAATTCACCCTGGGAACAATGGAATCTTCATCACTAACAATTTTTACATCAAGATGGTGTGTATTCCTAAAAGATACACTCTCAAAAATTCTTTGGAGTAGTTCTCTGGCCTGTCTTATGTAGGCAATCAGACTAGATAATTACAGTGATCCCTTCTGGCCTCAGAATCTATGAATGACAGTAATTTCAGAGTCTGTTATTACCACAGTGAACTGCTTCTAATTTCTTAATTTCTAGGATCCATATGCAACTTTAGGGGGAAAAAATCCCTCATTTACTGCTTGTCTTACTGCTCTAATGTTCATAGGTGACACTTGCTGTCTTTCAGATGTCACACTTTTCTTTTAGCATCTTCCTGTGTTAGCTTTTTGTCCACCTTTTTTGACTGCACTGTTTCCCTGACACAGTGACCAACTCATTTTCTTTTGGTTCAGGTGGAATAGCTTCCTTGTAGGTCACTTTATCAGTTATCACAGCAAAATTTCGAGGGGTTTCATGAGACAACACATGGTCAGAATTTTATTTCATAGGCAGCTGCTCTTCATTGGGACTATAAAATTTATGATAGAGACAGGAAGTCTTGTGATGACAAGAATCTTGCCACAGCTAATGGAAGGGATTGTCACTTGGAGGGGACAAAAACACAAATTAAATTATACTGAGAAATTGTGTTAGGATTTGAATTGTGAGTAATGACTTTCAACAAAGACTTGCTACTGATCAGCACAGTGTAGCTAGATTTTCAGATTTTTCTTGAGGAAAAAAGTCTTCCTAGCAAATAACAGTTTTATGGGGGGGAGGAGAGGGGATGAAACAACAACATAGTCAAATTTCCCTTTCTTTAAGGCTCTATTCCCACAAAGCACTTAAGCATGTACTTATCTTTAAGTACATGTGCAATCCGATTGATTTCAAAAAGCACGTTCTTTAGCTGAATTGGGGCTTCAGCGTGGTTTACAGCGCATCATATACTAAATCACTGACATTGTTACTTCAGCTTCCTTTATTTTCTTCTTGGCTAATATCAATGTGTAGCTTTGAATCCTAGGAAAAAATAATCCAAGAATAAAATATATCATGCAGCTTTCTTTTTGGATTTTACTACTTTCTGTATTCATAATTTTAAAAGTGAAATAGAGTATGGTGATAATAAATCCCCTGCCCATATACATTTTGATCATCTGCCTCTGTGTATACTACATGAGTTTACATCCAACCTCACAGTTACACTTAACTAGGTTTGGAATGATTAGATTTTTATCACAAAGTGTTGATATATGTCAGTTTCACCACACATACACAAAAAGACAAAAAGTATTTCCAACAATATTAATAGAAATTTACAGATAGGCAAAGTAAGAAAAATGCTGCATGAGACCTCATTAAAGCTTGATTTCTGAATCTCACCATCTACTTTCATTAGGTTATGATTATCTGACCCCTGCATTGTCTGACCCGCCATAATTTCCTGCCACTGTGCAAATTTTAATTGATAATAATACCAAAAAATGCTTAAACCTATCACTTTGCACAGCTGTGGAAAATGTAAATTGATAAACATTAAAAAATGCTTAAAAATAAACTGATATTTTCCATTGAAACGATATACAAATTGAATTGTGCCAGCACTTGATGTTGACAACTAAGGGAAACAGTTACAGGTCGTAAGAAAACAAACAAGATGGGACCATACCCTGGAGAGAATGGCCTAGGAACACATAGACAGAGCACCAATGTACCTCGACATTCAGTTGGTTATTTGTCTGCCACAGTCGCAGCTGGTGAAAATTGATGTTGTTCGATTTGTTTCAGTAAAGCTATGCCAGTTTACAGCAGCTGAGAATGTACCTCATAGATTTTAAATCTAGAAGTGACCATTATGATCATTCAGTCCGACCAATCACCTATGGATTTCTGTGTCTTCTCCGTTACTCAACTCATTTCCTTTGCTCTTTACTGGATGTAGTTTTTTAAAAAATATCCAGCCCTCCTTCATGCTGTTTCAATTCTGTCCTGCTCAATACAAAATTACTTCTTATCATTGCAATCTCTTTCTCATATGGAACATTTGTGCAAAATGATAGTCCTTGAATACTGCTGCAGTTCTTGTCATCCCTATCTCAAAAAAGATGTTTTAGAATTGGAAAAAGTACAGAGGAGGGCAACAAAAATGATTAGGGGTAAGGAATATCTTCCATATAAGGAGAAAATAAAAAGACTGGGACTGTTCATCTAAGAAAAGAGATGACTAAGGGGGGATGTGATAAAGGTCTTGAAAAATCAGAAAGTGAATCCAGACATGTTATTTACCCTCTTTGTAACACAAGAATCTCAGGTCACCCAATGAAATTAAGAGTCAGCAGGTTAAAAACAAACATAAGGAATATTTCACACAATGCACAGTGAACCTGTGAAACTTGTTCCCATGGGATGTTGTAAAGGCCAAAGTATAACTGGATCCAAAAAAGAATTAGCCATTGATAGACCTGTCCTCCATGAACTAATCTATTAGTCAAGATGGTTCGAGGGATGTAGCTCCATGTTCTCTGTGTCCCTAAACATTTGAGTGCTAGAATCTGATGCTGGACATCAAAGGATGGATCACTGGATAATCGCCCTGTTCTGTTCGTTCCCTCTGAAGCATCTGGCACCAGAAACTATTAGAAGACAGGATACTGGACTAGATGACCACTGACTGAATATGATTGTTCTTATGCCCCAACTAAGAACAAAGCAGTCTGTTAGGAAAACATCCTGAACCAAACTGACAGCTGTTTCAACTCCACTAACTACAATGGATGCATTTGCTCATCCTCCGTATCTTGAAGTAGTGCTTTCTACAGTCCTGTGTTTTTAATTTATATTTGTATTTGCAAATTTTATATACACTGAGTCAGATTAGTCCCTTATGTAATCCTTTTTGAATCAGTGGAGTCAAAACAAGACTGAATGTGGCGTATTATGTGGATTTGTACTATTGTGCTAATAAGGTAGTAGGCCAAATGATGACACGGATGTTAATGGGCTGACACCAGGGATAAATTTGGTCTCTTTTTATCACATAAGTAATATAAGAATTTCCTCTTGCAAAGTACACTATGGTATCTATCAATTATAACATTGCTAAATTAGTTTGGTGTGTTAGAAAGTCTTTTTTCCTTGATAAGCAGAATAATATCTCTCCCACGCATCTGCATTAAGACTACTTCTTTACTCTTCATTAGCTATTCTGAATTTTACACCTATTGTGTATTTATAAAGTTCATCAGCTTACTGTGGTTTGGATATATGAAGGCCGTTTCCCTGTTAAAAATCAAGTTAAAATAATATGTTAAAAAAACAGTACCTGCCCTAGTGCTTGGAGAGTCTAAATGGTTGAAGCAAACAAGCATTTCCCAGAAGCAAGCATGCTTGCTTATCTTTACAGGCCTGTCTGGAAAGAGTGTACCATTTTGGTGGTTTTGTTTCTGTCTTTGATTTCATTTCATAAATCAGTCATTTTTAACTGTCCAGATTGGCTCTTGAAGTAAACTTTAAAAGAGGGCAATAACACATCACATTTTCCTGTAAACAGTTAACTTATTGGGGAATTGCAACCGCCTACAGCAGGCCTCACTTTGACTTCATAAGTATAAAGTTTAACTGCCCATTTATTTGACCATATTCCAAATAGGGAAGCACAGCCTTAGCTTATGGCCTTCTTGAGGTGACATCATTTATGGTTCATAGTTAAATTTCAAAAATTCTATTGTTCCAGCTTAATTCTATGTCCATTTGCCTTCAGCTCCTTCTGGGGGTTTTGTGTTGTGTTCCTCTCTCTCTCTCTCGGGCACTTCTGTTTCTCTTTTCATCCTAATTGACAGCTATATTTTTAATAAATTATTTTTTCTCCCAAAGTACAGAATACGATTATATAATATATATTTTGGCTCATCATTTGTCTGATACCTTTACTTTTTTATGATGATGATGATGATGATATTGGAATTGAAGCTTTAAATAGGCTTTTATGTGACATACAGGTTTATCTCTTAGCTGAAATATTTTCTCTACAGTTATTTTCTTGGTGAACATACATAAATCAGATACTCTGTAGGAATATCAGTTATTCCTCTGTCTGTGTGGTATATATATAACACACCATAGCTTCTATCCAGAAAACGAAAAAACAATCCAACTACTGGCAACTGCTGACACAAAAGAAAAAGTTTTGTAGCAACAGTCGAATAATGAAATATCTAAAAGCTCATAGATTGTAGTTATTGCTCTAACAGAGATCAATGACTAAAACTATCAAATTTGTTTCACAAGGATTCATGAAGCAATTTATTTGTTATATGCAACTGACTGTTCTGTTGCTTGTGAAAATGGTTGTGAATCCTAAAAACTTCAGTAATATTAGCATGAATGATTTTTCATACAAAATGATGTATCAGGTGTTAATTGTGTATTGCTCCATCTTGGAGCAGAAAGGTGTCACATGACTAATTCCAGGTTATGAGTAATAAATAGTCCAGGTAAACTAATCAAAACATAATATTTGCAATAATTCATATCATTTGAAAATTCCAAAGGCCACCACTTTAGTCTCCCCTTACTAATAGGCAGATATTTTATCTAGTCCTTCTTTCACACATTATTTTATTATTTTTAAAGCTTTCTGTTACTAGCCCTTCTGTTTGTTCCAAAAAGTATATTGATCTTGTAGCTCAATGCTTGCTCTAGAACTACTCCATACCATTGTCTTAGGAACCTCCAGCAGACTAACTCAATGTAAAGCGTGGGTTAAATGGCTATTATTTCATAGAATAGTAGGTTAAAACAGAAATCAAATGTTTTTACTGTGAAAGTCAATAAAGCGGGCATTAAGCAAGCTCCCATTGCGCCAAGATGAGACACCTGATTTATCATATGCAGGGGAGGTCACTGAAACAAGCAGTTCATATAAAACTACTTTTTCAAGTGCTAATCTTCCCTAATATGATAAGATACCACACCTCAGGCATGTCGCAGGCAGATGCGCCCCAAACAGCTAGCCTGTCGCTAATTATTTATAAACCTCCAAGAGCAGGGAGTGTTGCTAAGGCAAATTGTCCCTTGATTGATCTTTGCTCACTTCCTAGAAGTCAAACTTACTACATGACTTATCGGAAAAAGAAAGTGACACACAGATCAATACACTAACATCACACTGCACCATCTAACAAGGGAGAGCAAGTGAGAAAAATCAAAGTCCAGTAAGGGGATATAGGAAAAAAGCCACCAAACCAGCCTCAACTATGCTTTTCTGGGTTAAACGAAAAGTAATAGACAATCCTCAGAGCACAATCCTGATATCAAAGTACAGAGATGGGTGTGAGGAATGTTATGATCCATAGCATATCAGCAAAGTCTTATACTTTGTGCAGTATCATAGGATAGTAGGTAAAACTCTTGTACATTGTGTACTATAGTATAGTAACAGTTAATCTCTATTTATGACTGCAAACTCATTCCAGCTTTAGATAATGTCTGGTGATGAGTACAATGGGAAAGATGCTATGAATGCAGTCTAAGATTATCTCTAAGTTAAATTGATGGAAGGCTGAGATAATGTGTACTTTTCCTCTCGGAATTGCCTATGCACGTACTGATTTTAAAGAGTAGCTCCCAAGAGCTGTTGATCTGAAACTCGGAGCAATTTCAAGAGTGTGCTCTTTGAAGCATGTAAAATGTACTATTTCCAAGTCGTCCAACTATTTCTATATAATGCATGTGTCTGGTCATAGAAGGATAACACATTCAGTATAAATTTTTGCTTAGTCAGTGCATTCATTTGCTTTTTTGATTATGGGGGAGGGGGCTTGGAGGGTGGATAAATCTTAAGAATTAAAATAAATCGCAAAATATCAGAATTCAAAGAAGAAAATAAATCCACAGAGTGAGCAAAGAAAGTATATGTGCAAATTATATTAATCTGTTCTGTAAAATTATATTGATTGGAAATATTGGAACTATGGCTATTGATCTAATATAGTTACACCGTTAGATGAGGTGAAAAATTAAAATAACTCTTTAAAAACTTGAACTTTAAAATGCCCCACATTTCATAAAATAAAAGAGTTCATTCCTGTCCAAGAAAAGACCAGCTATTCTGAGCTATGGGCCAAATCTGCACTTCTTGTTCAGTGAGACTTTTCATTGAGTCCCAGATGAGAAAGGATTGAACAAGGACTGGAGGATTTAGCCCAGATGTTGACATGTAATTGTCGGTATAACACAATTTTACAAAATGATGCTGGAGAATCAAGCTGGAGTTCATATGAAACTGAACACCTTGGACCCTTTTGCTGTCCACTGTCCGCTCTAGGTTTTTATCAGTCACTGAAATACCTACTCGCTGAAATTTTCACTAGTGATATGCTCAAGCTTGAAGCTTCATTGCAGGCAAAAACTCTCACTGACTTTATTGGGTTTGGAGTTTATAGAGACTACAGAATTTTCATTCTCTCTCTCTCTCTCTCTCTCTCTCTCTCTCTCTCTCTCTCACAAACACACACACACACACACACACACACACACACACACACACACACTGTACTGCTAGCACAGTGACAATATGACCACTACTATAGCTGATTGGCTGCAATAGAAGATATTGTTTTCTATGCTCCCACTACCCTGTGTTTTTAGCCATGTAGTTTATCTACCCACTTGCCCCATCTTTGGCCCCCCTGCACAGCCTGGGAGAAAGCAACTGCAACTGCAAACCACTGATCCATTGCTTGCAAGAGGTACAAAGTCTCCATATTCAGACCCTCCTCACTCCCCTATCCTGAAGCTCTGCTACCATGTTTAGTCCTTTTGTGCCTGTGTAATGGTGGCAGGATCCTCCCCTGAGGGAGAGGTTTTCAAAAACTACTTGCACCAACAAACTACATGCAAGCACAGTTGGATGTGAAAATTGAGAATGCGAGAACATACAGGGATGTGCAAAGACAAGGGTGTATGTGTGAATGAGTATCTATATGTGCATACATGTGAACTTTTTGCTGAGATTGTTCATTTTGCAGGTTTTGGCCTTATTCTCATACACAAACCATATTCAGTTGCCTCTTCATATTGAGTTATCATTACATATGTTATTGCATCCAAATTAAGTTTGGATTTTTGTAGTAATATTCATGCATTAAAATAGTAGCATTTGCATTTTGTTAACAGAAAGGGCTTCAAAATACTGTGATGAAACAGGAAATTGGTTCCGACATCCAGATAACAATCGGACTTGGTCCAACTATACACTGTGTAACTCCTTCACCTCTGAGAAACTAAAGGTAGGCTACAATTAAAATTTCAACACTTTCTGAGAATGCTATTGAGCTGAGCCAACAGCATATTATCTGTGAAAAATGTATATGTTTTAGAGTTTAGCGTGAATATTGCAGGTTAGCAGGAGTCTTGATAATGTAAGAGATGATCCAGTTACTTGGCTTTTTATGTACTGCCACTAAGGTCCATGCTCTTATTGGGTATTTGAAATTGACATCTGAATTCTGTGGGGGAAAAGAGGTTGCTTCAGAATAAAAACTTTTAAAGGAAAGCATCCTGTTAGATAATTATTATATTTCAGTTGACTACAGCAATATTAGGTTCTTATCCCACAAACCCTTGAGTTTAATGGGGCTATTCACTTGAGAACATTCATCTGTGTCGGTCTTTGCGGAAAGAGCAAGCCACGAATTAATGTGTTGCAGTTGCTCTCTCCAAGAGATCTTACAGACACAGAAGATACACCGTGCTTTTATTTTATGTTATGTTATGCTAGTTAGGACATGTTTCTGAAAGGTGCTGATCACCCACAACTCCAAATAATTTCATTGAGAGTTGTGTGTGCGCTGCAAACATCAATAACTTATATTGTAGAACAGGCTAGATGTAATTTTTCTGGGGACATTCAGACCATGCTCTTGTAAAGACATGCATGTTTTTTGATGCACTGTGAGTAGACTTTTGAAGTCAATGGGGCTACTCACGGTTTGTAAAGTTAAGCACATGCATAAATCTGTAGGATTGGAACATTATTTTGGATTGTGTATCCACTATGAATTTGCCAGAAGAGATGGTAATCAAAATGAATACAGAGTATGGAAAAAGACAATATAGAAAGTGGTAGAATGATAAGTTCAATAAAAATGTAATTTTATTTTATTTACACAAAGCATTGAATCCAGAATTGTATGGTCTCTAGCAAATTTACGGGTTGAAACTAATTGTCAATGTCCATTAGTATGTCAATGAGTTTAGATTTTTTTTTTTTTTTTATTTTTGATTTGCTACTCTGACACTTTTCTTTACTTCAGATATATTCACTTGTGGTAGGTAAATATGTATTATATGAAAAACAAACAAGGACTCCTGTGGCACTTTTAAAGACTAACAATTTATTTATTGCCTGAGCTTTCCACTTCTGATGAGATTTTCTCCCACAAAAGCTCATGTGATAAATAAATTTGTTAGTCTTTAAAAGTGCTACAGGACTCCTTGTTTGTTTTGCTGAACTAGACTAAGATGGCTACCCCTTTGGAACTTGTCAACATGTATTATATGGTACCACTTCAGCTGCACCTTCTATCCTTCCCATCAATGTCAGCATCTGGTAGTTTTTTCCTCATTAAAAAAAAAGTTGGAAAACTAAAATACACAAAGGATTTCAAGGATAATATAAAACCTTTCACCTATAGAGTACATAACTGGTTCAAAATTACCTAGGATGATAGGAACAAACCATTTTTACCATCTGGGTGCACTTTATTACCTATCTAAAATGAGCTGGTCATCTCTCTGTATTTTACACTGGAAAGATATTAATATCAATATTACAGCATCTAGTGTCCCCATAACTGACATATAGTTAGCCAAATATGGAAAATGTATAATGATTTATTGTCATAACAAAGCCAGGCAAAGGATTAGAACTGATCAAATATAAGCCTTCAAATATTTATCTTTATAAATGTCACATTTGTCCCTCTATCTGACAGTATTTTTAAAATTATGTACCCACTCCTTGAGCTGGGCTAATAATTGGATGAAGAATTTGTGATCAATTAATTTAACTAATTTTTCAGTAATAACTTTTTTCATTGACTATTATTTTCTCTTCTTTGCCCAATGCGAATGAAGGTGCAGTTTAATGTTTCATTTGAAGTTACTGTGACAAGTAACACTAGCCATTGATGGTCTTTCTCCTGGGCTACATCTTGACCTGACTTTAAAAAAAAAAGAAAAAGAAAAAAGACCTTTCATAAATAAAAATCATAGCCTTGCATTGCAGCCCTTTGCAAAGAAGTTGATATAAAGGAATTGTTCAGTCAGAAACCTACAAACCTGTATATGCTAAATTTTAAACATGGAACAATTCCAGTGAAATCAATGGGACTACTTGTATGAGTAAAATTGTTTGCAGGATTAGGATGTTAATCTAATTAAGAATAACGAACCAAACGTGACACAGAAAGAATCAAGGACCAAGAAACGTGAGGAAAAGCTTTAAAACGTATAAATTTAAAGTTTATGAAAATCAATGTATTTCTGAGATCTGAGTGGAGCTCCAGGAAAAATTGATTACAGTAAATAATTTATAACTCCTTAGAATTCTGGAAGGAGAAGAGCTAGAACATCATTTGTTTTGTTTTTTAAACAGCTACCTAAATGCCTCTGGTTATGTTTAGTAATGTGTAGTGTATATAGTGTATTGGAACAATCCTTTGGATTGATTGATATAATATGACTTTTTTACCATAAAGAACCATCATTTTAAAATGTGCTAACCTGTGTGTGACAAAGAGAAAGCAATAGTAAGAACTGATATAGCAAAAGTAACAACTTGAGGTCTCGAAGGCATTGAATAGAAGGAGGTAAAAAGTCGTTTGTTTCAGATATTGGCACAGTGCAGAGAGGCAAAAATTTAGCTCTGTTACCTATTAAGCATGTCTTCCAGAAGAAGAATTTTGAACATAAGTCAGCCAACGTGCAGATAAAATAGAAAGGAAAAATGTGCATGTTAGGTTCTTTCTGCGTTTTTTTCCCTCTTGAGCAGAATCCCATCTCTACAGTTATGCCAGCTTAGATTTTTACCTTTAATCTATGTGTTCCTAAACAAAAAGTGTGTTTAATTTATAGACTTCTGTCCTGTATATATTGATAATCTCACTCGTATTAGAGCAAGAGGTGATATTTTCTATTATTTCCTTTAATAAACTGTTCCTTCAAGTAAAGAAGTGTGGAAAAAAGTGAACATCCAAAGTAGTTCATTTAGTAGCAGTCAATACTAAAGATGAAAAGCTATATACAAAGCTTTATAAATCCTATATGGGAGATGAAGTAAGACAAGGTAGAGTCTCCAGGAATGCAACATAATTTGTCCTGATTTAATAGGAGATACCAAATATTCCATATTGGTAGGATATAACAGTTCATCAATCTACACTGCAGAAGCTATTACAGTTGTACAGATACTACACATGACGTATTATTTGACAGTCCAAGGTATTAAGACAAATTCCAAAGGGGTAGCCGTGTTAGTCTATTGTAGAAAGACAACAGAGTCTTGTGGCACTTTTAAAGACTAACAGATTTATTAATCGCATGAGCTTTCGTGGGAGAAAATCCCACTTCGTCAGA
>ML685951.1:2568472-2589848 GCA_007922175.1 Pelusios castaneus
GGAGAAAATCCCCACTTCGTCTGACGAAGTGGGATTTTCTCCCACGAAAGCTCATGCGATTAATAAATCTGTTAGTCTTTAAAAGTGCCACAAGACTCTGTTGTCAAGGTATTAAGATTTACCTTAATTTTTTAAGTTCTGGAGGGATAGCCGTGTTACTCTAGATCAGCAAAACAAACAAGGAGTCTTGGGGCACTTTTAAAAACTAACAAATGTATTTATCGCATGAGCTTTCGTGGGTAGAATCCCACGACAAAGTTGAATTCTACACATGAAAGCTTATCTGCTAAATAAATTTGTTAGTCTTTAAAAGTGCCATAGGGATTCATTTTTTAATTTTTAGAAATCTGAATGGAACAGACGTACAATATGCTTTTATGGTGTTATCACAAAATGTTATTGCTGACTTTGACATGATATGTTTCAAAATGCCTAACATGAATGTTTGACACGTTGAACAGGTTTCAGTGTTTCAGGGTAAACACACACAAGCACACTTGATATTTTCATTTGTATGTTAATACCCATAGTGCTTTTCCATTTTATATCTGGTTCATAGCAGTCCTGATGTACAAGAGGGGCAACAAATCAAAAAATTTAGGACTAACTTCTGTGTGAGCTAAGTTCTGGTTATAAAGGTGTGCTAACTATGACATACATTAAAGCATCAGCACAACTTCATCAAGGAATGACAAGAAACATACAGAAAAAACTGTATTCTAATCAGATAGTCTAATTCCCCTTTCCTCACCAAATCCCACCCTAGTCTGTCCGTAGATTCTATCATCACTAAAGCTGCTAGCCTTCCGTTTGCACTCTATACTTGGATTGTGGCTAGCCACTGAGTAGGAACATAAAGAGATGGAAGGTTGCTTGGACCAGCACCACTGGGTGTGCAGGACCAGTCAAACTCCAGCTCTATAAATCCAAATGGGCTGATTCTCATTTATACTATGGCCACTATCCAATACACTGGTAGGTACCAATAATTTGGTAAATTATTTTTACAACCACTCTAAGGCTCCTGTAAATGGCCAAAATTATCTAAATTGAATATAGTATGTGTGAGGGTGGGGGACAGGGGAAGAAGCAGGGCCACCCAGTCCTGCTTCTATTTAAGCCATTGGAAGCGGTACATGACATGATGGCAGTAAAATGGCAAGATTAGTTTTAAAAATATACACCTGCATGATGAAGAACTAATTTTTTGCCTTTTTTTTTAATCAAAACTGCAAAATTTGTGTTCATAACACCTGTAAATTCAGAATCACCTAAAGCATGACTAAAGAAAGCTGGGTAATTAGAAGCAAACTACAAGCTAACTGATAGCAAGTGATCTCAAGTGTTGTTGAAACATGCCTTCTCCCTCAATCCTTCCCACATTGCCAGAAACACAGGAGGAACAGGGAAGGAGGAGGGGCAGTGATGAATATGAAAACAATGCCTAAAATGCTGGTATGGTATTTAAGCATTTTGTGGAGGAGGATATTCCTTTAAGAAGAATTCATTTCATTATTTAAGATGAAAAAAGAAAAGGGAAACTTATTTTGTGCAACAAAAGAAGAGCTAATGAAGTTTATCTGAAAAGAAAGTAAGCCTAGCAAAACTGCTAATAAATGATATTTCAGAGCATGCTGCTAAAATATCTATCCTTTCATTAAATAGGGTAATAGTGGAGCCTTGCTTGCTGCCGGTTTCCCAAACTCATTCCATAGCTCAATGACACTCAAGAGCTTGGCCAAGAACAAATATGATATTTGAATAATGCAATATTCTATAGCCACTCCTGTTATATATGGTTTTGTTTTACTACTACATTAACAATACATGAATAAGCCTATTTTATATTTTGGTGATAGCAACCAAGTGTCTGTTTCTCCTGCCACCTATAATAGCTTTTCATTGGTGTATCTCCTACTGGCCAGCATTTATTCTAGATTTATACCAGTCCATGAGTGGAATTTGTCCCAGGGACTTACTCCTTCATATTCATGTAAGTGAGAGGAAACTTGGACAGGAAATTGAATCAACACAAATCAGTTTTGCAAAGTATTTTCGAAGAATGTGTCATCTGTTTTGACTCGTGTTTGCAATATAGACCCGATTATTTATTTATTTACTTGTTTGTTCTAATAAATCTAATTTTTTTCCCTTTAAGCTAATGTGGATTTTGCCATTACCTTCCATGGGGCAGAAGCAGACTCTGCATGCAAAAACTCCCACTTAATTTTATCTCATTACTTTTGATCATTCCTTTCAATGTATTGTGAATGCTTCAGGAGTATCTCAAATGAACTTCTGAGTTAAAAGAAATCAAAATTGTTTGGTTGATTTTTCAGATTGTTGTTCACGCTAAGAATTAAATTGCTCCTTGCCAGTTTTTCATGTTTTCTTTTTTCTGTTTAATTTCAGATGGCGTTCATCCTTTATTACATGGCGATAGTAGGCCATGCTTTGTCTATAACTTCACTGCTGATTTCCCTGGGGATTTTCTTCTATTTCAAGTAAGTATTTCTTGTAGCATATGCTTCTTTTCTTCACTAATATATTACCAAATTCTAGGAGTATTTAATTGTGGGAATATAGGGGGTTTGACAGTTATGATCCACCTCTCCTATTATTTTTCCCAATAATATGGGAAGAAATGTGTTGCCTCAGGCATTGTGCCAAGTGACTTAAAGGTACCTGATCATAAGAAGATCTCTCCTCTGAACAGGAATCTTTCAGTATTATCTAGCCTGGATCGTATACTGCTGCCCCCTCTGAGGCTGGCATTTAGGATGTAGCCCAGTGGAAAAGTGGTGTGACTGGGGCTTCGTTAGGCCTCACTGATTCACCAGTCACTTCCTGAGCTTTTGAATATGTTGGTAATTATTGTATTACCAAATTATGAGGAAAACTTTCAACCATAAAGATGAAACATTGGGCAAGATCCTCAACTGGGGTAGCTGCATTGACTTCACTGGAGTTATACTTATTTACGCTAGTGCATTGTTTTTTAGCAACATTATTATGGCACTTGCTTTCATCATACTTTAATGAGTTAAACCTGCAGAGCGAATAGTGTATCTCTAAAAGTGTTGCACTAATGGAATTTCACAAATAGTTTGGTAAAGCCGAAGGAGCGATATGGGGAAGCTGTAAAAAAAAATATCTTGGGTTAGTGATCAAGTCCACAGCTGATATTACACCAGTCAATATCAGATGAGGATTCCTAGTTCTAACTCACAAATAAGGAAGAGCGCACCTTCAACACAACACAACCAAAAGTAAAAGCAGGAAAACGGCAAATTTGAAAGACTAGTTAAATATTTCCAAATCTGAGTGATAAAAAGTCACTCAGAAAAATGTTCTCCATTCCACAACACAGCAAAAGCACAGCAATTTTAAAAGTATGTTTTCGTCAAAACAAATGCACCCAATTATATCCTACTGGAATTTCAATTACAAAATAAGTTTATATTTTTCAAGAGCTGAACATAAAGAAAGCAACATCAAAACCAATGAAGCTAATTGCAAAACATACATTTAGAAGACTTCAAGAGTTTGAAGAATAGAAAATATGACCAATTTCTTTCTCTCTAGAAATGTTTTTGTACAGTGTATAAGAAAGAGTAATTGCACAATAATAACAATCATTAGTAATTAGAAACCTGCCAGCTTTGTTATTTTAAACCCATATTTATTTGGAGATGATAATTTAGCTTCAAAAATTCCCTTCAGGCTAAAACAAACCATCTGTTAGCTATGCTAATGCACAAACAAGACTGATTTGGTGTGACAAGGTGCCATGTCATTTTTAGTATTTTCAGTACTGGGAAGTGATTGAAAGGCAGTTTGGAGGCAAACAAGGAGCTATTCTTGGGAGACTATGTCCAAAAAATGGGAGAAAAAATCTTGTTTTCCAAATCTCTGTCAAAGAAAATCGGGCCAAAGATGAGATGGTAGTTAACTAGTGGGGACACAGGAGTCGGCTTTATTTGAAAAAGGATAGAAAGATGAGCAGTTTTGTTAATGGGTGAGATCCACCAAGCGTAGACAAGTTCCAGAGGGGTAGCCACATTAGTCTAGCTAGCAAAACAAACAAGAGTTCTGTGGCACTTTTAAAGACTAACAAATTTTTTATTGCATGAGCTTTTGTGGGAGAAAATCCTACTTCATCAGACGCTATCTTCAAGCATCTGACAAAGTGGGATTTTCTCCCACGAAAGCTCATG
Organism: Pelusios castaneus; assembly: GCA_007922175.1. Taxonomy (NCBI): domain Eukaryota; kingdom Metazoa; phylum Chordata; order Testudines; family Pelomedusidae; genus Pelusios; species Pelusios castaneus. The sequence goes on from ML685951.1 coordinate 2,572,690, forward strand.
CGATAAATAAATCTGTTAGTCTTTAAAAGTGCCATAGGACTCTGTTTGTTTCTTTAGAAGATATATGTATACCTTAACTTGTTTATGGCTTCCAGACAGTTTGATAAAGAGTACTTTAGGAGGAAAGATGTTAGAGGTGAATAAGGAAGAAAACTTTGTTTCTTTTAAATACAAATTGTACCCAAATTTAAAATGTGCTCATTTTACTTGTGTTTCTTTGATCCAAATTTTCCCTGCATATATATTGGCAATATCCAAAGCATAAGGTCCAACTCCTCAGTTAGTATAAATCAGCTTGCCTACTTTGTCATCTTTGGAGCTATGCCAATTTACACTAGCTGATAATATGGCCCTATCTCTAACAGACATACTAATAGAATTATACAGATAAATAAGAACAAAGACACACTTTTTGTTCGAATTTACAAATTCTTATCTAACTCAGAAGTGACAAATCTTTTGAATTTTTTTTACAAAATTTAAACAAAGATATTAAAAGGAGAGCAGAGAAGGAACACAGGTACAAAAACTGTATTTACTATGAGAAAAATTGCTCAGTATTTTGTGGACTACGCTCTATACGGACATCTTTGTGATAGACCAGGATTCCTCTTTCTCTTGTAATTGTAAGCAGTGGATCAAATGAAGGCCAGTATTAGGCATTTGTCTATTTTTTATCTTTGTAATGTAGCTTCACAAAATTCTACTCTCCCACTCACACCAGGAAACCAGTTTTTAAGGTCCCAATCTGACTCTGTGAACATAGAGGGATCTCCTTTACTGAATCTAGTCCTCCTACTGTGGTAGACAGCCCCAAGCTGTGCTTTGTTTAACTTTACTATCTTTAGTTTCGTTTTCTTCAAAGGGGTTACTCATAATGGTAAGGTTAAGGATGTGCATACTTCTTTTTAGGATCAGGGTCCTAATGAACAACTAAATATAGTTAGTCTTTTCAGTACCATTATCCTCACATAAGGTGGGCGATAAGATTTTGTGCCTGGTAAATTTTTGACAATTTTGCAAGACAGCACTAATGCACATGTGAGTTGTAGGAGTGTGACATTTGTGTGTTTTTGTCTTAAACTGATTTACCAGCAAAATGACTCAAAATTGAACATAGTCTCCTTACTCGCCACACCTCTAGGGCTGTAAATTGCTTTCATTGTTTGCTTCTTTTCTTTTCTTTTCTTTTCTTTTCTTTTCTTTTCTTTTCTTTTCTTAAGACAACTGTAATTATCCTGTCGTATGTAGGAGTGTACATCAGTGGTCCAGCCCCCGCAAGAGCATGTTCATTTATATAACATACCAGACTAAAGTCAGATACCAATACTATATGAGGAGGCTTTTTCATTTTAGACTACTGGTGCCATTTCATAGGCCTGGTCTACACTGCTGCCGAAATTCAATGGCAGTCAACAATACTTATACATGCTGCTCTTTGTAGCTTGCCTAACTCCCATCAACTTTGTAACTTCCCTTTAGCGTGCTATCTTCGCTGCGCTGCACCGACGGGAAATGCATTCCCATCAACATAGCACTACACCACTTGAGGGAGTAGTTTTAATAGATTGACTTCTCGTTCAACTGAGCATGTCTTTATGGACCGCTCAGTCAATCCAGAAAAATCAATCTGACACCAGCAAATTTGCTGCCATCAGTTTAGACATACCCATAAAGAAAGCCCCAATCCTATCTTTACCCATGGGATTACCTATAGGAACTTCCACCAAAGTTCTTTTTTTCACAAATAAAATTTACAGGCTATGACCTCAAACATAAAAAATCCAGCCGTGTCAAATTATTTTATTACCTCAGAGAAAGGACATGATTTGCATACACTATTCTCAATCTATGGTTTTTTATGTATCCCAGATTCCTACTAAAGAACAAAATCCAAAACCTGCTCACCAAAGAATCAAATGTAATCAAATCTCCAAAGGGCTTATTAGCCACAAAAATAAACCTGTGGCCTTCAAGAAGGTTCATACTTAACTCTTTCCCTTTCCCATCATGATATGTAATGCAGGATCTAATCATTCATTTCTTATATGACTTATCTTCAACAAGAGTTTAAGGTTCAATAAGAAGGAATGATTGATGATGTCCCTTTTTCAATAACACTTCTAGTTCCCAAGAGATTGCTTCTCTGAACTAAACTTTCCAAATTTGAAAAAGAAAAATTCCATTGATTTCACCTGTTTCTTTATCTCACTCCCATAACTTAAAGCAACACACTTTCAGTAATCTATTTCAGTCACTGCATTTTGTCAATTAGGAGGATGAGGAATCACAGACATTTACAAAGGTAATATTTTCATGCATGGATATTTGGATGCAAAAGCTTCCAAGATCCTTGCACTGCTCTATAAATTAACCATGTGAACCTTTGACTAAAAGGATGAAAGTGCTATAGGTAAAATATAGTATAAAAGTTCTAGGACCAAAATATTGACTACCTTTGAGCCTGAGCTATTCTACTGGGGTGAAGCCTTTCAAAATAAAACTACAAATTCATCTATTTTTATTTTTAAGTAATAGCCACTCTCTCTGTGAACCCTACAAATTCTCCATACACATTTCTTCTCAGGTCTGGATCAGTAACTATAGTTAACATATAAATATACTGGGTCAGAGTCACAGCATGGTCAGAGCATCTTTTAAGCCTCCTTTGTGATCTCCTGCTCCCCAGGACTGGTAGCGGTTAGTACAGGCACTGATATAATTTAGAACAAACTTTGGGCTTATGCAGAGTTGCCGCAGATCTGAAAAGGCCATTCCACATCTGGCTATAGGAAGAGATAAGTGCCCTCTGACCATGGCATCTTCCTCCCTGGACACTCCCCCTTCATCAGAGTCAGGAGAGTAAAGTGGCTATGTCACCAGAGTGTTCTCACACACCAGCTGATGACATAAATCGGCTTTCTGGCTTCTTTGGCTATGTCTACACTTGTAAATTTAAGTCAACTTAGCATGTCCACACATATTTAAAGTCGACTTAGGGGGGAACTTACAAAGTCGACCTAGAGCATCCACACTGGATGCCTAGGTCAACTTGTAGGGGCTAGGGGGACCTTGGGCAGGTCCACGGTGGCGGGGGGGGAGGCCCTTGCCCAGTGCCAGGGGGCTCAGTCTTTGCCCCATTGTACCTGGGTACAATGGAGCAAAGTGGGACAGGGACCCTGGCAGGGCATAGGGGCAGGGTGGGCAGGGCTCTGCCCTGCCCTTTGGGGGGGCATGCTAGGCTCCCCCCATGCCCTCCCCAGCAGGGAGGGCAGTGGGAGAGTCCTGGAGAGCCCTAAGTTGACTCTAAGTCGACTTAGGGCTACTCCAGGTCTACACTGACTTAAGTCGACTTTAGGAAGTCGACTTAAGCCTAAAGTCAAATTAAAAGGAGGTTTAATAAAGTCAACTTCATTTTCATTAAGTCGACTTTATTTTCCTTAAGTCGACTTAAGCAGCTTGCTTAAATTGACTTAAGGAAAGTGTAGTGTAGACGCGGATTAAATTAAGTTGACAATTTCTAAGTGTAGATATACCCTTCGTGCCTTTGGAGCAATGCAAAGTGGCTGTAGCACAAGCCAGATATGACCATCTTGTTCTTCGTTCTATATTGATGTCAATCAATGCAAAATCAAAGCTGATTTGGTATGACAGGATGCTGTACAAATATAAGTTGTTAACCATAAGTTCATTCCTCCATCCCATCCATTTAAAAAATAAGGTGAACAATCAGTGTTTGTAAACAAGGCATAATTAGCTGAGGAACAAAGGAAAAGTATTTCAGACTTACAAACAATGGAGAGAAGAGCAATAAAAAGTAAAATTCTAACCATCATTTAATAAGATCTTTTAAGTACACCAAGTACTGGCCCTGAACAAAACACCATCATTCTCTTCAGCAAAGCATTATCTTAATGTTCCACTTGAAATTACCCAGGAGACAAGTAATTTTTTTTTTTACATTAAATATTTAGTGCACTTCAGGAACATGATGCTACAGCTACTTGTCAATGCCATGCTACTCAACTAATACTACCACAATTGTCAGTCACCATTAATGTCCACATTTGCTAATAATTACCTTACAATGGTATCCACTGTTGCCACAGTTTTTTCCAGTTTTTAGTAAGATTTCTAGCAACTCAGTATGCACAGTGGACACATTTTGACACTTGTATAGTTTCTACTGCAGTTGTATTTGATTATCTCTTTTTGTTTTCTTTGTGTGTGGTGACATTTGCATTGGTGTGAGTATAATAAAACTATCAAATCCATCAAGATACTAAAGGAAGAAACAACATTTCTAATGCCTAGGGTAGAGGACAGGGAGTCAGGACTCCTTTCTAATGATAGCTCTTTGGCTGACCCACTTTCCAACCTGGCCATGCATTTAACTTCTCGATACTGGTGTAGCCGTCACCCAGGTGTGTATTTAAGTAGCTCAGCGAAGTTTTCTGAATGTTAATTAATTAGTGTTCATGAAGTGCTTCAAGATCCTTGGGTGAAGTGTACTGCATGGAAAGTGCAAAGCATTAATGCCATCTCAAATCTCCTCTGATTACTTCACCACAGAGACCCAGCTTGAAGTCACAGATACGTTCATTAAAACGATTATCATTTGACAACAGGAAGAGGCATCTCACAAATTCTTCAGAATTAGTGGTTGTAAAACTACAACTTGTACAGCTTGCATCTGCCAGCCTATTGCATAAACAGCTTGTGAGAACATATCACACGAAACCTCTGCAAACTCTACTGGCTACATATTCCTTTTTCAACTGAAGTGCTAATATGCAAGATCTTTGGGGGATTAGGCATATGTGGAAAAGAAAATAAAACTAATCTTTGTTCTGAAATGCTATCTTTAATTGTGGTTTGATACGTAGACCCCACATGGTAAATTATTTGAACTATAACAGAGAGAAGAACAGACAGATTAAACAGAGAGTAGCACCAGAGATTTGGATTGAAGTAATAGAGCCCTTGGCTTTAGACACAGGACAAAACGGCTTGCATGAGTGGCTATTAAATGACCATGAGTTCAAGTTCCCTCACACATCCATGGTCTCACTGCCAGCGGCATTTTTTTTTCTATTTTGGATCTTACGATTCATGATTGTGTGGTGTCTTGAATGTTGCAGTGTCTGCATTATGCAAAAGGGTGTAGTGATTCAGTTGTGACTGCTACTTTTTTGCCACTTATTTTCATTTTTCAGTGCTCCTGTGGCTGAGTAGAGAGAACTTTCTAGCCTCAGAACAAATAACTGGTGTGGTGCTCCTTGCACTCACTTGTGGGACTCCTGTGCAAACTAAATTCATTCCAATAAACTCTCAAGGCTGAGACGCTCATATGGACTGGCATTGTGACAATGTATGCAAGCCATGCAAAGAAACGATGTCACACTCTCTTCCCAAAGACTAGCATAGAGGAGCATGGGGCAGCAGAGTTAGTATTTCAGTGCCCTCTCTCCCCATCCCAACACAGCGGGTCCGTCTACACTTACAAGTTAGGTCAACTTAAGAAGGCTTAAGTCGACTTAAACAAAGCCGTGTCCACCCTGGGCTTTTAGTAAGTCGACTTAAGCATTTCCTTAAGACGACTTAAGGAAAGCTTAAGTTGACTTAGTAACACCTAGTTTTAGGTCTACTTAAGCCTTAAGCCTTAAAGTGTTAAGTCAACTTAATAAGGTCGACTTAGGCTATGTCTACACTAGAAAAGTTGTCGACTTTTGCTAAGTTGACTTAATAAGCTCAACTTTAAGTCGTCTTAACAAAGTCAACTTAACTTTTCTAGTGTAGACATAGCCAGTGGGACTCAATGCTCTTTTTAATTGGTATGTTGTCTGGTCTCAACTCACAACAGGGGCAAATGCTCCTGCCAGTGGCATGCCCAGAATCACTAACAGTAACTTGGAGTTAGATCTATTAGGGTCTGGTTATTTCTTTTTTATAAAGAGCATTCTTAATGCATACACCAACCTTCGCACGTATATGTGCACACATACATGCGCACCCATCCACACACCGAGTGATATGGCAGCCTGCCATAAATTCTGACTGTGTCAGCCCCTTGTAGTGGTCAGGATAAGAGTTCCCTCAGCTACAGTATGCTATTTATCTGGTTCACTTGTTGATTATTCATTTACCTATCAGTTTTGCCCATTTTCTTTGAGTTATCATAGGCCCCATTGAGGTTAGATCGTCTGGCCCTCTTCTAGCAACCTCTTGACTGGCTCTCCACAGTCCCCTCCTTTAAACCCTGTGTGAGGAAAATGTTTTTGCTGCTTTATATAAAAATGATTTTTTTAAGTCATCAACTAGAGATGAAACAATGCACGGACTCTCTCTTCATCACAATTTCATCTGTATCCCCCATCTCTGTTTTCTTAGGACTTGTCTAGACTGATGGTGGCAAATTTGCTGCCGTCAATTCGAACTTCCCAGTTCGAATGAGTGGATCTGTGAAGACCCACTCAATCCATTGACAAGTCAATGCTTTAACTCCAGCCCCTGAACTGGAGTAGTGTGAGTCAAAGGGACAGCATTTCCCTTCATCTTGGTGCAGTGGACCTACCGGATGTTAGGAAGTGAAAGGGAGATATGCAAGTTATTTTAAGTAATTTGCATATCCCCCTTCAACTGCCACTGTAAATGGTGGACAGTGTAGACTAGGGCTTAATAAAGATGAGCTGAGGAGGTGTTTGGATTCAAATGTGAATTAGGTTTAGGATAGAGATCAGGTATGTGGCCAAATCAAGGCTTTGGTAGTGGTTTGATGGTACAGAAATATTATGAGCTGTTCTTGTAAGATTTTTTACCCTAAATGGTAGAAATCCAGAAAAAGCAGCAAATCATTTAAGATTTGCACCACCTCTAAACAGGAAAATAGGCCTATTCTGGTTTCTTATCTGAGCTGGAATTAAAACCATGCAGAATACAAAACCCAATCTCCCTGAAATTGAAGGGGATTCCAGGATAAGGTTCACATCCTGGCTCATCACTAATTCGTACAATTTCAAATAATTTTCATCTGAATGTTTGAGCTATTCAGTATCCAGAGAGCAGTTTCTTGCAAAACAGTATTTCTTCTATTCTGAGTTTGTGTTCATGCACATCCATAATAATTATCAGGGTTCTGCTTCACCACTTAACATTTCTGTGGTTGTAAAACACCAACATCTAGGGTACTGAGCTTAAGCTGATAGCTCTTTACAGCATGGTCTAGAAGCATGTGGTGCCAAACAGGTGTAAAAAAACTTAAAAAAACAAAAACTTTGCTGTGTCCCATGGCTGTGCTAGGCATGTGTTTTCTGATGGCCTCTTGCCAAAGGACTTTTTGAGGAAACAGTTGCCAGTATGTGCTTGTTAAAGTGACATCAGAATAAAAACACTGATTTACAACTTGTGGTGAATATTTTTCAGGAGCCTCAGCTGTCAAAGGATAACACTGCACAAGAATTTGTTTTTCTCTTACGTTCTTAACTCTGTGTTTACCATCGTCCACCTCATCGCAGTAGTGCCTAATCCAGACCTTGTAAAAAGGGATCCTGTAAGTATTCAATTATTCCCTTCTTTTCCAGAACACAGCTAAACAAATCCACTGTGGATGCATTTGTATATAATAGCCTTGCAGTGCACTAGGTGAAAAACACAGGACCAAATTCACAGAGCCTTGCACCAGCAAAGCTCCCATTGGGAAGGTCTTACTCAATAAGAATCCCAGATTTTTTTACTGAAGAGCACGAGGCTTTGAAAGTAAAATAATTCTGTTAGTATCCTGAACAAGCTGAACAAATATCCTGAATGGTGAGAGAGAATTTGCACAATCTGTTGAGCCAGGGAACTCAAAAGTTAAATCACTTTTCTGTCTGCCTGATCTGGGCCTACAGTCCTATTCTCAGCATCAAGTCGAGTGGCTCTGCTTTTAGGTTGCCTGACGATGACTCCTGAAGGATTGAATACCCCTGGCTGTGTCTACTGACTCCTATATATGCCTTTTGTTGGAGAGAGGAAATGAGGAGTAAGTGGCCACCATATGGCTCTATACTCCTTGGGGTCTCCCGCAGGCAAAGGGACCCACAGACAGCCAGTCCACTGGGTTATGGATGCATTGCACTTTGAAGCAGGGACCAGAATTCAGTCCAGTTTTCACTCTTTAATGCCAGTGAGACTGTTAACCAAACTCTTCCCAGTAGCTAGTAAAGCAAGGCACTACCTCAGTTTGTTTGCAGTACCATTATTTCTCTTTAACTAGATTAGGGAGATCTGCATATTGTTGGCTTCTGCCAGGTCATCAGCTATTAAATATTTAAGAAATTCGTGTTAAATACAAATGGCCTGAGTCTGACCTTAGTCGCATTTAGGAATAATTCACCCAAATCTGATACAATTGCACTAGGTACATTGATACTAAATAAGCATCAGGCCTGTGATCTCTATAATTATGTCATAACATTTATCAGTTTGTCTTCTAGTAGGATATTTAAATTATGGCTTAATCATTTCTCTAGTTCTAAGTTTCCAAAAAGCTATTAAACGCTATTACGGTATTACCTGTCTTACATGCATCTTTCAAACATATGCTACCACTTAATCAAGATAATTAAAGAAGTATGTGAATCAACTATAGAAAAATCTGTTCCAGGGACCATCTGGAGATTAAAAAATAGAGCAGAAAAATAATCACACATTCATTCTACCTTACTGCACATTGTCCTATGTTTCCATTTTACGCAAAGGGTACGATAAAAATACTCTTGATATTTGAAGATGAAGACCTTGTACATGATAAGCAAAGCATTAACATCAGGCTGCTGAAATTTAAGTAGGAATAATTACCTCAAGCTCGGGTTAAAAATGATACTTCCTGACAGAAGCGGTAAATTATCTAAATCCTAGCGCTTTTTAATAAACATTGACGTCTCAGCTAAGAATTTTATGCAATGAGAGTATACTGATTTATAAAGGAGACATGAGGCAAATATATGTAAATATTTAGAATCAAAACCTCATTGTGGATGAAAACCAGGCAATGGCAAAGCTTCCATTTACTATAATGGGCCAGGCTTTCTTGGTTTAAATTGGCATAGTTCTATTAAAGTTTGTGGAGATACATCAGTTTACACTGATGATCTGGCTCTTAGTTACCATGATGAAGAGTGCTATAGGAATAACATAGATAGATATTGATTACTTCAAAGCCGTACAAGTACAGAGGTCTGCCAAGTCAGAGCACCTTGCAAGATAAGGGCCTTAATTAGTATCTTAAGTTAGAGGAAATAGATCGGATCACACTTGAAAAGGAAACAAATGTAGAAGGAAATTTACCTGTCCAGTACATTTCTGTTACTGAAGATATTCATATGGCTGGGCCCCAAGTCAACACAGTTTGATTTTTTTATTTTTTTTTGATGAATCAGGACCTTATTCTGTGCCTTCTCCCTCACCATCAACTCTTCTTCTGCCTGGTCCAGCAGTGACGTGCTCCCTAGTATCTAAGACATAAAACCAGGAGTCAGAAGACCTGGGTTCTTCTTCTGACTCACTGGGTAATGTTGGGTGAGTCACATAACCCCTGAATGTCTCCATTTCCATGGAGGGTAATGAAAAAAAGAGGGTAATGAAAAAGAGGGTAATGAAACTTATTCACAAAACACTTTAAAATCTATGGTTAAAGCACCCCCCACGAGCACTAGGCAATACACTATTTTATTATTATTCTATTCATATGATAATGTCATCTTTATACACCTATGGATGGGAAGAGGAAATGAGCTGTTAGGGGCATGTTCTTAAAAAAATAATGAAAATATTTTCACAATTTAATGAATTTATATTTAAATCACACCAGATACATTCCTGTAAAGTTTTCATTTTGTAGTCATTTAACAAAGCAAATAAAGGTTTTATATATTGCTCTGGTCTGTATTTGTTATACCTGCCATTTTTTAAAAAATTCCATTTAAGATCATTGCTTCTGACCTTTTGTAATTTGCAATGTTTGTCCTCATTCCTTCTGTGTATATTCTCAGTCTGACAGACACATGGGTTTGTGCATCTCATGCATTAGAAATATGCAGGTATACATATCATAGTGTGGGAGAGGAATTGTTAAATAATAGATATCTGTGACTGTCTGAAATTCCCATTGATGTAATAGCCAGATATAGATGTGACGTAGATGGTATTTATTCTGCACCATGGAAAAATATTTTAAAAATAAATGTTATTGCACCTTGTTCATCAAACATTTTTCCCTCCTGTAAGTTTCAGAGTAGATTTTAAATATGAGGTAACGCAGAAATGCTACTCATAGTGAACATATATTTATGAAGATGTCAGTAACATCAATGGAAGACAACTCCAAGAAGAAAGAAAGATGTCTGTCTTATTTAATGGATGCTGAGGAGATAAGACCATGAAACAAATTCTTGAGACTAGCTTCCAATACATCCCCCTAAACCTGAGAAGAACCTATTACACACTGCCCCTTGAATATGTTTTTAGCACTGATTTAAAACCATTTTGTGACAATTCCATCAATGTAAAATGGTAAGTGAAACTACTTCTTAAATGTATTTATTATTTTGCTTTTTTTTTTGGTTGTTCTTTCTTATTTGATTCTATTTTTATTATTAATTTCATGTGGATCTGACTGATGGAAGAAAAAGTGATACAAGCCCTGATTTCCCAGGATGAGGGGAAGAAGAAGAACCAAGAGTCTAATGACAATCAGAGAAGAAGAAATGTGTGTACATATGTATAATGCTATGAAACGAAATTCCTTTTTTTTACACTGTAATAAACTGACAGTTGTCAGCTGTCCTTTTAGCTGAAACAACCAAGAATTTCTTTGCTCTGTGTCAAAAAAAAAATGACTAATGAAACCTTGTAAGCCATTCCAGTATTTTCTGTGTGACGGTGAAAAATGCAAAAGTGGAACATTTGCACATTTTCTGGAACAGCAAAAGCCATCCCCCTCATCAAGTCATTGAAAATCCTGAACAGTGAGGTCTTCACTTTAGCTAAAGCGCACTGGCCAGGAATCTGTGAAAAGGAAGTTGAGGATGATGTGCTGTTATCCCCAGGCTGGCCCAACAGATTGCCAAAGCAAGGGGCAACCACTGTATTTTCATCCAATGCCTGATGATTACAGGGTTGGTGGGTGATTAATGAGCAACTAATCACCATCAGATTCTGTACCAGCTGTGGGCATTTTACCATCAGCACAGTGTATGATCCCACCAAGGCCAATGATGCAGCTGCAGATATTTTTTTTTACCATCAACTCTAATCACTCGTTAATGAAACTATAAGAAGAAATGTCAACATGATGCTTGATGACTTTAATGTGCAGGTAGGAAAAGAAAATTACATCAGGACAAGTATGCTCAGGAAGTTTGATATGGGGCAGAAGACGAATGTGCAGCAACTGCTGGAATTTGCAGCTGCCAGCAACATGGTGATCACTGACTAGCTTTTCTGTCAGCCAGAGATTCACAAGCAGAACTGATACAGCCCAGACGGCTTCTCTAGGACTGTTATTAATCATATCCTCCTTAACAATCATTGGCAATTAATGTTGAATGTACAAGTTCACAGAGATGCTTAACTTGATACTTCAACTTCTGCTGACAAACATGCACCTATGACTTTGATGACAGACAGTTAATGAGCTAAAATTAATGCAATTTAACCAAAAGCTCTTATTACAACTAAGTAGGCAACAACTCTACCTTGACAGTCCCAGGAACCTTCACCCCCTGCAGGATCCCCCTGGGCCAACTCTTGCCCATCAAATCTGTGCGGCCTGGGAATGGCATTCCCACTTACTTTAACTCATCAGTGGCATTGTTTCAAGTAATCAGTGCTGATCTCTGCCAGCTTAGTGATGGGGCCTCAGCCTTTCAAACAACATCTGTAGATCACCAAGGAAATGCTCTGAGCTATTGGAGCTAAGTAAAATGAGAGCCCAGAATTTGCATCTTCAAAGATAGATTTGTGGAGAGCAAAAGCAAAGGCTGAGGGGCTTCAACTTTGGAATGAAGTTTCCAGCTGACTGCTACCAGGCATGATCTCCATACCCTCTGTTCATAAGGAAGGTGTGGCATCAGCTTTTCCGGGATGCCAGCATCAGCCAGAATCTGCAGAATCAGTTGCATTGATGGGAAGATCATTTCATGATGCTCCTCAGTTGTCCATCACCTGCAGTCCCTCCTCCACTTGAAGAGGGGAAGGAAGTTAAGGTAGAGTCACCTTCATTCAGCCAAGAAGGGATCTGGCCCAGAGTCCATAAGCTGAAGTCTCAGAAAGCACTAGACGTTTGTAATGTATTACATCTGAGTTGCTGAAAATAGGAGACAGTATTGTACTGCCATTCTGCTTCAGGATCTTGTAAACAGGAATGACATTGTCCTGTTAACTGAGTTAGGAGAATCAATGCAACTGATGGTGGATCTGGTCAGGCAAGAAGCAGCACACATTCATCTGCTTATTAATCTGGATAAAAATAAGTTCCTGGCTATTGCCACCAAAAAACCTCCAGCTCCAGATTACAACCAGGTCATATTAACCTGTCCGGATGGGACATCAAGCATACAGCAGCTCTCAAATATTTGGACTTCCATAGATAGTGCTAGAGGATGCTCAAAAGATATAGCAACAGCTGATGCCATGTTTTGTGCCTTCCATGGGCTTGACAGCCTTTGTGGATATGTTGCTTGCTATGAAGCTGTGGATTTATAGAACCACATTTATCCCAACTCTGTTGTATGGAAGTGAAATGTTGGCACTGAGGAAGGCCAAAGAATACTACATGACATTCTTCAGTTCTTGTCATCTCCATCAGCTGCTCCATAGCAAGTGGCAGGACAAGATCAGAAATGAAGATATTCTAAACTGAACCCAGCAACCACCTCCATCAGCATGGATTCAGTTTCTGCTGCTTTCTTGGTATGGACATACTACAAGGAATGGAAGACCAACACATTCAAAAGTGTGTATCAATGAAAGCTATTACAGAGTCCTTGGTCACGTGAGTACCAAAAGCTCCAGTGTCAGGACATGATTGCTAATGATGGACATAAACTGAATATGCAGTTAAATTACTTTAGAGATCAATCAGAGTGGCATTTGATTTACAAGGAGGCCACATCCCTTTGTGATTTGCTATGTTGATGATGTTTTTTTATAATATCTCTAACACTGATTATAGAGAAAAGTCTTACATCCTGAAATTTAGGAGAACCCTCAGCATTATATTTATTTGTGAACAAGAAGTTAGGTTTTTTTCCCATTAAAAAGTCTAAAAAATATAAATAGAACAGCAGCTTTTTAATCATTTCAACTGATCTTGCATATTAACAATGTAATTTCCCCTGGTCTTATTCCATGACCCTGGTAACCATGTTATTGAATGTTGATGTGTGCATGTAGGAAAAGACACAGTTGGAGTCTAGAAGGATATCTCTGAATAATTTATTCAGGATAAACTGAATAATTTAACAGATGCCCTCATTACTCCCCTACAGTACCACCTGAAATCATTGGGCTTATAGGTTTATATATGAGGGCTGAATTTGGTCACAAGTAACTAGTGGCTGAGTAATTTGAAGCTAGTCTGGAAAAGTTATTACCTAGAGCACTTATTTCACAGCACTTTCTTGTACAGACAGAGAGACTATCTGGATCTTCCTCAGGGGTAGCCATGTTAGTCTGTTTAAGCAAAACAAACTCATCTGACAAAGTGGGTTCTTACCTATGGAAGCTTGTGCCCAAATAAATTTGTTAGTATTTAAGATGCCACAGGACTCCTCGTTTGTTTTGGCTGTTCCTCCTTACCCTGGTTTTCCCTTGTTTCATATAATCACTTCATCATTTGTGCTATAGCTTTCCCCTGATTACCCCGCAATTTTGGTAAGTGTAGTCTAAATGTTTAGAGCAATGCAACAGAGCCCATGATAAGTGATATCACCGTGGCATGGTATCCATTGGGAGAAGAGCATTACTCTTCAGACAGGTACAATAGCTCTGAGTCCTCAAGAAGGGCTATCACTCAGCGACGCTCCTAGGGTGTGTCTATACTTGTAAATTAAGTCGACTTAACCAGGCTTAAGTCGACTTAATTTACTCTGCATCTACTGAGTTTCCTTAATTTGACTTAAGCAGTTCCTTAAGTTGAATTAAGGAAAAGTTAGTTCGAATTAGTAAAACCTCGTTTTACTTCAAACTAATGCTTAATTCGAACTAGTTAGTTTGAATTAAGTCAATGTGGCCATGTTAGTTTGAACTAACTGCTTAGTTCAAACTAACCGGCACATTGACCTTCATACAACTGACTAATTCGAACTAAGCAAGTGACATGCATGGCACTTGCTTAGTTCGAACTAGCATTCTAGTGGGGCCATGCTAGTTGAAATTAAGTTAATTAACTGATTCAAACTAACTTTTGTAAGTGTAGACATAGCCCCAGAGAGGAGGGGGCAGTGTTCATTCTTCCGTCTGCAGGAGCAGCATCATATGGTCCCCTTCCTGCGCATTTTGAAGAGGCATAAGCTGGGAGCAGACTGTCACCAACCCAAGACTGGGTTTGAGTGTGCATTGCCAATCTGCCCTGTGTGAGGAATGGTGTGGTGGTATACCTTGTCAAGTGCATTGCATGAAAAGAATTATGCCTCCAAGAGAAACCACATACCTCTTTCCCACTCCAGCATTAGCATTGCCAGCTCTGCATAAAAGGAAAGTGAAAGACCAGCACTGAATATATTCAATAGTTAAAAACTTTAACAACAAAATTGTGGGCTGTACAATAGAAAAAAATCATGACCACTGGAATGCCATAGATATTCTCACCAGTCACTCATTGAAAGTACAGCCATCATAACTCAAATGAGGTTTTCCTCTGTCTGTAGACAAATATGGAGAGACAGAAAGAAATGAACAGTATATCATGATAAAGTGGGGAGAGGAAAACATATACGATTTATGAAGGTAAAGTGCAATTGGCTTTCCCTTATTGCCTGAGGGATAAACAGGGAATGACAGCCAAGAAAATAAAGGCGATGGGCGATATTGCAGAAGTAGAAACAATTTATAGCTGTTTTCTGAAGGTAACTGTTATCTTCCTTGTCATCACTGCAGCAAGTACCTTCTGCCTTTTGTTATTTATGATTCTTTCTGATGTAGCCTGACAGAGCCTTGAGGAATTTCAGAAATGTAATTGTTTCAGTAACTGAGCCAAAAAAGATCCCATTGAAGATAAATGGTAAAATTCCGATTAACTTCAATATAATCAGCGTTTGCATCAATAAGCTCAAATTTCTGCTTTTCCCAGTCTCTGTTGGACATGGCAAAGATTGCAAAGTCACAAAACAATGCAACTTCCTGCAGATTGTTCCACGTGCTGCATGCTGGATAATAACATTGGAGGACTCGGTTCTTATTACATTAAACTGGGTCTTTATGCACAGAGCTGCTATATCTGCGCTTTAGCATTCCTAGCCATGGTGCCTCTCCAGACTCTTCCATCCCCCTGCCTCCTTCCAAGTTCTGTTCAGATTGCTTACAGGGACAACCAGAGCCATTTTAGATCCCCATAAGTTCAGATCAACCTGAGACCTGTTATAACATACAAACTGGCTGCAACAGCCCACAAGGGGAAATCTGCCCATAACAGATTGCTGAAGTGCAGTGCACTGTAGCCTCACTTCATCCCACCTCTGGCATGTACTACACTCGTGGCTGAGAGGTGCCTGTAGGGTGGCTATGCTGTTACCTAGCCGTTTAGAGATCTCCTATCATACCAAAGAATTCCACAGCCGACAAATCATGTGATCTCTTTGCACTGCCAGAGGTATGCCAGGAGTGACCCTATTGTTCATAACTGTAGACATCTGTGGGACTGATTGGGTGAATAAGATGAACACAGGTGACCTTTTAGCTTTAGTCAGCAAAATATCCACTAGGTTTTGTGTATGTCAGGGAGGATCAAATTCTGGTTTCACTTTCACTTGATGTGAAACCCAACTGAAGTCAATGGGTTTACATAGGGTGTGAGTCTGGGCAAATTGAGATCTTTAAAGAAATATTGTCAACTGAAATTTCACCCAAAATGTAAATGCTGTAAAGCAAAATAGAAACGGTTCTAATTTTGAAAACAAAATCAAATAAAAACATTTGTTTTCAGACAAATAAGCATTCCCCTGAAGTGTGTGAAACCCCAACAGGACAGAGCTAAAAAAAGGGCCGTGAACCCAACTATGTGCAAAGGTGAAACTGACTTCACTGATTCTCATTGGCCAAAGTGATAGGTAAACAGCAATGCTTCAAAGAGGCAGATTTCAGGCCTCT
Source organism: Pelusios castaneus (assembly GCA_007922175.1). Classification (NCBI taxonomy): domain Eukaryota; kingdom Metazoa; phylum Chordata; order Testudines; family Pelomedusidae; genus Pelusios; species Pelusios castaneus. Next base: position 2,589,037 of record ML685951.1, read on the forward strand.
ACGATGATGGGGACATCAAAGAGAGATAGATGTCTAATCCACATAGGCACTTTTGAAAATCCCAATAGGCATCTCTCAGCATTTTAGGTGTCTAAATATTTTTGTGAATCTGCATCACCAAACCTGTTTTTGCATTGCTCACAGAGACATTCACGCAGTAGTATATCAAGCAGCTGAAGGTGGCCATGGTCAATCTCCCATGGTTTTCTTGAACAACTCTAACTTGTTCTGGCTGCAGTGAGGCAAAAATTATCAGACTGAGAATTTGAGTTGACTGAAAAATTCACAGATGAATGCCACTCTGCCTGTGTTCCTGTATATCACACCACTGTGCTGCACAGACTGCATGTTGGCTTGGACCCTTGTTCATTCAGAGGTGCTTTGTGTCTCTCCATTTTACACCGCTTCAAACTCACGCTGGGCTTCACAGTGTCACTCTTACTAATCCTGTTCATAGGATCAGTGGCTGGGACTTGCCTTAGAGCATTTCAACACTTAAATCGAAGGTAGGAGGGTTTGCTGCAGAGAAATATAAAGCCCACCCTGAAGAGGATAAATGTGCTATTTTCACAGCACTCCAATCACTGCTAGCAAAGTGAGCAAAGTGTTTCTCCTAGGAATTCTGATTGGAACTACCACATGGCGAGCAGAGGAGTGGCCTACTTTTTTTTATTATTTTTTTCTAATTTTAAAACCAAAACAGAAGAGCTGTACCTTAATTTGCAGTTGCCCCAGAATCATCGCTAATGAAATATACAAATAAGATGTCATGGGATAAAAGGGAAGGTCCTTTCATGGATTGAGAACTGGTT
>ML685951.1:2590248-2683413 GCA_007922175.1 Pelusios castaneus
GTCTGACCCAGTACGGCCTTTCTTATGTTCTTATGTTCTTATGATGTTCAAATCCAATTAGTTTCCTTCTCTCAAGCTAGTTTGCCGAGACAAACATGCAAGCACGGTTTGATGAATCAGGACTTGTAGGCTGCTATCAAGCCTGTACCCCCGTGACAGCTAGCCTGATATTAATTAGCCTTTGTCTGTTGGTGAAGAAATGTTTCTTTCCTAACAACAAATTCTGTGAAATTAATAGCGAGTGGCACCATCCTTCAGAATGGGAACTAGAGTTGTCATGAACCTCCTAGTAAGAATTATTTGTACACTGCTGAGTCCCATTCCTAACGGGGAAGCCACACAGGAAAATAAATCCACTTAAAATAATGTGCAGAGGTCAAGACAAACCACCCCCACTAAGTTCCAGAGGGGTAGCTGTGTCAGTCTACTACAGCAAAACAAACAAGAAGTTCTGTGGCCTTTTTAAAGACCAACAAATTTATTTATTTTATAAGCTTTTGTGAGCACAATTCCATTTGAAATAGAATTCTCCCCACAAAAGCTTATGTGATAAATAAATTTGTTGGTCTTTAAAAGTGTCATAGGACTCCTTTTTTGTTTCACTCCCACTAAGGAGATTTTAAGTTAAGGATACCACAGGCTATGTCTACACTGGGGAATTTAGGTCGACTTAAATAAGTTGACTTTAATAAGTTGACTTTAAGTCGACCTTATTAAGTCGACTTAGAGAGTCCACACAGGACTCCTAAATCGACTTAAAGTGGGCCTTACTAACTCGACTTAGAGACTCTATATTAGACTCTCTAAGTCGACTGGTTCGGTCCAGGGAGAGCCAGCCCCACACGGGGCTGGCTGTCCCCGGGGCAGCAAGCCCCTGAGCGGTCCAAGGGAGAAGGGAGCATGGAGCTCCCTTCTGCCCCAGATTACTCAGCTCCCTTCTGCTTGGGACTTCTTAGGTCCCGGGCAGAAGGGAACCCCTCTAGCTGGGACTGCTCGGGTCCCGGAGAGAACTTCCCTGGGACCTGAGTGGTCCCGGCCAGGAGGAAGAGCTGGAGACCCACGCTCCAGCTGCTCGGCAGCTGCAGCGCGGGGCTTCCTTCTCCCTGGAACCCATGCTCCAGCTGCCGGCTGCTGAGCCGAGCGGTCACGGCCAGGAGGGAGCGCAGGCCAGCTGCCAAGCTGGAGTGCAGGTCTCCCGCTCTCCCTCCTAGTCGGGACTGCAGGGTTCCGGCTAGGAGGGAGCGTGGGGCTCCCTTCTCCCCAGGACCACACTCCAGCTGCTCAGCACCTGGAGCGCGGGTCCTGGGGAGAAGGAAGCGTGTGGCTTCCTTCTTGCTAGGACCATGCCCTGCGGTCCCTTCTTGCCAGGACCTGAGTGGTCACGGGGAGAAGGGAGCCCCGTGGTCCCTTCTTGCTGGGACCTGAGTGGTTCCAGCGAGAAGGAAGCTCCCTTCCCCCATGCCCTAAGTCAACTAAGTCGACTTAGGGCATCCACACCACTTAAGTCGACTTAAAAAGTTGACTTAAGCTTCAAAGTCAACTTTATATGAGGTGTTATAAAGTCGACTTTGAATTTCCTTAAGTCGTCTTAAACAGCAGCTGAAGTCGACTTAAGGAAATGCCAGTGTGGACGCAGAGTAAATTAAGTCGACTTAAGCATGCTTAAGTCGACTTAATTTACTAGTGTAGATACACCCACAGTGTCCTCATTGATCTGAGCCCTGCCTTGTGCTTCCTCAGCGCTAGGGGCCAGCTTTGGAGTGGTGCTTGTGCTGCCGTACGGTTCAGGAAGACACACTCCACATATATGTGTGGCTGCACAGGGACTGTTCATAAGAGAGCTTCTTAGAAGGGGACAGGGTCCTGGTTCACAAAGCAGGATTGCCACACCAAGGGGAGCAATTTATTTCGCCACTGCCTCTTGATGGAGCATGCCACATTCTCCCTGTGCACAAGGAGCAGCACCAAAGATCTCATGCTTTCCTAGGAGCTGTGGCTTAAAAGTAACAGTCTAACTGTGTAACAGTGAAGGCTCTTCTACACTGGAGTCTCAGAACACTGGAGAATCTTTCATGTGTAGGACCACATCCTGGGCCCATGTGCAAAGTACGCATTATGGGATGGGCAATTTCACAGGAATCATGGAAAGAGAACCCTTCCCTACACCAATGTGCACAGCACTCCATTCCTCAGCAATGGCTGCTGCTGGCCCAAATTCCCCTGTATGAGTTGTTCTGAACAGCCCCCACCTTCTGAACAGCCACAGAGACTCAGGTGGCATAGCAGGACTCTGGCATGCAACTGGTGTGGAATACCCTGCACTCGTCAGCTTCTTCCTACAAGCACACGCCAAAGAACTGCACTAAGGCTACATCTACACAGGCAATTTAAGTTGACTTAAGGAAGCTTAAGTTGACTTAAATTAAGCCACGTCCACACTAGGCTTTCATTAAGTCGACTTAAGAAATTCCTTAAGTCGACTTAATGAAAGCTTAAGTCAACTTTGTTACTACCATTCATTAGATCGACTTAACCCTTAAGTCAACTCCTTAAGTCGACTTAAGGAGGGTGTGGACATGGAGTAACCCTTAAGTCGACTTTATTAAGTCAACTTAAGGGTGGTCAGATTGACTTAACAAAGTGGACTAAGTCGACTTAGTCCACTTTGTTAAGTCGACTTTAATAAGGTTGACTTAAAGTCAACTTAAAGTTGACCTTATTAAAGTCGACTTAACAAAGTCGACTTAACTTTTCTATTGTAGACATAGCCTAAGAGCCTACTGTGCTCATGGAGGGCAGGCAGGATTTGGCTCCAGCTGATGTTGCAACCCCTCCTTTGCACCGCAGGCCTCAGTTATGGATTATATGGCAGCCTAAATGTAGCATTTCTTCAAGTTTGCCTCAGTTGCTTAACCTTATTGGAGGGTCATTTACAAAGGAAGTATCTGCCAACAGTAAACGCAAGGCCTAATTCACCACTGCAGTGTTCCAGTTTTACTCTAGTCTAGTGTGACTGCTGAATTCATTGGAATACACTGGCATAAAACAGGAGTAAGTCAACAGTGAGTCATCTTAATCAGCCTCCCTTGATAGATCCTAGGGATGAACAACAATCCCTGCTACCTACAGCTTGACAGAATTAGAACTGATGAAGGTATACTGTGAATACTGAATTGAAATATACTGAAAACAAAAAGAATGTATTTTCGCCCTCATTTATGAATGTCCTATTAAAAATGAATGTACTATATTTCCCTGGGTGGAATAATATTTTCATTCATTTTTAAGACAGATTTGTGAAGGGCTAAACAGCTTAGAAACAAAGCAGTTTATCTCCAAAATTTTATATTCTTATTTATTTTTTCATAACTATTTAAAAAAAAAAAGACCACATTTAGAGTTGCATTTCATCCCAGAAGCATCAAATTCCCTTTTCAGGCAGCAGTTTCATGGCAAGAAGTGAGATAATGACCAGTCATATTCAACCTGTAGGCTCCAAAGTATGAATGATAATAGAACATTTGCAGCATACTTAGATGGTGCTTCAGTGAAGAGCACTAATATTCAGTGTCACACACACAACAGTTGAATTCAGCTTGAAAACAAATCATGCAGCTTCCCTTCATGAGAAATATTCAGACTTTCTCAATAAAATTATCAGTGATGCTTTATTACACCAAATAAATCAGCTGATAGCTGAAGAGAAAAAAGAAAATAACTGTGGGATTAAGAGCAAATCTTTTATTTTGGGCCAGATTCTGCTGCCTTGCCACCACAGCCTTTCTCTTTTTGAGTGTTCCTGTTAACATCTCTCCTTTTAAGGCAGTGTCTCTTTGTTCAGCCATCCTGGTAGATCTAAACTATCATATTATCTGAGAGAAAGAGTTTATGTTCTATGGCCATAAATTCCATGACCTGTGTTAAGTTCAGTAGCCTGTGTTATACAGGAGATCAGACTAGCTCAGTGTTTCTCAACCTTTAGTGGACCAGGGAACACCTAAAGGTATTGATTATTTTATGCAGAACACCTGATGAAAACATTCTCAAAAAAGCTGGTAACAGTGGCGGGGTAAAATAAATGCCCCAGTCACAGCAAAGCTTCCAGATGTGCTCAACACCTGATGCTGTGTACTTGGAAACTTTGCTGCAGCTGGGTCATTAAATTGCTTCTCCCCCCCTTGTCACTCACCCCCTACCCCCATGGGGAGGGGTCCAGGTGGGTCACAGAACATCTGCACTATGTCTGAGCAGCACTAGTGTTCCACAGAACACCAGCTGAGAAACACTGGACTAGACTATCACAATGGTCTATGAATCTATTCAGATATTCCAGGTAGGCAAGTCCCACATACTTTTTTCTCGAAACAACATTTAATATTCCACTTCCGTCTAATAAGAAAGCAGAGTGTATCCAATAGCAGTGCAGCAATGTGTTCCCAAGTCATAACTTATTAGAGTGACCCCATGTCCCGTTTTGGACAGGACAGTCTCCTTTTTGAACTCTGCCCTGGACATCAAATTTTTTTTGGCAAAACTGGGCATTTGTCCTACTTGCTCTCACCAATGTTACGTCCTCTGTTAACAGAGAGCTAATCACTTTCTCCATAAATGTAACTCTAAAAGATCTTATGTTGTAGTCCCATGTAAAGTGTGTTGCGGTGTCAACTCTTAAAATGGTAATAGCATGGAGAACTCCAGCAAGTTCTGAGAGAAAGGCTGTACCTTCCTTGCCAGCTGTGAGTGAAAACAGCAGTCTCAACCACAGCTGCCATCTGAACATTCAGGAGCCACTGTGCCTCTGACATGACCCCAAATTGCAAACTTGAGCAATAAACAGAGGGAACAGTGTTGATTTATTCTACGGTTTAATCTGCTTGCTTATCCAAACTTTCAAGCATTACCATGGGCTTCTCTGAGTTGTCCTAAGTCAACTAGCTCTCATCCATCAGCACTCACATTCCGATAGTGACTATGCTAATCAGCATGAATTAATAGACCAGGATAACCTGGTTTTTATTATCGGCCATACACACCAGGTCATCACTCTTGCACGTCTTACATATTTGTGCCATCTATGAAAGACAACTGTTTCTTCAAATATCCCACAGCTATGAATCCTTCCTCACTTGCTCTAGTTTTAATAGGTCATTTGGACTCACATGACCTGAATTTTGGCAATGATGGGAAGTCTGTTTTCTACCACATCCACCTTGGCACTCTTATCAAACACTAGAGAGAGACTATATTTATTCTAATCTTTGTATGGACTGAATAGTGAGTCCCTGAAGGGCTGTACCTATTGAGTGGAGTGGAATGATTGTTGAGTGAACTCTTGACAGGAATCGTTCTCTGTGCTTTAGTGAGATGTTTACTCCCTTTCCTTTTGATTATCCTCAAGAGACCTAAGCAGTCTGGAGTGCCGCATCTTCCCCAGTAGCTAGGAGACTTGCAGGAAGCAAGTATCCTATTTCAGATATATGTATAAGTGGCAGAAATACCTAGTTACTATTATTACAGGAGCTGATCTTGGACTTCTTTTAATGTTACCATCTACTTTCTATTCTAAAAGGCAGAATTGCAAGTAGATTGTATGTCATTTGCCCCAGCAACACATATATGACAAAATCAGAGTTAGCCATCATATTGTGTTTAAATGTTAGATTAATTATCATGAATGCTAATATATGTCATGGGAGTGAATATGGCACTGAGTGCATTTGATGGGTTAGGCTGCCTTTCATCTGCTTTTTCAAATCAAAGCACCTACAGGAAGGAGTCCTTGAATGACTCTGAGCTACTTTATTATTCTGCAAATACAAAAACAATACACTTAAAAATGTTACTGTTGTGGCCTAAGTGTCAAGAGGCAGATAATTCTCAATGAACTTGTTGCTACTTGATGAGCTATTTAAATTAAAGGACAATGTTGCCACAAGATCAAAAGGGTATAAATTAGCCATGAATAAATTTGGGCTGGAAATTAGAAGGTTTCGAACTATCATAGGAAGATGGTTCTGGAACAGCCATACAGTAGAGAAAGTGGGGCTAGTTTTAAATGGAGCTTGATAAATTTCTGAGTGGGATTATATTACCAGCATTAGCAGGGGACGGGATTTAATGGCTCAGGTTGCCCAGTTCAGTTCTTTGTCACAGATTTCTTTCTGTGAATATCTCATAAATAGTGTTCAAATTGAAAGGGTAAATCTCTTATCATTAACCCACCCCACCCAGCCCTTGGAAATCTCATTCTCATTTATTCCTTGCACAAAACTTCAGTTGAAGGTCTCATTTTCAGCTCCTGGCATCCACTTCTGCACAGAGTTGCACATGGACTTCTTTATATTAACGCATGAATGAACAAGACAGATTCTACTGCTTACCCATAGTAAGCAATTGCATATCACTGGCAAAGCCAAAAGGGTTTGTCCATAAATATTCTACCACTTAGGGGAATGGAGGCTAGACGCTGACTGCATACACGCAGTAAACATGCTTGCTGCTGTGTGAGTGCACAATGCTGCACATGAATAGGTGGAAGCCAAGATGCGGCACCTCACTCAGCAAGATTTTGCACAACCCATTAATATTAATGGGGCTATTGCTTGTGTACTGACTAGAATAGGGAATTTCCACATAGATCAAGGAGGAGGAAAGAATCTTCTCTCGGGATGCAAAGCATCAGTGCATTTTCACAGCTCTTTTAGGCTAGTACCCAGTACCACTCCACTGACTACATCCTCAGACATGATGTCTCCTCATTGCTGTCTTGGAAAAAGCCACCATGGTGTACTGCTCTGACAGAGTGGGGTTCTCTTTGCATGGCCATTTGTTCCATTACACCACCCAGTGTAGTGGACATAGTGAAGTTCAGCAGCTTTTAGGGCCAGCATATGGTGTAGGTCAGGATATTGCCCCATCGTGGGTTCTTTTTCTGATCCTTTTCTTCTCATTACTTCACACGTTGACTTTGACCCTGCAAATCCTGGCAGAGCCCATGAAAGGGCAAATGTAAATAGGGGGGCATACTAACAAATCAACATAGCTCCATTGCAGTCTAAGGTGCTACAGGAACTTATCCAGGATGATGATCTACCCTAATGTGATTGGTTCCATATTCATAGGATAGGACGAAGGATAAAATCTAAAATAAGCCAGCAAGCTGAGTGAGGAGCTGTTTATGTTAGGCAATGGGAGATACAAAGGCATGAGTGTTTTCTAAGTACTTAATCACCTGAATCCAGGTCAGAAGGTGACACTTCAGCTTCTCCTATTGTAGCTATGCCATGTTACATAAATAATTAAATAGTCACTGGCCCAGAGAGAAAATGAGAATGATTCTATAGCTGTGGGTTTAGGGCATCTAGGGAGTTAGTCCTCCTCCAAAGACTATTTAAGAATTTTATATAATGTGAAACAAGCTTCAACAGGAGATCCCCACCTTAGGAAAGCCCATAGCCCAGTGGTTAGGGCACTTATCTGGGTGATAGGTGTTCACATTCCTGCTTCACACCAGGGAGAGGGGGATTTGCTACAGGGTCTTACCTGGGTTTCCCATTTCCTGCAATCTAATCTATGAAACAGACTTTCATGAGGCCCTGTATCTTGTTTATGAGCGAGATTTCTCCAGGATGCTTTGGGGTCATGTTAAGAAAAGCTAAATGCTAACTTGCTAAAAATTAGCACCACAAGAAATATTAACCAAGGAATATTATTTTTAGTAGTATCCGAATATGCAGGAACAGATGCTTATGTTATCAAAATTTAATAACCTTAACAAAAAGCTATAAGTAAATAACAGATGTCTGAAATGTATCAGAAAAAGATGCTAAATATATAAAGTATCCGTTTGTGTAAAAGAGGAAATAATAGAAGCAAACTACAAAGGGGAGCTATGAGAATGGCAATTTTTAAACCATTTTCAGAACCAAGACTGGGATCAGCATGCTGTAAATGGAGTACTGATTCTCCAGATTTGGGTAACTATGGGTGCATCGATACTTGTAAATTAAGTCGACTTAAGCTTGCTTAAGTCGACTTAATTTACTCTGCGTCTACACTACACTTTCCTTAAGTCGACTTAAGCAACTTTTTCAAGTTGACTTAAGCCAGTGTAGACATGGAGTAGCCGTAAGTCGACTTAGGGCTACTCCAGGACTCCCTCATTGCCCTCCCTGCCACTGGGGGGGGGGGCACAGGGAGAGCCTGGCATGCCCCTCCCCCCACACCCTGCCCCTATGCCCTGCCAGGGTCCCTGTCCCCCTTTGCCCCATTGTACCCATGTACAATGGGGCAAAGGCTGAGCCCCCTGGCACTGGGCAAGGGGTGCCTCCCCTGTCTCTGTGGACCTGCCCTAGGTCCCCCTAACCCCTAGAAGTCGACCTAGGCATCCAGTGTGGATGCTCTAGGTTGACTTTGTAAGTTCCCCCTAAGTCGACTTTAAATTTAGGTGTAGACATGCTAAGTCGACTTAACTAAGTCAACTTAAAGTTGACTTAGTTAAGTCGACTTAGCTAAAGTTGACCTAAATTTACAAGTGTAGACATAGCCTATGATATTTGGCACTGTTCTAATGTCTCATTTTCTAACAAATTCAGTTAGTGTGTTGAATTCTGATTTATCCAAGATCTCTCTAATTATTTGATAAAGTCAAACCATATAAGATTTGGGTTATTAATTTATTATTGCTGATCATTTATGGATCAGGGGAACCCTGGTCTTCAGGGGTGAGTGCTCTAATCACTGTGCTAATGCTTATGTCGTTGGGATACCCCCACCACTGTTCTAGGCAAAGACCTATCTGTTAGGCAGCTTCTGAGGACAACTACTGGACTGGGCCCCAGAGGCAAGATGGGGCGGGGAAGGGAGAAATGCCTACTATGAAGATTCAACTGGACATTAGGTACCTAGGCATAAGGACTGAGGTGGCTTCTGCATGTCCACTGACAGATTTTTAGATGCCTTGGTGATGTTACACACAGAAATTTGATTGCCTCAGGACTTCTGGAACCTATAGGAGTAGGTAGTAACTGTGTGGGGATTTTGAGACCTAAATTTTGGCTTTAGGTATCTCACATGGCAATTAGACACCCAACTCCCTTTGTGGAACTAGCCTATAATGGGATATTCAAAAGTGTTTAGGCACCTTTGGGATTTAGGCACATAGGTGCTTTTGAAAATCCCACTAGGCATCTACCTGCATGTCTAGTGACCTATATACCTTTACAATTACGTCCTTTAGAAACTTGATTCTGATTCTGCTTTCAGTGAGACATAGGTATTAAGTGCCTACGTCATTTTTTAAAATGGGATTTAGGATTCTACCTCATGTGGGCATTTTTTGAGAATTTTACTCTTTTAAAATTGCACATATGTATCTCTAAGCTACACAAAATGCAGTGCACTGCTGAGCAGATGTGTTCATTTTGCTTTTAAAAATTTAATTTTTTTAAAAAGTATATTAAACCATCAATCTTAGGCTGAAAGCCTGTGTGCCATATTTGTGACTGGAACATGTTTTACTGGGTGAGTCATAAACTTCTGAAAATAGGTACTGACATATGAGTGGGTATGATGTGTTCTGATAGTCAGTGATTTAAAGGCGCAATGCTTAGCATAACATTACTTTGGAAAACTACTTTATTGCTTATTTGTCCAATTTGGAATGTTAGGATAGTTTCCTAGAATAATAATCTAATAACCAGAAGAAACTGTGAGGCAGCTCAGAAGCTGAAACCCAACTCACTCCCTTTGAATGCTAAATTATGTCTAAGAAAATATTTTATTGCCTTCAAACTGAATACAGATAATAAATCACATATAGCTACTGCAGCAGTCAGGACTACTGTTCAATGGAGCATATCGTCAGCTGGTGTATATCAGGAGAGTTCCATTGAAGTCAATGGAACTGTACTAACTGACCCCAGCATGAGGATCTAATATGTTTATTTTTCTTTAAAACAAATTGAGGCAAACTTGGCAGCCTTTGACTTAATCTGACCCCCGTCGGTGGCTTAATATAAAAATAATAAGCTTGTCTGGCTCATTGTCACAGAGCTATTTCTTTGAAATTGTTTAAACACCCAGAGTGACCATAAATAAATAGAGAGGGAATTAGAAGGGAGAGGTTATATTCTGTGTAGACAGCATTTGCTTTAATACGCTTAGAACTGGATTTTTCAAAGCTGGCCCAGTGAAATATAAACACCAGATCACCAGGTCAACCTGACCTGCTGCACACAGTGGGGAATGGCTCTGAGGGAAGGCAGGCAGGAAATCAACAAGAGTTTCCTCACTTGTGTGAGGACCAAAGTTGGCTTCATTCATCCAAACTAATGAGACAGTCCAAAACTCTATCCAGTATCAAACAGTGATTCATTTTCCATGCTATTTGATGGTGGTGTGCTATTTGTATGCAGTCCTCATGGATTTTGATAATAATGAAGTAATAATAATTAATGCTTAGCTCATGAACAGTGCTTTTTTATTCGGAGATGATCAGGTGGCATGGAAAGTCCTGTCTGAGATGTGGCAGGTATATATGAGTAAGTGCCCTTACATTAACTGAGGAGCAGCTAAAATCTAACTTGCAGTATAATGCAAAATCAGTCCTGCAAGACAATCCACATGAGTGGACCCCTGAATGGAGCTCTGGATGGAGCTCCTCTATGGATCTTTTGGTAGGATTTGGGGCTGTAGTCCTTAAGAACTTCACAGAATCCTGCCTCTGATTTCTCTTTCTAAAATGTGATTGTACAGACATGTGTAATTGTAGTCCAACCCCCTGCTAAAAAGCAGGACCACTCCTGTAAAAAAGGGGGCTGGGGAACATGACTTACGAGGAGAGACTGAAGGAACTAGGCTTATTTAGTCTACAGAAGAGAAGTCTGAGGGGAGATTTGATATCAACCTTCAACTACTTGAAGAGGTGCTCCAAAGAGGAGGGAGCTAGGCTGTTCTCAATGGTAACAGAGGACAGAACAAGGAGCAATGGTTTCAAATTACAGCTGGGGAGGTCAAGGTTGGATATTAGGAAAAACTTTCTCACTAGGAGGGTGGTGAAGCATTGGAATGGGCTACCTAGGGAGGTGGTAGAATCTCCATCTTTGGTTTTATATTATATTATAAATATTATATTTAGATTTATATTAGACAAAACCCTGGCTGGGGTGATTTAGTGGGAGTGGTCCTGCTTTTTAGCAGGGGGTTGGACTAGATGATCTCATGAGGTCCCTTCCAACCCTATTATTCTATGATTCTATATTCCAGTTAGTTTCTGTATCTCCTGCATTATTTCTATGTGTTACAGCTGGAAAGGTTTCCAAGAAATAGATAGTAGAATATTACATTGTTATTATTATTATTATTTATTATGGAATCACCTAGAAGCCAAAGCTCAAATGTGCTAGGCTCTTTGGGTATGTCTACACTAGGTCTTAAGGACCCTTAAGTCAACCTAAATTACTCCCTGTCTACATCAGACTTTCATTAAGTCAACTTAAGAAATTCCTTAAGTCGACTTAATGAAAGCTTAAATTGACCTAATAAGAACCGCTCATTAGGTCGACTTAAGCCTTGAGTCGACTCCTTAAGTCAACATAAGGATGGTGTGGACAAGGAGTAACCCTTAAATTGACTTTATTAAGTCGATTTAAGGGTGGTTAGGGTGACTTAACAAAGTGGACTAAGTCGACTTAACTTTAAGTCGACTTAATCAAGTCGACAATATGGTTGGCTTTAAGTTGACTTAAAGTCGACCTTATTGAGTTGACTTAACAAAGTTGACTTAACTTTTTCTAGTGTAGACGTAGCCTTTCAGACACATAACTGGGAGAAAATCTCTAACCCAAAAAGATTATACTCTAAGCCAGCTGGTGCAATTGGTGCTGCTGGTCCACTGTAGAGCTTCAGTGAAGACACTACTATGCCAACGGGAGAGCTCCTCCCATCAGTATATTTAATCCTCTTCTATGAAAGGCAGTAGCTATGGCAACTGGAGAAGCCCTCCTATCAACATAGTGCTGTCTACACTGAGAGTTAAGTTAGGATAATTGCATTGCTCAGAGGCATGGATTTTTCACAACCCTGAACACCATAGTGACACCAATGTCAGTTTAGACCAGCCCTAACTAACTTGAGCATGAGATGTGACAGACCCACAATAAATTATCTTTTTTAAAGAGGATTATGCAAGTCACAGATATTAGGCATGTAAATGATGGAAGGTTCGTGCCTTTAACTTTTTTGCATTTCCAGTATCCAGTAACATAAATACTTTACAGAGACGTAGTTTGGGGTAGGATTGGTTTTGCGTAGCTCAAACAAACTTGTGCTGATATAGTGTTTCTATATTTCTTAGCATTTTTAGTAACAAATGCATTTTTAGTAACATGGCAAATGACTTGGTAACTCTGCATGCCAATAATGTAAAGTCTTCTTCACCACTGGGTTTTTTCTCTGTGTTAATAGAACTGATACGGGCTAAAAAAAAAAAAAACCCACGGCTCGTTGCTGTAGCTGTTACACTCAAATTCCATGACACCACTTGTCCACAAATGAAAGAGGCTGTACTATTTTGTTCATCATAAGCCAAAACTGATTTCTTCCATGTTTTGAATAATGTTCATTAAATATGATTCATCTTAATAGATTGCCAGGTTTAAGCCATTCAAACCAATTTTTTTGAATTTATTCTCACATTAATGAGCTGTGATCCAAGCGTAATCAAACTCATCCCTCATGCCGAGTCTGATAGTTTTCTTAAATTGATTGCATATCTGGTGACTAAGTGCCTCAAAGAAGCCATAAATTGATATGGGTGTGTGGGAATTAGCTTGTCAGATAGGTACAGAATTTAATTTAGAAAGCTACAAACTTTAATTGTTTGGGGTGGGTGAAATAACTGTGAAGAAAATGAAGCTTGGGAAGTGTTGCACCATGGGAAATAAATACAGCAAGTGTCTATGAAATTTGCTTACGTGTGACTTAGATCCTGAATGTGAAGAGAAAACTAAAACAATAACTGATTTTGCTCAATTTATCCTATAAGTGTGGACATGTGCCTGGTGAAAAATGCAATTGCAGCTGCCATTCACAGTGCAATGAACTCCATATTTAATACAATGTCAGATGGGAAATTCAAAATCTTTGTTATGGCAGTAGCTGGCCAGAGAGCAACTGGCAGCAACTAGCAATCATTTCTTCCCCTCTCAGCCCCCAAACATTGGTAATTGACTATATAGCACCATTCCCGGAGTCAGCACTACCAACTAAAATGGCCTTTAATGGGACATAGGGGCACTCTGTGCTGCGCACAACTGTTCAATATTCAGGCACCAGACACGGTGCCTACAGGAATGGTGGCACTCTCAGATAATTATCATGATTCACAATAGCTGTTAGATGGATCGTTTATCTGAAGATGTCAAGCTGATGCCCTACGACACTCAAGGGAGTGTATGGCTGTCACTGACAATGTAAGACATGCTGGTCTTGATCCACTCCATCTGCAAGATAGTGATGAGTTCACCAAGAAAATTCACTGACATTTTAGACCTTGGCTTAGTTACTTTATGTGAAGTAGGATGCCAACACAATTCAACTGTAATCTTTACAAAGTTCCGTTTGCCTGTCAGCCCAGGCAATGCTCAAGAGGACGAGAGATCAATGAGAAGTGAATGGAGAAAGGTTGGCCCCCAGCTGACTGGCTATATTCAGCACATGCTGAGGGCTGAGACATGACCCAGACTTGTGAAAAACAAGATGAGAAGCAATTAAACACCATAATGAGCATATTTGCATATATAAAAAACAGGATTTGATTTCTTTATGACAAAACCTTTGTATTACATCTTATTTCTCTGTCTGTGTGCTTTGTAAAAGCTACTCGGATGCACCATGGATAATTATGTACTGTCTAGTCTGCCTGTGCAGGAAGTGGAAAACAATACGATGAAAATAAAGTCAGTTCTTCAAGTTAATTCTGTCAGCCCCACATTTTCATAAGCCTGGAAATTCACACCCAAGTACTGAAACACAAGTAACTGTGTGCGCTTTATGGCAAGAAAAGATGGTTCGGAGGAGTGATAAAACAAGCTTTTTTAGTAAGGAGTGGGCTCTGTCCTTCAGAGAGCTATAATATGTACAGTACTCTGCTTGAAGGACAGAAAAAAAAGTCTCCTTTGGAGCTATCGTACAAAGAGGCAAATAAAGCCTAAACCTGCTTCATAGCCCAAGTATGCAGGCTGTGCCCTGGGAAGATCTACGGAATAGTAGCTGTCACTCCACACTACTGCAGCCTTGGTGTTCTCAAGTTCCTGTGCTTCCCCACCACAAGCCAGTGGATACAGCTGGACACTACAGCAAAAATCTTAGCCCATCCCATCCTCAAGACCACCTTGCATGTTAGGAGGCAGGGAGCCCCTATGTATACAAACAGAATTCTCCTCATATACAATGGCCATAAGATTTGATTTGAAGAGAACTGGAAATCTAGAACCGTATAGAAATCCTGAATTGTAAAGGAACTGGGATTGCCCTACTCAGTTCTCAGAGCGTGATTGTTTTATTGACACTAACCAGTTTAGGGAAAGATACAGAGTTGTACCACACCACTGGAGCTTTGGTAGGTAGGCAGAAAATGGTGGAATATCAGGCTTCCCTCCACAGCCTGCCAGCTCTGATCGCCTGTGCAAGGCCATGGCTGGGCCTTCACATGGTCCCTTTTCAGTTTCTAGTAGCGATAGCTTCATGCAGTGCTTGTGCTCAGAACAGGACAAGAATGCAATTATGCTTAACCTCGCATTGAGGTCACAAAGCTCACAGGACCTTCACACCTTCTTCCTTTTGGAAAGATGACACAGTCGCTGAACACAGCCTGGCCCTTTCTAGATCCTCTCCTTTTTTCCCCCTCGTTGTGTTTTTTGCTTCTATAAAAGCAGTGCAAAGTACAATAATATTGCATGTAACTTTAGAAGCATCATAATCAGGAGAAGCTTCCACTGATACCAGTTGCAGTCCTTCCTCAATAAGCAGTGAAGAAGAGCTCTAGGCCTCTGGGCTACATTAGAAAACAAGGCCTGTTTAACTACATCAGTGAGGGGTACTAAAAATCTACACCCCTGGGCCCTGAATGGTTTAGTTAAGCCAACGTTCAGTCCATGTAGAAAGCACTAAATTGATGGAAGAATTCTGTCGACCTAGCTACTGCCTCTGTGGGAGATGGATGACCTTTGCTGACAGAAAAACTTCTCCTCTCGAAATTCGTATTGTCTACACTGAAGTATTACAGGAATACAGGGCCAGGAGCACCACTGTGCCATGGTATCATTCTAAGTGTAGATATACCCGTAAATGTGGTCCCTCCCTCGTGTATGTCTTTGGGGATTATTAGATTATAAAATCTGACAGGAGAGCGGTTTATAGCTTGTAATGATTTGAATAAATGTAAATGAAAACAGCTGAATTAGACATTTTGGAGGGCTCTGCTGGTATCTCTTCTGCACAGAACTTGTCTGAACTTTTCAGAACAAGTTGTTTACTTCAATTTTGAAACCAATCGGACTGAAAAATGTTTCAAAGTATGGTTTTACCAAATAGTGCTTTTTTGAATTTTGCTACTGGCACCTGATTTTTATTGATTACACGATACATTTACTCCATTTGTCTTATTTATCAAAATGTTATAGCCCTGTCCATAATATTTGATGAAGAAATCTAGCAAATGCTAGGAAAGATCATCTTGAAGCTTTGTTTGCCTGCTAGATACATTTTGGAAACCGTTGTCTGTCCATATCTGTAGCTTAATACTCTCCAAATTGTCCAACAGGTAAGCTGCAAGGTGCTGCAATTTTTTCACCAGTACATGATGGGATGTAACTACTTCTGGATGCTCTGTGAAGGCATATATCTTCATACTCTAATTGTGGTGGCAGTATTTGCTGAGGAGCAGCGTTTGCACTGGTATTACCTTTTGGGCTGGGGTATGTATTTTGTAATTCCTATTTTTTCGGTCATTTCTTTTCAATATTTATGGAACTTTAATATGCTCTGGACCCAATTCTGTCACTATTTGTACACATTGCTAGCTTTATTCATGAGTGTGTATTAGGACTGAAGATTGATCTCTTGGGATCCTAAATTTGAAGCTGGATTTTATTTGCACAGGACAATGAGTGATCTCATTGGCTATGTCTACACTTGCTAAAATTAGTTCGAAATAGTTAGTTCAAACTAATTTTAGTTAATTCGAATTATCTTAATTCGAACTAGCATGGCCACACTGGAACATTAGTTCGAACTAAGCAAGCACTTGCTTAGTTCGAATTAGCGATCCCCATTCATTTCAATGGCCGGTTAATTCGAACTAAGAAATTAGTTCAAATTAACATGGCCACATTGGTTAATTCGAGCTAGTTAGTTCGAATTAACCCCTTAGTTCGAATACCCTATTCGAACTTATTAATTTGAATTAAGGAAGCCCTTAATTTGAACTAACTAAAGCCTAGTGTAGCCATGGCTTTAGTTAGTTTGAATTAAGCCTCCTTAATTCGAACTAACTTGCTGGTGTAGACATAGCCATTGCAATTAATACACACATCTGTAAAATTAATAGGGTTTGGTATCCTTGATGATGGTGTTCTTGGGATCAATTGGAAGAAATGTCCAAGTACTGAATATGAAAATTTTAATCTCAAACATATAAGGTGTAAATAAAAAAAATTCACATTGTCACAGTGTTTACAAATTATTAAGCAATTATATTACATGTTGAAAAAACCCAACATCTCATTCTTTAATGCAGAGCAAGAAAGAGAAAGTTGGTATCAATCCTTCCCAAATCTCAGACCATTTTTAGGATGATTAACCACAGATTGACCAGACTGTGTCATTTGCTTTTTTATTTATTAAACATATTTTATGTTAAAGAGAAGGTGAGGGAAAGGTGAAAGAGGCATTCGGCCTACATGGGAATGGATAAAAATGGCTCTGTTCTAAGACTTGAGAACACTAATCAGATTCATAATCATCACTTTAATAATAATATAAAACATTATATTTACGTATCTCAGAGTAGTTTACAGATAAGTAAGTAAACACCAACAACACCATGAATGTGGTTACTAATCCATGTGCTGCAGAGAATAGATACAATGATCATGTAAATCACAGTCAAGGGAGCCATGTCGACAACTCTGCTCCTTCAGCTCCAAATATGCAGGCCTCTGTTGCGTATGCAAAAGAAGATGCCCCTTGGCTAGCACTAATAATAGTGGTAGTCCTCAACCTATCTGTTGTTTGGCCACTACAAAGCAATATGTACAGATACACACAGCCAATCCATTCTAGTGAGATGCAGACTCTCTCACATGAAAATCATCGCTCTAACTCTAGCCCAAGTAAGTGTTGACAGAAAGATCTTACCATCGACACTTTCTTTTCACCACAGACAATGAATTTCCAGTCTCATTCCATATCCTAGTGGATGAGTGCTCAGCCCATATCATAAAACACATTGGCTATGTCTACACTTACAAAGTTAAATCGACTTTGTTAAGTCAACTTAACAAATTGGCTACACTTTAAGTCCACTTTGTTAAGTTGACTTAACAGCAGAGATAGCCGTTATATTGGCTTTAAGTTGACTTTAACATCGACTTAGCGTTTATCCCCATCTACACTGGCCGTAACTCTACTTAAGGAGTAGACTTAAGGCGTAAGTCGACCTAAAACAAGGTGTTATTAAGTTGACTTAAGCTTTCCTTAAGTCGACTTAAGGAAATGCTTAAGTCAACTTAAGAAAAGTCCAGTGTGGACGCGGCTTTGTTTAAGTCGACTTAAGCGTCCTTAAGTCAACCTAACTTGCCATGTGGACACACCCATTCACATATCTGGGAAGCAACTCAGACATTTGTGTCCTTCTTTTCATTTACATCCATGTCAAGATTCTTTGCCCATGCTTATCTATTTCAAACCCAAGCAGCAGTGGTCAGAATTTACCCTGTGCTGTCTAGCATCCCTTCTGCAAGTTTAATATCTGCCTAACTGCTTTTCATTTATAGTAGGAAGAAACCGAACCTCAACAGAAAGGAATTGTATGCTTAGGTATAAATTAGATGGCACAAAAATAAGAACTGGCTTGAACCTCCATCTGTTGCTCAGTTCGTATTTTATTCCTGTTTTTCAGCAACTCTTTCCCCAATCACTTCCCAGGCCTCCAATAAGGGCCTTTATGTGACAGCAGAATGCAGTGCTTCTCCTCTTTTGTGGGATGTCTCTTAAAAGTCTGTGTCAACCTCCTCAGTTCTTGAGTTATATGGGACTCAGTACTCCATGGGGCACCACTGATCAGAAACCTGGAGAATTAAACAGAACTCTACAGAGTTTCTCCCAGTTTAAGCCCCAGAAAACATTTCCCTTGTACAAATTCCAGAGTAGATAAGAACATTTCTCTCCCTTTCTTGTGAGATTAGCAATGCTCATGGGAAGGGAGGGTTTTGCATGCTCTAAGATTTAAAAAATGCATGGAACTTTCTGAGCCCTAAATGGGTGGGAAATCTTTTGTTCCTGGACAACTTCATAACTGGAGAAGAGTACGTCAAATGAGTAGCTCAGCCTGCACCATAGCAAGCATGTTCAGCCTTCTGAAGGTCCCACAGTTCAGAAGGTTCAGATTTATTGGGGTGGATCAGGCCCAAACAGGAGAACTATGAAATGAATACATTTTGCTCTGGGTCAAGTTTAAATATTTCCTTCCCACACATTTAAGTGGAGTCCAAAATTTGGATAGCAGTTCTAGAGCAGGGCTGCACTATCAGACATGCCACCATGGCATTAGTCCTTAATTTACAGGATAAAATATTGTGTAAAATAAATGAATATTTCCATTTTAACATAAACTCCCTTCTCGTGGCTAGAGAACATGGCTCATCTGTGTTTCTGATCACTGTAAATGTGCAACACTGTATAAATATAATAATTAATCATTTGATTTCTGTGCTGTTGATTTCAACACTAAGAGAGCAGGTTTTATTTATAAGACCCATTAAAGTAATGGTAGAAATACCATTTTAAGCAAAGAAAATATCTGAGAGTTTCTCATGTTTCTCCCTGCTGAGGGAATTAAAATCATTGGATAGGTTCTGTAATATGCTGACCCTTAAGGCCATTGTGTATTTCAAGCATGATTTCTTCAGGAAATGACCCACTCTAGCAACATTCCCTTCTGAAGTGTTGTTATTTCAGTGTTTTAGTAAATTACCTTTAAATCATTGGTCAGGAGAAATCATTTCAAGTGCATTCAGTTACACTGCTCTATGTTTTGCTGTTTCAAACAACCTGAACTGCATTTAATTCAACAGAAGATCATTAAGTTGTGCTGTGCTTTCACAATGTAACTGGAAGTGCACTCAAGCCTAACTCCATTTTGTGCTGTATCAGGAACAAGTTTCATGTCTATGGATTTGTCATATTTATCACTGGGTTAGCTACTTTTAAATGCTTTTTTAGAGGCTGTAATTTGTGATTTTTTACACAGCTTAATATAGGGACAGCACATAGCTTTATCTGTCTGAGAAATGACCAAGAGAGATGTGCCTGGTGTCTAAGGACGCACATAGGGCTTCTTAGTCAGCACACTCTGTTTCATTTATAAGGATGATACAGATTGCCCCTTCTCTTTTTTGGTGCACTAGTCCAGCTCCATGCATAGAGCTCTCGGTGGGAGGGGACAGGGGGAGTGATGTATCAGGGTCTCTTCTTCTCCTATCCCTTTCTGTGTGTTTTGATCCCTGGAAGAAGTAAAGACCAAGGGGTGCGTCTACACTTACAAATTATGTCAATTTAAGGAGGCTTAAGTCGACTTAAACTACTCTGCATCCACACTGGGCTTTCCTTAAGTCGACCTAAGCAGTTCCTTAAGTCGACTTAAGGAAAAGTTAAGTCAACTTAATAACACCTCCTTTTAGGTCAACTTAACGCTTAAGTCAACCTGATTAAGTTGACTTAAGCCAGTGTAGATGGAGAGTAGCCCTAAGTCAACCTTCATGGCCTCCAGACCTTCCTCTCTGACCTCCCTCCCAGAGTTCCTGGCATAGGAAAAGCCTGCCCTGGCCAACCACAGGGCAGGACTCACCCCTGACCAGCCTGCTCCCCAGAGCTGGCCAGACCTGCTGCTTGGGAGCAGGGCACAGCAGAGCCAGTGCCACAGGTGGGGCCCATCCTGGAGCCATCAGGAAATCCTGTACCTGCTGGCCATTTGGGGGGACGAGGCAGTCACTTCGCAGTTGCAGGGCAGCCAACGCAACCGGTTGTATGCCTCTATCTCCCAAGCCCTGGCTGCCAAAAGCCACACCTGGGCATCCCTCCTCGCCGGCGGGCCAGGACCCGGGGTGGGTATCTGTAAGCCTGGGATATGTCTTCCGGAGGCCACTAGCACTGGATCCTCCCCCCGACCCTCTTCACTCCCCCCGACCGTCCTTACTCCCCCAACCCTCTCCACTCCCCCTGACCCTCCTTACTCCCCCCGACCCTCTTCACTCCCCCCAACCATCTTCATTCCCCCCAACCCTCCCAACCCCTGCAGCTCCCAATCCCCATTTCCCCCTCTGAATAAACACCCTGAACACTGTTATACAGTGTGTCGTACTTTTTATTGGTGTGGGGACGGGGGAGACGGGTGCATGGGGGGGGCAGGCATGGGCAGGTGGTGGAGGTAATGGGCCCTGGTAGCAGTACTCCTCGCTATCAAAGTGGGCCCTCAGTGCATCCCGTATGAGCTGTGCTTGCGCTGGACCCGCTGACCCTGGGGCAGGGTGTCATTGGGCTGCTCATACTGCACAGCAAGCCACGTGGCCTCAGCCTCCCAGACGCGTGGAAACCTTCTCCCCCTGCAGCTCAAAGAGATTGTGCAGGCAACAGCATGCACTGACGACCACCGGGAGGTTGCTCTCGCCGAGCTGCAGGCAGGTCAGGAGGGTGCTCCAGTGGGCCTTGAGATAGCCGAAGGCACACTCGAGGATGCTGCGACACCGGTTGAGCCTCTGACTGAAGAGGTCCCTGCTGGCATCCATGCAGCCTGTGTATGGCTTCATCAGTCAGGGGAGCAAGGGATAGGCGGCATCCCCAAGGATCAGGACTGGCACCTGCATGTCCCCGATGGTGACGGTGTGGGCAGGGAAGAAGGTTCCCACCTGCATGCGCCTGTACAGAGTGGAGTTGCGCAGGATCCGTGCATCATGCACCTTCTCCGGCCAGCCCACATAGATGTTCTGGAAGATTCTGCAGTGGTCCACGAGGGCCACGGAGTAGTATTCTTGCTGGTTCACATAGTCCCTAGTGTGGTGTTCCGGGGCTTGGGGAATGTAGATGGCATCCACAATGCCCCCACAGTTGGGGAAGCCAAGTCTGACAAGGCCAGCAAGGAGTTCGTGCAGGTTGCCCGGGGTGACGAGGCAGGCTAGCAGGACCCGGTTGATTGACCTGCAGACCTGCATGATGACGGTCCCCACAGTGGCCTTCCTGATGCCAAACTGCTGGGCCATGGAGTGGTCAGAGTCCAGGGTTGCCAGATTCCATACCGCGATGGCCACTCGTTTGTCTACAGGCAGGGCAGGTCGGAGTCAGGTGTCCATGCACTGCAGAACTGGGGTGAGCTCGCAGACAAGCTTGAGGAAGGTCCACTTGTTTATCCTAAAGCTCTGCAGCCACAGGTCATCATCCCAGGTGATGAAGATGATCAGCTCCCACCAGTCACTGCGGGCCTCACGTGTCCAGGAGCAACAAGGCACGGAGTGCAGTGATGGGAGTGCGGCAGCTTGCTGGGACAGCAAGGTGGGGGGCAGGCTGTCATGTCCACACTGGCGAGTTGCCAGACAGGCCTGCTCCACAGCTGAAGAAGCCTTTCCACTAGCTGGGGCTTTTTGCCTGGGACTATCCATCTTGAAACAATTTCAAGCAAGATTGGGGCCCTGCCTGGTCTCAGGCAGAGACTGGCTGTATAAATGTCTGACAGCCGAACACCTTGAGCATAAAGTTCTACTATGAGATCAGTTTAGGTAGAGAAGGAGAAGAGGCTGATCCATGACCTGCTCAGGCTCCGAGTTGCCAGGCACAATGGGAAAGGGCTGAGCTCACTTCCTCTTTTGAAGGCGTGGCCAGGGAGGGGAGACCTTCTCTGCTGCCACGCTGCCACACTGCCCACAATGCACCCCTCCAACACGCCAGTCAACTTAAGAGTCTAGTGTAGACTCTCTACATCGACTTGATACGGTTGACTTAAAGTCGATTTAATAAAGGCGACTTACTAAAGTCGACTTAACTTTCTAAGTGTAGACATAGCCAAGGAGTCCTTAGTCACTGCTTTTGCTCCTGGTTCACCCCTCCAAACTGTGTGGAGCTGCACAAGGGAAAATCACAATTTGGCCTAAATTTGAAGAGTTATATTGGGCCCACCTATAAATTAAAGCTAGATAAATATGAGCTAGCTGAACTGTAATTTACTAATGAAAACTTTCCCTTGTGACCTTAAGATGTATATTTGAATGTGTAGAGCCAAATTTGCTGGGTTTAAATAATAGAATAATAAAATGTCACTCCTATAGCATTGCATGTGCAAAACCAAATTTTATCTGAAAATGAAAATTTTGCTATTACTAAGTGGCTCCATAAAAATGGGATTTGGAGCAATGTTCTTCCTGCTTCTTCTTGTGCATCATTGTAAAAGATTCTACTGCTGGAACATCAGTAATAATGGTGCCAGTGATGCGTGAAGCATAAAAGTCCAGTTTGCTATTCAATAGCTGAATTGACTCTGCTGTCCTAACTGTAATAAAACATTATTTTGGCAGCTGAGTAATTGGATATCACTTGAAGATCCACAGAGAGCAGATACAGTGACCAAAATGATATCATAGCTACATAGTCATTTTTATGACTACGAGCACTCTTTAAATGTGAACTGAAGAAAACTTCGCTCGTCAGGGCTCAAGTTCAGGTTCTCTGTGTTTCTCTTAAAAGCACTGATGACATTACTGCCACCTAAAGCAAACTACCCAAAGAGCTACATTCTTCCTACTATAGTTGTCCATGGTGCCATCAACTAAAGAAAACTAAACACATCCCTGCAAATTAGTCTTGAAACACAAAGGAATAAAACTTTTTCAACTGGTTCACTGTATTAATTTATAAAGTCTACAGACTTAGGATCCTATGGTAACCTCCACTATGTAGTGCAGTGGCAAACAGATAAATCCACAAGCATTCATATGAAAATATGGCCATAGGCACTGCAAAAATAGGAATGGAACTTGAAGATGTTTATCACTGCATAACTGCTGGTGGACCCCCAACAGCAATAGGGTGCATATCAAAAGGGACTGACCCTCAAGTAAGTCAGAAATTTGGCTGGCAGTTCTAGAGTGAGACATGCAACCATAGCAATGGCGCTTAGTATGATAGTAATTATTGCTACTTGACAATGGCACACAAAATCTGTTGAAAAGGGACCACTCCATGCCACAAAAATAAGTCTACTCACAGGACTACAGCTTGCTGCTTTATTTAAATCCATTATAACAGAGTGAGTGGGGTAGGGAGGGGAGGTCCCACTCACGTATCAGGAAGTAAGGCACCATGGCTCCAAACCATAATACTCTGAGTTCCCTAGTTAAACTCTTGATGACTGCTTTACCACAAAACTTCTAAAGTACTAGTGGGGAAACAGGATTCTGTAATCCGGAGGCAAGCACTAATGGAGGGTCAACTGCTAGGCGCTCTAGGAACTAGCACGGTTGGGTTCCTCAGACAGTTAGCTAAAGTGAAAGAGTATTTTCCTAGGTAAGAAAAGGAAATGTTGCAAATACCTTCAATGCAGAGGCTTGAACAGGTATAACAATAGCAATTCTTATTTGGGCCCCTGCAGCAGTCCGATAAAGGGTTCATATTCTTCATGCCTAATGCTTGGGGTGCACTCTTCAGTCCAGTCTTCTAGTCAAAGCAAATAGGAACGTTCAGGTTTCCAGGAAGGATCCTTCAGTGGTGTGTCTCTCACTGGGGCAGTTCTGCACTAGCTCCCTGTCCAGCCTCTGCTGCTTCCCCACATGTCCCACACAACCTTGCACTCAGTAGTCACACCTGAGCTACACAGTTCCTGGTGGTTTCTCCATGTGTCCAGCTTCTGTGTTTCTCCTGGCTTGACATACCACTGCTGTTTCTTCCAAGAGCCAGGACACATCCCGGATCAGGGTCTGCCCATGGTGTTTCTGGGCCCCCTGTACACACATGGACAAAGGAAGGGGCTCTGCAGTGAAGAAGGGGCTATTGGATAAGAGGGTTACCTACTTAGAAGGTCCATCACAATTTACAAAGTAAATTGCTGTATAAATTAATCCTGTCATTTGAGCATCAACTCCCTTTTCTTGGTTTCTAGCCTGTTAGAATGAGACAGAGTATGAAAACAGAAGGAAGTCAAAGCTGCTTGGTTACTGAATCACCACACTGTAAATGGGTGGTGAGTGGGAAACTAGTGTGGTGTGGATGTCCCAAGATTCCTAGTCTAGGGAGCAGAATTCTCAAGACCTCTCAGTTGATTGTGAGACATCAAGTCTGCTCCTTCAGTCAAGGGAAAGAATGCAGCATGGCAGGTTTTCATGCCTTCTTCAACCCAGTACAACTGGCTGCCTTATGCAGGACTGGCATAAAAAGAAAAATGTGCCCCTTATAGCCATCTATAAGTGGGGTATCCTCCCCTTTGGTGCCACGTGGAACTGCATGGTCCCTTTCTCCTCCCCAGTATGACTGCTCATTCCCCCTTTCCCTGCTTGAGTCACAGCATGCTTGGAATAGCTGACAGCAGCTTTGAGCTGAGAAGGTAGTATGTTGTCTGGCAGCTTGACCTCTCTGTATGTCGGCTTTATTCCTCTTTACACCTCACAACTGAGAAAATGATATGACCCAAAGTCAGGTGGAGTTATAATTCTTTTGTCAATGTTCTGAATGCCCATTCATATGTGATTTTAAAAGAAGAAATGTTATTTTTAGTGTCACATGAAATGCATACCAAAACATATGAAGACTGATTTTTACCTTTCATCATTTTAGGGTTTCCTTTAGTGCCAGCATCTATTCACGCTGTAGCAAGAGCCAAATACTTCAATGACAAGTGAGTATTATATCTAGTTTTAAAGGTACTTAGCATATTTTATAGCTATGTATAAAAATGTGTTTGAATTAATGATATATTCTTCCTCCAGCTGCTGGATGAGTGTTGACACTCACTTGCTCTATATTGTTCATGGACCTGTAATGGCGGCTTTATTGGTAAGAATATTATTTGTTATCAAGTTAACTGTTAGGAACTGATGCAAAACTGCACTGAATAGCAGATTCTGTATTTTAAATAGCTTGACCAAGATTTTCAAAAGTAGCTACTGATTTTGGATGCCCCAGTTGCAACACCTGAGAGGAGCTTGATTTTCTAAAGGAGGGTGCTTAGCACTTTCTGAAAACTCAGGCCCCTTCAAGGTGTCTCAGATTGGGCAATCTAAAAATGGAGGCACCCAAAATCAGTAATTCCTTTTGAACATCATGATGTAGCTATTTAAAATAGAAAATCTTCTATTCAATGCAGTTAACGTTTGTTCTCCTTATGTGTACTAAATGTGCTGCATGATGTGTGGTATAAGTAAAATAACTGTTTCAGACCAGCCTAGGCAGACCCAGCTGAGACCAAGTCAATAATTCAGCATTAGATTTCATAGATTGTGAAACAAAAGGGAACATTGGGATCGTCTAACCTCCTGCGTAACACAGACCACATGACTTCCCCAAAATAGTTCCTGTTTGAATTAGAGCATAGCTTTTAGAAAAATATCAAATCATGATTTAAAAATTACCAGTGATGGAGAATCCACCACTACCCTTGGCAAAATGTCCCAGAGATTAATTATCTGTTTTTGTTGGGCTCTGTGCTAAAAGGGAACAGAAGTAGGGAGCTATACTGGGAAGAGGCTGAGAATAAGAACCTGCAACTTCAACTAGTGTTCATAGTGTATGCATCAGGGAATCCATTCATTGCACTGTCCTGTCATTATAAGATGCCCAAACTGGTACAACAAACCTGAACACCCTGAAATTTAGGAAAGTTTTATTCAAACCAAACATCAGTCCCATCTCTACTTGTCACCCAGATTCACTACGTCAGCATCCCAACAGATTCAACTTTCATCTACTTGGGATCCAACATCTACTTGCAGACATCCACAATATTTGTCTGGAAAATCAAATGCAATGGTGATGAGTGTTGTGGACATGTCTATAAATGGACAAGAATCTGTTTCAGAGTAGCTAAAGATCTCTAAAATCTGTTTTCACCATTGCTTTAAGAAATTAAGATTGGATTACAGCAATATCAAGATGCAGCATGCCTCCCAGAAATTGTTTTGAAAATAACATACTATTTCCATTCAAATTTTAATTGTTCTAATCACATATGGAAAATGGAAAACCACATGTGACAGTTTTGTAATATAGCCCTTGTGAAAACCAGTCACCCTGCTTGGAGTGGTAAGAAATTTTCCTGCCTGGAATGAGAACGCTTAGTGAGCTTCCCCCCGTAACAATCAATCCCGATTTATTAAAGCAGCCTAAAATGATTTCTGCTGTAATAATGCTGAGGTCTAACATAGGGCACGCAAATCCTTTTGGTTTATTTTAACACTCTTCTCCAATGTTGTGTATTTCAGCCTCTCTAAGAAAAAGATCTCATGTTTCTAGGGAATAGTTCATTTTTCTTTAAAATAGAGCTAATCCAAGCATGAGAAGGTGCTTAAACTGGAGAGACGGTATTAAAATCCACGATCTCCGGCGTGCAGGGAAATGGCTTTGGGAGTCCCACTGTCGGCTATACCTCTTCCCCATCACCCCAAGCTACAAGGGAACGTGATCTTTAAGAGAGCTACTACTTTTTTCTTTCCATACCCATCCAGCCTAAGCCCCCCTGCCTTTTAGGCTGCAGGGGCTGCGTTATAATTGCTGGTTTGAAACCGTGCTATATATAATGTGGCTGTGTCATGGAAACTCCGTTTTTACAAAATACTCCAGATATCAGCTCTTTCCCCAGTGGAAACTGAGAGCGGCAGACAAGTTCAAAGAAGCCAGATCTTTTTACTTTGGCAGATGCTTTTTAATCAGTTGCTCAAGGAATTCTAAAAGCGCAGGTTAGGTGATCTGAGTCAGTGAAGCCTGGGGAAGTACAGAGAACAAGTGGCGAGTGGGGACACAGAAATGGTTTATTATTCCTTTTCAAGCAGAGCACAAGTGTAAAACATTTGAGGTATTTCTCAGTAGCTACAGTATTGATGCTTACCTGATCATGGCTTTTCAGACTGTCAGGCCCCGATATGCTCTCTCCTCTATTTATGTAGTTACAACAATTTTAACATTGCTCTGAATAATACAGCAAAATCATTTCCATTTTTTTAAAACTCTGACAAGACCTATTTCATTGTGGAAGCTCTGTCACTGGGATGTGCATGATATCATGACATCAGAGTGGAAGTGCATGAACTAGATGAGAGAGAGAGAGCCCACGTTCTGCTTATACTCAAGCGGTACCATTTTCTTAGCTGACAGATAGCCTGATTTCCAGAACGGATGAGCAGGCACATCTCCTGTTGGCTTTAGCCGGAGTTGGTTCAAAAAACCTGATCACAAATGTCAGTGCTGAACCCTTCTGAAAATTCAGTCCTTAACGTCAAAACCAGCAAAGTACTTAAGCACGTGCTTAACTTTAAGCACACAAGTAGTACCACTGAGTTCAGTGAAGATTAGTCATGTGCATAATTTCAGTGCTTTGCCAGACAGGAGTCAGAGTGCTCAGCACTTTGCAGGATTGAGCCCTTACTGCCCCAAAAGGTATCTTGGGAACATATCCTTTCCTGATGTAAATCTGGTCCCAAGAGTGCAAAGGCACGCACAGATACACACTTTGGCCTATATGTCAATCCCAGTGAGCTGTTGTTATGAACTATTACTGGGGTCTTGAAGCTGGGTTTTGTTGTCATTGCTGGGTTTTGTATTTTGAGTGTTTTACCAGTAAAGGCTCTGTTTTTTCAGGTCAATTTTTTCTTTTTGCTTAACATTGTGCGAGTTCTGGTGACCAAACTAAGAGATACTCATCGGGCTGAGTCCAACATGTACATGAAAGCTGTCAGAGCCACATTAATCCTGGTGCCTTTACTAGGAATTCAGTTTGTCATTATTCCCTGGAGGCCAGAAAACAGACTTGCTGGAGAAATATATGATTACATCATGCATATATTAATGCATTACCAGGTATGGAATATAATGGCAAGTTCAGTTTACATGATGTATTTGCCAATAAGTTTAATTTGGCATAGGATTCTTTCACCAAATGTTTGTCTCTGAAAGTAATCATGACTGCTTCTTTTCTTTTCTCCAACATTTTCACATCATTATATTACCTTCCTCTGTGGCTTTATTATTAGCATGCAAACAGTCACCAGTGGCTGAGGAAAATGGGAAAAATACTTCAAAAATGATAGAATAGTGATGTGTCTGAATTGAGGAGAGAAAATTGAGAGCACAGAGGGATTTAAATGTTGTTCAAAGCCCTTCTTATACAAATGTGCTCAGACAGCTTTTCCGAAAACACTGCAGTGGGGATGATGTTAAAATTAACTGCATGTGGATATTGCTGTATCAAGGAAACAACATTGGTACATAGTGGAAGACAGGATTGAGATAATTAGATCTCAGTTAATTGTCAATTCACAATGTTAAGATGTTTAAATTCAAATACAGTACTAACATTTTGCTTTTATAAGCATTTTGAAAGAACACAATCAATATTTCAAAAGGGCTGCCTTCTGTTTTCTCTCTTTTGAACAGTAATACATGATTTTCAATTGCTTGGCTGTTTTCTCTGGCTTCAAATGCACACCATCCATCATTCACTAAGGGTGGCAGATTTCAAACAATCACACTTGTGATATAAATATTAGACATGTGTAAAGTGAACAAACACTCCAATGGCCTCTACTTTTATTTAAGCAAAGGCTAGTGATGGAGTATTATTTGAAAGTTGTAGATAAGTGAGCAAATATGCAAAACAAATGGCACCTAAATGAAGTAACAACATCATAATTCTGCTGATATCTGTGTATCACCTTCCTTGATTTATTAGGCTATATACAATGATTAACTCCCCCTCAAAATGCCTGTAAATCAGTCCATCTGAAAAACTACTGATTTGCCTGCATATATAGCAATTACGTGTATGAAAGTTGCTGCTAACAGGTGCATGTGTATTTTAGTAAGTGGTGCACCTACAATGCTGCTGTAAGCCTTTTCTGTTAATTATAGTTCCCAGTAAAACTGCT
Source organism: Pelusios castaneus (assembly GCA_007922175.1). Taxonomy (NCBI): domain Eukaryota; kingdom Metazoa; phylum Chordata; order Testudines; family Pelomedusidae; genus Pelusios; species Pelusios castaneus. The sequence goes on from ML685951.1 coordinate 2,619,642, forward strand.
CATTCACAACTTAAATATCTTTGGTGAAAATTGAAATTATTTTATGTAGAACAAGCTACTTGAAAAAAAAAAGTTGTGTTAGATTTTTGCTGATAATGATGTTCAGTTCTTTGTTCAAGTAAACCACCAAATGAGAAACTAAAAATAAATTCGGGTGGGCTATATTTTATAAGAGCTTCTAGTAGGAAAGTTTAAAATGGAGGCTGATTCCACTCATTTCTTGTAAGTAAATTTGATTAATTATTTAGGAGGCGCTTATTCCAGCCTGGTTAACAGGGACAGCTAGTCATGATTCTTAAGAACCACTCCATCTTTTTATCATCATTCCCATTACACATACTGAGAAGGGTGGGTATCTTTTACTGTGGTGTGCACCTCATTGTATTGTTGCTTCTGGGATCTCTTGAGGATACAAGTGTGCCTTTCCAAACATACTAGTTGGATGTCAAGTTAATGATGCTGCTGACTCCACTTATAGTGAGGCAATGTGGCAGCGGTGATGCTAATTTTATTTTTAAAGCACCTATAAACCCTAGAAGGGCTGTCAGGAAGCAACAGATAATGAATACAAAATCCTAATAACAAGCAGCAGTGATTAGCACATACCACATGCAATGGACAAACCATCAAAATCCTAAACAATGGCAACACTGAAAAAGGGCTAATCTTTCATGTGGTCCAAATCATGTCTAGGAGAGAAAACACTGCTGAAAGAGAAGTCCCTCGTGCACCATTGTGAAGTGAGGTGGGTTAAGATGAGGCAGGGGTCCAAGGAAAGCAAGTTCCACTTCCAATGGGCTTTCACAGACAAAGATCAGTCCCCAAGCAAATTAAATGGGTCTCCATGGTAGGCTTTTTAGCCAAAAACTCCTCACTGTTGCTGCCACTGGTTCAGCTCTGCCCATAGCAACAGTGCTGAGAGTGCTAGTGTAGACAGGTCACCACCAGGATTTTATCCTCTCTGGGTGAGATCCACAAAAACACTTAGGCAGCTAAATGTCAGACTTAAGCATAAAAAGCTGAGGTTTGGGTACCTACATCCCAGTGTGGGCATCACTGAGATCTGCAAAACTGCTGCCAAACCATGTAGGCACCTAAATCACTAAGCACATAAGTTTTCAGGTTACAAACTCTCTAGGGCTATGTCTACACTCAGAAAGTTAGATCGACTTTCTTAAGTTGACTTTCTAAAGTCGACTTTAAGTCGGCCTTAGTAAGTTGAATTAGAGAGTCTCCAGAAGACTCTTAAGTCGACTTAAGGTGCTCCTATTAAGTCGACTTAGAGAGTCTACACTAGACTCTCTAAGTCAAGTGGATAGGTGACTCCTCTTGAAGGGAAGCCGCAGGTCTGGGGAGAAAGGAGCAGGGGCTCCCCTGGGGACAAGAGACCCATGCAGGGCTCCCTTGCCCCCCCCCCCCCGCCCTAGGTTGACCAAGTCAACTTAGGGCATCTACACTGGCTAAGTCAACTTAATAAAGTGGACTTAAAGACTAGTTCGATTATAACAAGGTGTTACGAATTCAAACTAGTTTTTCCTTAATTTGACCTAAGGAGTCCCCAGGCACGCCACAGAAAGAAGCTGCCTGGAGTAACTCCTTTTAGGAGTGACATGCCATGGAGAGGGAGCTGCTCTGCGCAGCTTCTTTCCACAGTATGCCTCGGCATGGCAGGGACCCCCTGCACCCCAGCTATCTCTGAAAGAAGCTCCCCAGAGTAGCTTTTGGTGGCAGGAGTGGCAATTTCTGTGGCGCTGTAGAGGGTGCTGCATGCTGATCCAAATGGGCTCGCGTGCCACTGTCGGCATGCATGCCAGGGGTTGCCTACCTGCTTAGGTATCTCATCTGCCTGACTCCAGAAGTTGCGATCCCACTTGTGGATCAGAAGCAGACACAGGCAGCTCCCTGCAGCCAGGGACGGATTAAGAGACTCCAGGCTGCCTACCACCATGCCCCCTCTGTCTGGAGCCTCAGCCCCCTCCTACAGCAACCTAGGGGCAGGCTGGTGCTGGGCAGGCCCTGGAGCCAAAGGCCATGCTCCGCGGCACTCCCTCCCTTCCCACCTTGCCCCACCCGTGGGCCAGGGGTGAGGGGTCCACCCCCAGAGCATAGTGGACATGCGCCGGCCTGTCCTGCCCCTAGGAGCAGACCAGCTAGCCTGGGGGAGGGGCAGGAGCGCCGTGGAGCATGGAGTCTGTCCCGAGGGCCCTGTCCCCCAAGTCCCACCAGCACTCTGCCAGCTTGAGCGGGGCAGCGGGCCAGATCAGCACAGGAGCCTTAGAGGCTGCAGTTTGGGGCCCTTATTTAGACCAAGGCCTGGTGCTGAAGCCCCTATTGCCTTTGCATTAATCCTGCCCTGCCTGCAGCCCAGACTTAGGTACCTATATCCAAGACAGGGTGGGCCTTGGCACACTCATCTCTGGTCAGTGTCTCCCCATGGCAAGTTTAGGCAGCACCTCACCTAGTGTGCTGGCTTTCTGGATCATATTTTCAGGTGCCTATTTCTCCCCATTCACTGGATCCCAAGGGCTGAACTCAGCTTTACAGATCTCAGAATTGTTCCTTTGATTTTCCAGAAGCCTAAAAGTTAGGCACCATGACGCTCCGTGTTGCAATGCCTGAGTCCATTCATGAATCCCACCTATGTTCCCTAACCTTGCTCAGAGACGTTCTACATGACAGTGCTTAGAACACTGTCAGTCCATCACCCCTTTCCTACACTGATATTCCCACCATTCCCACCAATGGCCAACCATTCCCAGCCACCAGGTATCTCCTAGTTCGACAAATCCTGGGACATTTTGGCAGAATTCTTAAAATTTGGTTGATACAGAATTCCCAATTGGGAAATGTGAGTTACCTTATCATTATCAACATTTCCAATAGCAGGGGCACAGCCTCATAATGGACTACCGTGCAGCATGTAACAACGTAAGTTATTTCATGAGTTCCCTGCAGTTATCTTTGTGTGTCATCCTTTGCTGGGTATCGCAATGCAAGGGGTTTTTTTTGTTTGTTTTTTGTTTTTTTGTAGTGTTATTGTGAGTTAGACTTTTGGATCATTTTCAGAACATTTCATTTATATATTCAGAATAGTCACAAATGTGAGCTCTACTCTGTGTGCCCATTTTCTTCTAGCCCCGTTGCTGTAGTTGGCAGTAATTTCCTTGTACATTTTCACTGTAACTTTTATGTTCCGCTCTGAATTGTTTAAATAGTTGTTTTCCCAGCATCTTCTCATAGACAGTATAGCAGCTGTAGCAGTACAGCATAGATAGTATAGCAGCTTTGGCGTTTGTTTGTTCTTCAATAACCTATTGCAGTTGTATGTGACAATTGTGATTTGACATACTAAACCAATCTTCCACTCGCAAGTACAAGCACAGACTACTGCAGTCATTGTAAAAATAAGATAACTGACGATCGTGAATGACAGAGTATTTGTTCCCAGAGAAACTGTACTTTTTTCACTGTTTTATTCCCAGCTGGAAAAGAACACAGAGAGATGTTCCCTGCTAGGTTTCCCATACTGCAGGTCAATTTAAATAATAAGAGACACTCTCACTCTACACTTTTCTTTATGAGATTATCCTGCACAGTCATCCTTTCAAGCAGAAGTAGTCTATTTCCCCCCACATTCTGCCTCACGGCAGATGCTATTCATAATCTGGGCTATGTTAGGCTACTTGTTCATTTAAAAAATGCAGCATCTCAGTATTAGCACATCATATTTGTTAATATACATAGGCCAAAATTCTCCTAGCAGATCTTGGAGTTGATTTCTACGTTGTAAAAAGGAAGACTCCCCCTCTCCTCTGTTGTAGCCCTGAAAAATGATGTAGGCTGATGGACTCAATCACCAGCCTGGGAAAAATAATCAGTGCTGCCCAATTTAGTTCCTGGCCTTTACCTGCGGGTTTATTCTCCAATACAAAAAGGAAACTTGTACCAAGAAAACAATGTAATAGTCTTGCTCTCTATGGGGGCCTCTGGAAGCTGGGCAAGACCTCCACACTGATAGCAAGTGGTCTATAGGGCTCCCACCCTCTCACAATCTTCTACCGTAATCACAGAAAAAGTATATTCTTAGCCCTTTCCTAGTCACAGGCTCCCTTTGACGACTGGGGACTTCATTTATATCTGCAACTTGGTAATCAAACTTAGTCACCTGATGCTGCCAAGCTGTGATAGATGATTCACAGCACCTGCCTGTGGGTTTACTCTCCCAAAGAGGGCTGGCTGCTCCCCAACCCCTCTGACCCTCAAATCAATGTTTCAGATGGCTTCTCTGCTCCAGATCTGAATATCTGCTGTTTCTGCACCTCCCCGACAGTGGTTCCAACAGATCTCTAAAATGGAGATTTATTGCTCCCCTCATTACCAGTACAAACCATGCAGTTTCAAAATACGTGGAACTGGAGATTATATCAAACAGAAGAGATACTTCACCCTTGAAGTGGAGTATTTAAAGCACAGAACCTATCTCAGAAGCAAAGACCCTAGCTAAAAGACACATCCATCCAACTAATCAGAGAGATTCACTTAATGTAAATGTCACACAGGAACTACTTGAATTCCGGAACATCAAGCTAATTATGAACTTACCTTAGAGGGCATGATTTTCAAAAGCCGACAAAATCATACTGGCAGCTTATGAAAGACATCACTCTACTCCCATATGGCTCATACAAAATTACAGGATTCCTGAATCGGCACTCAGGAGTCCCTTGTGAGTATGAAGTTTCTCCACAGTGACCTGAAGAGATGATCAATGGGAAAGCAGGCAGTATGCCATAAAACAGTGAAGTGGTGGGCATCAGGGTGTTCAGGTGTGAATTCTTCCCTTCTCTGCAATCCATCCAACCAGAGGTCTCTATGGCCCTGATTCAAACAGGTACTTCAGCAGGTGCCTAACTTTAAGCAGCCGAATAAGCCCGATACCTAATGTCAATTGTCCCATGCTTAAAGCTGCTTCTGTACCTAAATACCTTACTGAATCCTGGCTCCTGAAAGTTGGCCTTTGCCTTTCAGAAGAGATAAGATTAATTCAACATTTTGTATCAGCTTCTGAGCAAAATGCTCAGTGTTTAAGCACTTGCTTTGTCCAATGAAGACACAGCTCATAGGCCTCAATTACATGAAGTTTGCTCTATATTTTCTAAGAGAAGGTTTGTTATTTTATATAGAGACTGCCTGGAGCTTGTAAATTCAGCTCTTGCTGATAGGTGGAGTAACTGCTTTATGCAGAACAAAATTAACCATTTAAAAATACCATGCTTGTTTGCTCCATTTTACAGTATCTGCATTCATGCATACACAGGTTTGTAAGAACGTAAACATTCCTCCTGTTCGATGCCAAAGCAGACAGAAACTAGTTATGGGGCTACTCTTGACAGGATCAATGTTTCTTTCATTTCCTGTTCTCTTTTACTTGGGCTTCTGTTAATTTTAAACTCTCTTGGTGTATTTCAGCCACTAAAAATGGGAAAAATGCGTCTTCTGCAACTTGGCTATTTCTAGAGCAGTAGTTTTCAAACTTTTTTCCTGGGGACCCAGTTTTAATAAATTATTTATTCCCATGACCCAACAATTACATCTTTCAACAATGCATTCAAGTCTTTCAGTAGCAGCAGCAGGGGGCACCGCAACACAGTAACAGAGGGTCTGCGACCCAGTACTGGGTCCCGATCCGTGGTGTGAAAACCACTGTTCTAGAGCACTACTTTTGTGCTACATATTCCTGCATAAAAGGGGGAATAGTGGACGCTGCAGCAGTGAGAAAATGTGATAGTGAGCACACAAGCACTCAGCATCAACACCATTTCTGAGCAGGAGCCCCACCATCTTTCCTCCTCATCCTGACCATCTCCCTCATTCTGGTCAGTAGCAGAGACTTTACAGATGTTTCCTGCACAGTGCCTCACATAAGTGAACAGCCTCTTACTGTTTTATGCCTCTCAGTGGTAAGTGTGTCACGGAGAGCCAGGGCAATGGCTGGATTTGGCTTGGGGGAGGAGGGCTGGTGTGTCGTGTAGGGTCGCAACATGCTGCCAAGTGTGTCACAACCCCCAAAAGATTGCCAACCACTGATTTAAGCAGTACACTTCCACAGAAGGCAGTAGGATTGGTTGCCCAGAGGGCAGACTTTTGGAAAGAGTGGAGGTGCACAGGGCAGTGTCAGACTTGCAAAATCTTTATTGCTGGTGATGAGGCACAAACCAGAAGGCAGGTGCTTGAGCTGCCGGAACGCAGGCTGAGCGTGTAGGGCTAGCAATTAGGAAGCATCTCTTTATTGGTAAAATGAGCTAATATGGAGTCACAGAAAGACACTACATGAGAAACCCCTGCAGCTATTTTTACAAGTTGCCTTTCAGAATGTAACTCCCAATTTAAGATGTTGTAGTGAAGTGAAAACCAAATGAAATAATGGTCAAGCAAAGAATGTGCTTAGCCCAATACTAGCTTCCAGACGTGGCAAAATCTGGCCATCAATTCCAGAAGACATTTTAAAAGCTTATGCAATAAATACATTTGTTAATCTTTAAAAGTACTCCTCCTTGTTTGTTTTGCTGAAGACGACTAACGCGGCTACCCCTTTGGAACGTCTCAGCTTCAACAAAGATTGTAGCAGCTCAGGCAGAAACTAATGCTATCAGCAAAGATTACAGGAGCCACAGAAAAGAGAAATGTAAGGAACAGTCGGCATATTGTGGTCCTCAAGGAAGGAATCAATGGCCCCTCTACCACTGATATTCAAAGAAGCACAGCTCCCTGATGTTTAAAGCTAGAGTACAAACACAACAACTTTAAAATCAATCGTACCCTAAATCCTCTGGCTCAGCAAATGCAAGACTTATACCTATAGTGACTCAACCGTTTCACAGTTAAGGAGAAAGTTCTTGAAGAGCTGTGAACACTGAGGAGTAAAAATAAAAACTGGAAAGATTTTTCATCTCCCAAGACTTCATATAGTAAGTGCAGAAGGGAAAGTGTAACCTTCGGGTGGGCTAAATTCATTCAGTTGCCCTTCTCCAGTGCCCCACAGAAATCAATCCCAACCCCTATGGGGAAAGCAGCTGGAGACCCAGGATCCAGTCTGTACAGGACTCACGGCGAAGCTTGCTCAGAGCTACACTCACACATTAAAATACTACTACAATAAACATAACAATGAACTTTATTAACTACTAACTAAATGAACCTTATCCTAAGAAAACAAACTACAATTAACCAAGAACAATCCCTTGTATGAAAGATACCCAAGAGTCCCAAAGTCTGTGTGGAGTTCACCCAACTCTCAGCTACAGTCTCTGTTCCAGTGTGGAAGCTTGAGTGGCAGGAAATAGCTGTCCTCTTCTTTCTCTGCTGGAATCCTCTGTAGCATTACACGCAGGCTTTCTCTTCTCCTCTGCAACCAGCCCTCAGTCCCATATGCATGTCTGCAAGGTCTGGTGCAAATAACTCCTTTACATGGAGAAAACATCTTGTTCACTCCTGGCTCAGCTCCTCTCCAGAACACTGAGCACATGGTCTCCCCTCAAGGCAGCTCCTGCCTGCTGTCTGCTCAGGCTGCTGCTCTCCAGTCATCTGACTGAGAACATCACATCACACCAGCAGGGTACACTGTGGAGCATGCTCAAATTGCTACCACACCCTGCCTCTGGAAGTTTCCAGTTGTTTCCAGTTGTGGGTCACTAATCTGCCCAACAACAGTAACCCACCCTCAGCAGGTCTCTCAGAGATAGCCTTTTCAGGCATATGGGTTACAAAAGCATGGCATATGTTCAGGTACAGAAATCCCTGAAGGTGAGCGTGTCTATACAGCCCACTGGAGCACACCTCCCAGCCTAGGTTGGCAGAGTCAGGAGAGTCAGGAGATTTCTGCTAACACTTTAAAAACTACTGTGTCGATGGCACTTCAAAGTTGCAGCTTAGGCTGGAGTTGGGCTCTGAGGCCCTCTCCCATTTCCAGAGTGCGAGCTGCAAGACTTGCTTCCTGGGGCTATGTAGCTGTACCCTAGCAGCATTAGACAGTGCTAGTGGTAAAAACAGGAGCTATGACACTCATACTCACAACCCCGATGTAACAGCAACTTTTATCGAACAGAAAGTGTTTGAGGCCCTGATGTTCAAGAACAAGAGAGTCACTCTTTAGTATTGACTATAATTTTAAAAAGACCTACCAGTCTGATCTGCTTTTTTCAGTTTAATGTTAGAAACGTATGCTGTGCTAATGCCCTTAATCTCATCCTAGCGGTGCGCATCAGCCTTCAGTCTAACTCTCATTGTCCTCCTTCAGATCACTCCTTTAAACTCTCCTCTGCCACGATGCCTCTGAAAAACCCCCAAATGATTAGGCAGTTGGTGTGATGTGATCACTGCAGGCTATGGCAACTAGAAATGTGTCTTTGTTTCCTTGTGTTGGCCCTATCTGCTTGTTGTAACTCTACCGATATTGAGGGTTCATTAAATACCACCCTATTGAATGAGTGAGGAATAGAACTTTAATAGCCCAGACAGGAGTGATACCCAGGTGTGCAGATGGGAGCAGCCATGTTAGATCACCTGTAGGGTGTAGGGCACATCTCTCAATTCTCACAACACTGTCCTATGCTGGGGAGAGTCTCTAAAATTACAACCTTCTATAAGCATATCTCTACACCATCCCTCCTAAGGAAAAGAAGTTAACCCTTAGATACATATAAAAGCTATCTAATGATGCATGTATTAACATCTAATAACACATAACAGCTATCTAATAACACATGCATTGTACCAGTCCATAAACCCAATGTATGAACTACCTAGAGAGGAGAGGTTACTAGCTCATCACACTCAAGGAAGTCTTTATCACCCACTTTCCTCACATATCCTAGCACATCTCTATGGGTATGTCCAAACTGGAGCCTTAAGTTGACTTAAGGATGGTTAAGTCGACCTACAGACCACTGCATCCACATTGGGTGCTTATTAAGTCAACTTAAGTGCTTCCTTAAGTCGACTTAATAACACCACCTCTTACAGTCGACTTAAGGCTTAAGTCAATCTCATTAAGTCAACTTAAGCCAGTGTAGACAGGGAATGCCCTTAAGTTGACCTAATTGGCCTCCAGGCCCCGATGCAATATGGGACAGCTACCCACAATGCACCACTCTTCTGTCGACCTAGCACCTGCCAGTGTGGACGCTGGCAGTCGACTGGAGTTTTCAGTGTGGACTCTCTAAATCGACTTAACAAGATCGTAAAGTTGACCTTGTTAAGTTGACTTAACAGAGCCTCCAGTGTAGACGTACCCTATGAATCTTTCTGTATGTTTCATCATTTGATTAGATATTCTTAGTACCAGCCAATCATTCAAGTTCTACAGTAGCCACTTGTTGCCTCTTGTCTTATATTTACATTGTTAAGTTCTTTGGGACATGTGTTTGTATACCAACTATCACAATGGGTCCCAGATCCATGACAGAGTCCCTTAGTTGCTACTGCAATCCAGCTCAATAAATAATAAAGCTTTCAAAAAAAAGTTGGCTACTGTCCCACATTCATGCAGATAAATGTGGCCACAATTTCCATTAGGGGCAGAACAAGTATTACTCAGGCCACTTTTCACTTCCAGTCAGCTACTAGAATTGTTATAATGGAGGAAGGAGGAACGTGTGCTTAAGTGATGATTGAAAAGAATGTGAAAAGTGACTAAATGTTGATATGTGTAGACTAGAGGCCTCAGGCTAGGATCCTGAGAGGGTCTGGGCAGAATTGTGAGATGTGTCTTTTGGCATACACCCCAATCATTAAAAATCCTTCACCTCTTCTCCTCTGTTTATCTGCTTTTGTATTTTATCACATTCCCACCCACAGCCAAAGGGATGGGGGGGGGGACTATACTAGGAGATTAATATGCCTATCATGCTATTAAGATGTCCCTCCCTCCTTGCAAGCACAGGTCACACTGGGTGTATCTACACAGCATTGGGGAGTGAGCAGGTGTGAGCGTCTCCACCTAGACTGAGAGCCCTAGGCTACCAGGGCCCACAATAGCTGTATAGACAGAACTTTGATGTTACAGGTCATGCCAAGATTCCCTGTCCTCAGGCTTCAGTGCCTGAGCTTCAGGCCAAGTCACAACTTCAAAGCACTATCTATACATTCATTTTTAGAGCACTACCCTAAGCCCCACTAATCCAATTTTGTCAATCCAGACTAGGATGCTCTCGCCAAAATACCACGTAGACGTATCCACTGGCTGTTCAGCAGAAGTACTGGCTCATTCTGCAGCCAGCCCATTGGCAGTGAGCTTCTAGTATGTCTGCTGCCCTTTTCAGTAGCCTAGGTGGCCCTGCCCCCTACCCCTGTGAACTGACTTGAAGTCTTTCAAAAAATCCAACAAGCTATAGCCACATTTTTTTCCAGATGCTGAACACCATCCCTTAATGGCTGTGATCTTTTTGTTTTCATTATGGTCACACAAAGATGTCCCAACAGGGATGCTTCCAACTATGAATTGTGTAACTGCAGCTTTCGCTCTGAGTTGTTTCACCCGTTCTGTTATTTATGGTGCTCAGTAGGCATGCCTGATTTTTGAATCAGGCATTTCACTGAGTCTCCCTTTCCACCGTTTTCCATAAAGGACTGGCCTATAATAAAGAGAAAACAAATTCCGGTTTGAAAACAAACACTTTTTTAATGTGGTTTCTTTATTCTGAAACAGGAGTTGGACAATTTCCTCAATATTCATTATCCCGTCAAAGGAACTGCATCAGTGTTGTGTCTGATTTCTGCAATGCTTGATTCTGATGTCACTTTTGGAAAATACATAGAATAGGTACCACATGTGTATATTCAGTTTCTATGGCTATGTCTACACTTACCAAAGTTAGTTCGAATTAGTTAATTCGAACGAACTAATTTGAACTAATTTTAGTTAGTTCGAATTAACTTAATTTGAACTAGCAAAATTTAGTTCGAACTAAGCAAGTGCCATTCATGGCACTTGCTTAGTTTGAATTAGTCAATTGCATTGAGTTCAATGAGCCGGTTAGTTCAAACTAAGAAATTAGTTTGAACTAACATGGCCACATTGGTTAATTCGAACTAACTAGTTCGAATTAACCCTTAGTTCGAATAGCATATTCAAATTTATTAGTTCGAATTAAGGAAGCCCTTAATTGGAACTAATGAAAGCCTAGTGTAGCCATGGCTTTAGTTAGTTCGAATTAAGCTTCCTTAATTTGAATTAACTTGCCAGTGTAGACATAGCCTTACTATACTCTGTAAAGAGTGCCATGAGAATCAAGTCTTAGCACATTATTATTACAATATTAGGACAATTTATTTATTGTTACACCATGCATGCGGGGCTACTCAGATAATGAATGTAATCAGTTCATGCTAACACAACAGCAAAGGAATTTAAATAACATGTTAACAATGTATCAAAAACCTAACGTGAACAGAGACAGATTCCCATGCTTTCTTCTGAAATATCTTGAGGGAGGTAAGAAAATTGACAACACTGAAAACAGAAACATGAAGCCAATGTAGAAATAGATCTTTTCAGTAGGCTTTGAAAAATGCTTTGTTATAGAAAGGAAAAGCTCTCTAAATTCCAAAGTAGGCTTAAGTTTCCACTCAGAATAATACAACTGATTTTTTCAAGATCATGGGTAACTTTTGTTACTTTAAACTACAGTGAGCATTCATTTTTATTTGTATGGATTGTATTTTCTTTAGTGGTATCTATTGTGTTTATGCCATATGCCACAAAGTGGAACACATAATGAAGTGTGCTACTGACACAGCTGTATCATACATAAGGGCCAAATTCAGAAGCACAAAAAGTACCTTAAAGGTGGCTTTGCCTTTTGAGCTTTTCATGTTCACAGTGGGTGTGGCTGGAGAAAAGGGGATGTGGCAAAGCATAAAAGTAACTCACCAGTTCCTAGCTGCTGAAACAGACCCTGGCAATAGGCAAGTGGCCAAAAATAGCCACAATTCAGAGCAGCTTTAGAAGGCAGATCAACTCCCAGGCAGCTCTAGGATCGTGGAAAAGCAAAGGGGAGGCATAAAGCCACCTTTGCCTTCTTTCTCTCCCCACCAGCACTGCTTTGCTAACTGGAAAATCTAGGCTCATGTATATGAGAATCACAACATTTAATTCTAAAAAGTGAGTAGAAATCACTTTTTTCAGAAGGCTTCTCTCTTTCCTCCTGCACTATCTACTGTGGATCTTTTGCTCAGGACTGGATTAAAGAAGGGACTTTGGAGGCTGCAGCCCCAGGCCCTGGCCTAAAGGAGGGTCCCACAGCCCCACCCAAGATCAGGCCCCACTGAGGCCAGCACTGGGCTAGCTGGGCCCCCACAGTTCAGACTGGTCTGGCAGCTCTCTTCTACCAGGCCCCCCAAGGGCTCAGGTGTGATAGCAGAACAGTGCTCTGGGGCCTAGAGGTCCACTGCCGGAGGCTGCCCCACCAGCAGCCCTTGCCCCCACCCTTGGAGCATTGCTGCACATGCTAGCCCATCCTTCCTCTAGCAGCCAGCTTGGGTGTGGGGCAGGAGCATCATGGACCCCAGGTCCCTGAGGTCCCTCCTCCCTCCCCCCACCCCACCCCAGCAAGCTGGGTGCCCTCCAGCTCCAAGTGCTGGCCCCTCATGGCTGCCAGGTCTACCAGGTGGCTCCGGGACCAACTTGCCTGAGTGCCATCCCACCCTGCCCCCGAGCTGGCCACCACGGTGATGAGGCGGGGCCCCAGGTCCAGGAGAGGGGGGCATGAAAGTAAGCAGCCCTGGGCTCCTTAATCCAGCCCTGCTTTTGCTCATAATGGTCTATGTCCTTTTTTATCGCTCTCACCAAGGCAGACTGATATTTGTCAGTCACATCAGATTTGTCATCACTAGAGGATTTTAACCTTGAGTTTATTGATTACCATTGTGCTCAAGGTGATTAACAATTTTGTGAATGCTAGTCTGGTTACCCCTCAAAGGGCTGGTTCCTTGGGGGTTAAAGCCCGGAACATATATTTGGGAAGTGTCCAGACTATATAATGGTGAGAACTACATTCAGTTAACTGATAATCAATTGACTTGATGTTGAAAGATTTAGCTACAACACTTCTAACCCTCTCCCCTTTTGTTTTATCACAGCATCCCTTGGGAATGCAAGCCACTGCATTGCAATTTCTCCCTAAAATTCATTACTACATTTATTTTATTACTGTTTAAGAAATATTGTGATTTAAAATGAGTTAACTTGGCTTTAAATGTGGATATGTAATGCTATTAATAACATCTAATATATCTTGAAGAACACCATGTAGAAATCTTTTAAGAGAACATCTTTTCTACTTAAATGGCTCTGCATTTTAGCACCTATATGTGAGAAATTGCTCTTATTTATTTTACACTTCCTCATTGAATGTTCCTGACCTGACACTGTTTCATTTTGTTGAAATATGAAATACCCCTCTTAACTCCTGCTGTGTTACTAAGATTATTTTAAACAATGAGGGCCAAGTTATTCCCCATGCTTTCTCTCTCTTTATTTTTTTCCCTTCCCTCTTGCTCAGCCCATTTTCTCTCTTCCTTCTTTCCCATCCACTGATGCGTCCATTCTCCCACATACACATATGTGGCCTCCCATTCCGAGGCTTACTTCTCCAAACACACATTCCAGTTAAGAGCTCCTGGGGCTCTTCATTCTTGCTGAAAAGGAAGCCAAAGCACCTGGCATGCTCTGGCTCCTCTTGTATCCCCCTTCCGAAAGAAGAGCAGTAGCATCTAGGTCATTCTTCCTCAAGAATCAGTACCAATGAGCTGCTTGCCTCCCAGGCTTGCTCCCGTCCCATGGACTAGGATCTGCCCTTTTACCATCCCTTTTCTAGTTCTCCCTGCCAGGAAGCAACAATAATGCTTAATGGCAAACGTATGTGAACTGGAATGGCTGATAATGGCAGCAAACCATGACACATAGGCACTAGTAAAATATGGTGGAAAGACAAAAAATCACTGGGCTACTTTTATACGTGACTATAAATTATCCAGGACAGTCATTTGAGATTGAAGAGGGGGGAGAGTAGTGTAATGCCTTCATCTCATGATTCTGAGCCTTAAATGACTAAATAATGCACAAACACTGAAATATTCTAATCTGGGGTTTGGTTTTTTTTGTCCTTCTTCCTTAGGGCTTACTTGTTGCAACTATATTCTGCTTCTTCAATGGAGAGGTAAGCATGAATTTCACATTGTATTGACCTACAGTCAGCCTCTTGAAGTAGTTGGACTGTAGTTCGCAATTAACATAACTGGAGTACAATAAATCTACTGTATTTTACTTGCATATATGAGATAGTGCTTTACCTTTACATTGCACTAAAAATGCTCATTTATCCTTGCAACATCTTTGCAAGGTGCTTGAGTTCAGATTGTGATCTTTACAGAACAGAATATGAATGGAATATTGAATGGTGCAATATGAAGTACACCCTCTAGCTTCTCAATTTAATCTAAGAGGTCAGAGGAAGGGAAAAAATAGGTTGCACTCTTCATCAGCCTCCTTTGCAAACCTAAACTCTGCTTCCAATCCCAGAATAGCTTGATGATTGGAATTGAAATAGTCAATGGTGCTAATATGTGAATTTTTATCATTAGGCACTATTGTCAACACTCTGATGAGCTTTTATTGCCTTCTATAGCCAGAAGCCTAGAAACTATGTTTAAATCAAAGCTTTTATTCTGCAAAGAGTGATTGGGTTCCCAGAGAAATGTCATCATGGACAACCACAGTATAGCATCTCTGTCCAACCCCTGACCTGAAAAGTTAACTTGCTTGTGTAATTAAAGTGAGAGATACAAACTCTTAGTGTTATATATGCAGAGAAGCAGTACTGTGTTATTATGAAGTGCCATTTCATTCACTCATATAAAGAAGCAGTATAGGCCTTTCTTAAGATTTATGATTTGTAAGTGGTAATTGATCAATAAAACCCCTTGAGTGAAAGTTCTCTGCTACTTTCTTATAGTAGGATCAATATGCTATATGCCTGCTACTGCTTTTCGGTCTACTCCACTATAATAATGGTATATTAAATAAAATAGCATGTTAAGACACATCAAGAGCTGCTTTAATAGCAACAACAAGCCATTTTCTGGAAAGCAGTTTAACAGAAAAACACTTTTTAATTATATTGGGAGCATTGCCATAAAACACTGTGGAAATTAAAACAAGGTATTTCTTATACAAATTGGGTACACTTGAAAAGGTCAGTTTTCAGCATTGTGCAAATTGAGCTGGGTATGCAACTTCATTCAACCAAAAATCAAGACTCACTATGTCATCCTGTAAAGCTAACCACACTGATTTTTTAGCCCAATGCTTTTAACCAGATCTCCAGATGCAGGGGCAAATAACTGTGAGTATAACTTTGTGTTTGAATTTCAGGATGTCTGAACCATAGAAATATAGAGGTGGTTGGGACCTCATGAGGCCATTTTGACACTAAGGGCATTTCTACACTACAAAATTGAGTTGATTTAATTGAAATCAACATCCAGTCACCGCAGTAATTAAATCCACGCCACACTCATGTTGATGGAGTACATCCTCACTAGCGGCACTTCCATCAATGCTCAGGACAGTGCATCGTGGGTAGCTATCCCACAATGCAACTAGCTTAAGGGTGTTTTGGGAAGGGTTTGCAATGCCTCATGGGACCAAAACATTGTCACAGGGCACAGCGGGAACATGCCTTCAACCTCCCATAATGCAGTTCCCTTCCTCCCTACTCTGCTATCAAGAGCAAAGAACCCAAAGGTGTTTTACACCTTTTTTGAAAGCTTGGCTTAGTTTCATGTACATGGTGGCCCAAGAAGCCTGGACCCTGCTCAGCTGTGCTCTGTTGTTGTGAGCATTACAAACATCTTGCACCTTAGCCTTCAATATTTTCAGAGCTGAGACAGGAGCCACCTCGCAGAACATTACAATGTCATTCAAGCAGCCCTGCTGCAAGCCATGGAACTACCAGCAGTAATAGAACATAACTGAACACAGTGATATAGCGGGGCACCATTTGTGATCTTGGGGACAGGTGGTGTCACATCATTAGGCAGCTCTGGGCTGGGGACCAGCAGCTGCAGAACTTTCAAATGCAGAAGGCCACTTTCCAGGATCTTTGTGCAAAGCTTCCTCCAGGCCTGAAGCACAGCCTCGCTAAAATGAGTCCTTCTCTGACAGTGGAGAAGTGAGTGGCCATCACTCTGTGGAGGTTTGCAGTGTCGGACTGCTACCAGTCAGTGGCAAAGCAATTCAAAATTGGTAAATCTCCCCATGAGAGCTGTTGTGATGCAAGAATGCAGGACTGCTGCTAAGAAGAGTAATGACTCTGGGAAATGTATAGGACATAATGAATGGTTTTGCTGAGATGGGGTTCCCTGATTGATGGGTTGATACATCTCTCTTTTGGCACCACACCACCTTGCAAAGACAACATACACTGAAAGGGATATTTTTCAATGGTGTTACACGTGCTGTTGGATCACAGGGGGCATGTCACCACCATCAATATGAGTCAGTCAGGAAAGGTGCATGTCACAGGCCTCTTTAGAAACACAGGTCAGTTCAGAAAGTTGCAATCAGGGACTTTCTTTCCAGATAGCAAAACACCCATTAATGATGTTGAACTGCCAATAGTGATCCTGGGAGATCCAGCCTGCCTCTTGCTCCCATGACCCATGAAGCTGTACACATGCTAGTTGGGCAGCAGTAAGGAGCGGTTCAACAGCAGGCTAAGCAAAGGCAGAATGGTGGTAGAATGTGCCTTTGGAAATTTAAGGGATTGCTGGTGCTGTTAGTCAGGGTTGCTAACCTTGGATATTAGTTTTTACTGACAAAGTTGAGTTTTCCTTCTGGCAGGGTAAGCTTATAGGCTATGTCTACACTTGCAAGTTAGGTCGACTTAAGAAAGCTTAAGTCGACCTAACTTAGTCCCTGTCCACACCAGGCTTTCATTAACTTGACTTAAGAAATTCCTTAAGTTGACTTAATGAAAGCTTAGGTTGGCTTTATGAGAACTGCCGGTTAGATCGACCTAACCCTTAAGTCGACTCCTTAAGTCGACCTAAGCACAATGTGGACGCTTAAGTCCACTTTATTAGGTTGACCTAAGGGCAGTTAGGTCGACTTACTAAGTCCCCGTTCAGGGGAAGAAGCACTTTGTTAAGTCGACCTAATAAGTTGACAAGGGGCTACGTCTACAGTAGAAAAGTTAAGCTGACCGTATTAAGTCAACAACAAAGTTGACTTAACTGTTCTAGTGTAGACATAGCCCTAGATAATGTCACATACCTTTGCAAACAGCAAATCAGGGAAGCTTTAAAAAACTACTGGTTACTAGTTAGCAGTATTACACAATATGTGCATACACAGTGTAAAATTCATGAAACCATTTATAGATCATCATCAATAATTTGAAAATAATTATGGGCACATTTTATTGCACATAGACTCAAGGTAATCTGCCAGTCCCTGCAAATCAGGAAGTTGTTGGTAGATATCCATGAAGCATAAAATGTGCTCACAGTTGTACAGTCCAAGTAACTGGGCTAATATGTGTGTGAAGAGTGGCAGAAAAGGGGATGCTGGGTAGGTGAAATCCATTCCCAGGGGCAGGAGTCAAGGCTATCATGAAGCCCCCAGAGAAGGCCTTGCATTTGCCTTTCTCCCAAAGGTGGATTTCACCCATGATTGGTACTTTTTGAATAATAAATATAAACAACGTCCATAAAAGAATGTCAGAGTAGGGGGCACCTAATTTAGGACAGTTATAATTTGCAGTCATCCCATCTAATTTTACATACATTAGAACCAGCCTTCCTGAAAGGCACTGAGATCTAGTATATTAAGCTCAAGGCTAAGAGTCAGGAACTATAGAGTTCTCAGCCCAGCTCTGCTAAGAAACCCCTGTATAGCGTTTGACAAGTCACCTCATTTTGCTACTTCAGTTTCCATCTGTGAAAGTGAGATAATAGCAATTACTTCCCTGCCTCAGTGTGAGGATTATTTAGTTCTGTACATGGCTATCAAAGCACTAAGTAAATTTATTATAATCACAATGGATGAAGATTATTTTCTATAAACTAGATAAGAGATAAAATCAGTAGGTAGGTGTGACAGGTTTAACATATGGATATGAGAGGCCTACAGTGTTCTATGGAGACTCAGCTAGGGGACCTTGATATCTTCAGAAATATTTTCTTTCTCAGGAAAGGGTGTTTTCTACACCTCCTCTCCTTTTTGTTCTAGTTCCCTTCCTTCCAAATTCCAGGTCATGAGGAAAGAGAGGGGGAGTGCAAGGGCCATAACCTTGGTGAGGAGCAGAGATACTGCCCAGGCTATCATGAGTGGAAGCATTAGGCATCTCAATAAAGTGCTTAGAAAGGGAGAGCCTGGGATTTCCCCTGCTGAAGAAAACAATCCTATATATTCAGCTACTGCCTGGTCATTAGAGCACAGAGGAATATTTCATGGAAAAAACATAATATAAGCAGGTAAACGGACTTAGCGTTAATGCAACAAAAGTTCTGTTCCTCAATAATTTCCTTAGTAATACTGGATTATGTCATTTCAAAGCAAAGCCAGAGGATGTTTGTCCAAAACAAATGCTCCCAAGACTTATTAGCCCTACACAGCATTTCACATCAGTATTCGCTGCAAGCCACATGCCCATTTCCTCACTACACACTATTTCCCACCATTCCATAAAAGCCCAACCTACAGTACTGTCCTCCAAGATTGTGACTAAAGAGCCGTCATACATTACTGATGTCTTAGCTAACAGGGAAAGAAAAAAGTGAATGTGTATGTTATAGAGATGACTTTTCTCAGTCCTCTAAGCTGAGAGCTTTCCACCACATGACTGCAACATGTTATTCTTATAAAGTAGCAATGTCAAGAAGCACTGAATATCTCTCTCCAACAGCAACACTATAAGATGGCACAAGCTTTCAACATTAGCTTGCTCAGTAGACCATACTTCCAGTTCTGAGGTTACTTCTAGACTGGAAGGTAGGCCAACAAAGTGGAATGTCTGTTCAGAATGCTTTCTGTTCCCTGCCATCCAGTCACTTCTCTTTGGCAAGAAAGATATATGGATAGTTTTTCAGCAAGCTGAAGAACAAAAGTAAACACTAACTTCCTCTTCACGTCAGACTTTGGTTTATTTCATGCATCTTTGTGTTGTAACACGTGGCAGCACCCATCTGATAATCTCTCTTTATTAACATATTAATGTCATGCATATGATTTGTAAAAGCCAAGTAATGTGGCTAACACATTTCAAATCTGCATATGAATAATTTTAAATTATCAGCAGAGAATATGATCATTTAAGATCAACTCTTTATTCACTGGCATTTGCACAGAAATACAGTTTAACACCCTTTTATTAAATTTGTAAGTGCAGCAGAATCTTATAAACCAAGAGTTTAGTGGAGAATTAAAAACACACATACATTAACCTCATGACCTTGGCACTACCTGGAGGGTTTTAATTCATGGCATTTTACCCTGGCTTGAGCTGGCAGAGGAGTGTCTTCAATCTTTCAAACTACCCACTACCAAAGCTTTACCCCCTGCTGAGATCAACATGAGTGCTACTCACAGTAGATTGAGCAGATCTTCCTAACAGGATCACACTTCTCTCCTTTAAGCCATCTTTGTTCACAACCTGTGGTTGTTCTGGTGCAACTTCAGACCACAGCACAAGGAAGAGCAGCTTGAGAGTACACAAGGAGCTCACCACACTCTGTAGCAGCATTCCCTCTCACCTGGGACCCACCAGGTCCTTTTTACTGGTCCTTGGATCTTCATAGAACATAGAGGGGAGAGATACAGGTAGGCCAGAAGAAAGACCTAGGATACATCCTCCTCCTCCTTCCAGCTGCATGGAGCTTACTCAGAAAGGGTAAACTCCAAATCATCTTTTCTGCAGAGCACCAACCCACACTCCAGTAGTCTCAAGGCAGAGATGGCTAAGGAGAGGCCCTGTTCACTGTGGAGCCCCAATGCAATTGTGTTTCAAGATAGGCAAGAGGGGAAAGGGGCTGGTGGTGGCCAGAGCCAGTGTAGAGAAACAAGGTTTCTGCACAGGCCGCCCTGGCCTCCCTCCAATCCAAGAGGTTTAGAGGACTGCTCTCTCTCTCCAGACCTGCTTCCTCTCCCACAGAATGATGTGGAGAAATTCTATAAATTCTATAAATTCATGTGAAGATTACTTCCATTGGTCTCTTCTTGTGGATTTCATTGATGTGAGCCCCTGAATTTGCGTGTCTTATTTGCTTAATGTGAACCACTGCAAGGGTCAAAGCTTCTTATAGGGTTACCTCACATCTCTGTTTAACCCTTTGCTGCTCTGTTAGCAATACCTTATCACATTAGATCATATCAGACCACCTATTCACTCATAAAATTACTGCAGTGGCATGATATGAAAATCTCATTAATGCAGGCAGTTCCCATTGAATTGCATCAGCATTTACCAGAGTAAATTTTGATCGTCCCCCTTAAAAGTAAGGCTGAACAGTGGTTTCAAACCCTATACTTTTTCTCTGCTTGGTCTCAAGCAAACAATACATTCAGCCATTCTTGAGTTATGGGAGAGTGAATAAAAACACACACTTTTCCTGCTGAAAACAACTCCAATCACTTTGTCTTGAACTGGCCTACAGCTGAAAGAGATGGTATTAGCCAGGGATATCATTTTTGTTAAGTGTTGAGGGCCCACGCCTGCAAACGTTTGTTTCTTCACGTGAGTAGTTCTGGTGAAATCAATGCAACAACTTGAATGAGGAAGGATTGGTAGGGTCAGTCAGCTTGTCCCTTGGCTTAAAAATACAAAGTTGCAAGCAGTTGGAATATCCCTTCCTAGCATGGTGACATAACCCACTATATGCTCAGTAAGCATCTCACTATGGCTATGTCTACACTTGCACTTTTAAGTTGACTTTAACTAAGTCAACTTAGTGTGTCTACACTTAAAATTAAAGTCGACTTCGGCGGGAACTTACAAAGTCGACCTAGAACGTCCACACTGGATGCTCTACATCGACTTTGTGGGGCTAGGGGGACCTTGGGCAGGTCCACAGTGGCGGGGGGGCACCCCTTGTGTGCAATGGGGCAAAGGGGGACAGGGACCCTGGCAGGGCAGAGCCCTGTGTGTGATGCTGTCTGGATTTAGGGAAGCATTTATGATATTATTTTCAATGGCTATCTCATAAATGCTCTATAATCCATAGGAACTATGTCATATTTGGTATCAATAGAAAGGTAGTAATTTGCTGGGAATGATTATATAGTTTATGTCTAGGAATTCTATTTGGATTAGAAGTTAGGAATTGGGTATTCTATCTGTACTTTAACTTATGTTATTTTATTGAAATACCTGAGAGAGCTGGGTGGGTGTGTCAAACCATTGTGTCCTTAATGTTTAGGAATGTACCAGGGATAATGGTCCCAGGGACTAAACTGATGAGCCATTAAGGACAAAATGGGTGTATTCCTTATGTACTTAATGGCTCATCAGTTTAGTCCCTGGTACATTCCTAAACATTAAGGACACAATGGTTTTATTTAACCTCTGTACGTTGGCTCTCTGAACTGAGGACATTTCACTCTGAATAAAATTACTCTTGAATATTATTCAACCAGCTTGAACCTCAAAACGAGGTGGAGAAAAGGAGATTCAATAAATATTGTGTTGAAAACCATTAAACTGTATTAATATTGCAAAATAGAAAATCCAGCACAACACCAAAGGGAAGGGGACCAGCTTGTGCCTTGATATACAAGTTCAAATCCCAGCTAACAATAAATATAAAACTTTTGCTTGGTTTTCCCTTAAAGGTACAGGGAGCTCTAAAAAGGCAATGGATGCAGTATAAGACCCAGTGGGGGCAAAGACGACGAGAGCATTGCTCTACACGTTCTACCTCCTACACGGCAACATCTATCACTGAGGTCCCTGTTTACTTGTACCATCATGACTCCAACAACGAACAGTTAAATGGAAAATACATAGATGATTCTGAACTCGTTGCATTAAAATCTGGAGAGACATCTGCCTAGCTCGAAGGAAAATGAGACAATCAGGTCATTTGGCATTATCTTCATTACAGGGGGAGGAAAAAAGGAGGAGTGCAGACTTTAGTGCCACTGAGAGAGAACACTAACCCAGATGACAAGACACTCATATGCAAACTACAGAAACATCAGCTTCAGACTGTGATGGCCCAACTAGAGTTGGACTGAGAGTTGGATATAGTCATGATACTACTACAGCATGCTGCTTTTAGAAACAAGACTGAGAATGGAACTATCCATTGAGACATTTGGATTTTTCACAGTTCCTGCTATTGGCCATAGGCCACCAGGATTCAACAGTCATAACAATTCAAGGTATCCCATAGCAAATACAGAAGAATGGATTAGTTCGTAGAATGGGGTGGTCAGTTTGCAGACTGAACTACCTACGTGACAGATTGGAAATGTTCATTCAACATTTGTTGCTTTAAATATGTTTCTTTCACCCTAGACTTTAAACGATCGTCTTTCATTAGGTGTAACGGGCTTGGAAACTGTTATTATTTTCAATTTAATCAACTCTGCTGCTTTCCTACAAATGTTTGCACTTGGAAGGAGGGGGGGACCGATTATTCCACAGTATTTAGATCCTCATCACAAGAGGATGTCATACAGTATTACCCTCCTGACATCAGGTGCATAACAGAAATGAAGGTAAACTATTTATTGTATTAAAAACAATCAACATTAATAGGCACAAGCATCAGTGGAGAAACAAAACACTTCTTTGGGAGCCTCATGAAAATCCTGCAGAGATCTTGAAAAAATTTCCTGTTCAGGCTAGGCTAGATGCTTGATAATATGGGGAAAATGTAGCCATCATACTCTGCCCAGAAATTGGATAAGTAAGAAACAATTTTGCAGTCTGAATAAACGGTGAAATGTAGTTGGAAATTAAGATTTTTGTTAATTGCTATTTCGACACTCCAGATGGTGAACATTTGCCTATTTAATGATGTTGTGCGCTGGCAATAAAAGAGATGAGGAGCTAGTTTATTCTAGCATCGGAGCAGAAGAAATATTCATTATGAGAAAGTCAATATTTTATGTAATTATTAAACACTAAAGGCCTTTTAATGATGTTAAACGAGTATTACAGTCAAGGAGAAACTTATTTATAGCTGTAAGGCTACTCTTTACCAGTGTCAAATGACAGTTAGATGCCGGACTGAGTAGAATAGCAACAATTTCTTTGGAAAGGTGAATGTAAAATTCATTACAAATGGATAGCACTGTGCTTGGGAAGCGCTGAGTAGAACTTGGTGAAAAATTTCTACCAAAATTTTATTTTATTTTGTTTTATTTTATTTCATTTCTGGCAAAAAAAAAAAAAAAGAAAAGAAAAAAAGCAGATTTGGTGACACCAAAACATCCCGTGAATTTGCGTCAAGTAGTCTGAATTGTTTTAGTTAAAAAAGAAAAAAAAACCTAAAAATATTTTTACAATCTTGTTTCGTTTTGACATTTTCTAAATGAAATATTTCATTAATTCTAGTCAAACACACTTTGTGAGAAACTGTCTTTAATTTTATTTAAAAGTTTAGAAAAATGCTCTATTGAAATAAAAACAGTAAAGCATTTCATATTGAACAAAACATTTTGTTTGACCTGAAACTGATTTTTTTCCTCTACCTTTCACTGAAAATTTAAAAAGATGATTCCCTCCCCCCTCCCCCCCCCCCCAGAATTGCAAGTGAACCAAAAAAACCCATTGTTCACCCAGTTCTAGTTCTAGGTGCTAGCAAGTATTAGGACTTTTTGGCTATAGAATTTATTTGGTGGGTGTGTATATATAAATTCCCAAGTATCTCTGCAAGAATATCTAGTAAAATGTCGCACTATTTCTCTTGTGTTTTTCATGTATTTGGGTAATTTGAAAGCCAGAAAGAGGTCATGCATGTCCATTTCACTCCACTTCTGCCTATTATGTGATCCAGCATATATTTGATATCACAAATCCACCTGCCACAGGCTCAAGGAATGAAGAACAGAAGAGTAACAATCACATACCTCTGATGTCACAGACTAATCTATTCCTGTCTTTGGTGTCATTTGCTTACCTTAGCTATCTCAATATCAGCATTCTGCCATGAGTTGTTTGAAGGATGACTTAGCACTTGTGTCACAATCCCACTTCTGGGATTCAAGGAGAAGAAAGGATAGGGAAATGAGGAAGAACTGGGGAAGCAGGGAATGGAAAGGAAAAGGAAGAAGAGGGGGGAGGAAAAGCTACCTCTGATATCAAAAGGGCATGAACCAATTACTTTTTCAGAGGCACCGGCTAGTTACAAATATACATTGAACTCCCTTTCTTCTTTACTTACTTTCTGAAAGTCCATCCAAGATTTGTTTTGCCCCTGCAAGAGTCAAAGAATTGATTAAGGCATAAACAAGTAATTTTGCTCTACTCTTAGCACTTCTTCCGGTGCCTCAAGTATAATTAGTTCTGATAATCCTAACCTCAGATCTTGCCAGGTAAGTAAAGAAGAGAAAATGTTTAAAATAGACTACTTTGCTTTAAAATGTTGATGCATTTGCAGCTCAAGTCTAAAAATAGAGGGCCTACCCCTGCAGGAAAAACTCTGAGAAGAAAGAACTGCTGGATCAAGTTCCTATTCTTTTAAGATGAAATTCATTCATTAAACTCACACAAGGCCAGTGCAATTAAGCACTGAGGGTCAGATCCATAGTCAGTCATTGAAGTCAATGTACAGACTCCCGCTACTTAAATGGGCTTTGGACGACGCCCTAGAGAATTTGACTGGGACTTAAATTGTGCATAGACCTTGTGTGGACCCTCTGCACACATGTGAATATGGGAAAGATTTTAAACATTGTGAGCAGGATTAAGCTCCAAAGCTTTTTCTGTTCACCTTCAAAACTGAAATGGAGGACCATTGTTCATATCGATCTGGGCTAACCTCTACATTCCAACAGACACACATCAGGACCATATCTTCCTACCAAACTATCGTTCAAGAATGAGTTTACTGACAGAAGGATTCCGTGTTTATTTAATCCAGTGATGTATTGAAAGAGAAAAAATTAGCCGTGTCAGTGCCTCAGTGAAAAACCTTGGTTGGAGACCACTGAATACATCTGCTTTGCTGGCTATACAAACAAAGATTTTTTTGGACCAGAGTGTTTTGTGTATTGCTATTTCTACTTTTGCTAGTGAGCTATGGGTAATGGAGGACTTAATAGTTAAAAGAAAATGAGGCAGCTTTACTATGAATTTTATATTTCTGAACATTTTTGATGCATAGGGTACTTTCCAGTAGGGCTCCAGCAGGTGTACTTAATTTCTAACTACAGGAAATAGATTATTGTAATAGAAATGTACATAATACGTAAGGTCTGATAAATGCTTGTGTAACTTATATGTACAAATTGTTTTTCAGAGTCTGTTATATTCATGTAATGTACAATATTGACATATTTTTCTAAGATGACCTCATGTTTTGGCTTCATCATTCATTGATTCATTCCACTTCATGGAGTCCAATAGAACATAAAGTTCAGGATTTTGGTTTCTTCATGTAATGGAAATCTTACATTCTGTGTCTCCAGTGAAGACAGTGACATTACAACAAATCTTCATCAGCTGAGAATTTGGCTTACAAATGTATTTAATTCAATATTAGCTTCACATTGGTGCTGTGCAGGAAAGACTGCAAGTTCAAACTAGTCAGAAATTTGTCATCAAAACAATGGGAACTGACATTTTCATCAAAATTAAAATGTTTTGAAAAATGTGTGATTTTGATGAAATTTCTTTAAAACAACAAAAGTAAAAGAAAGCATTTTTATGAGGGTGAAATATCCTTTTAAGATATGTTCAGAATGGCGGGTTTTAATTTTTTAAATTTCAAAATAACTTTTCCAAACCAAATTAATTAGGATTTTTACATTTTAAAAAGTTTAAAGATCTACATTAGAACAAAATGTTTCAGTTTTGCCAAGACAAAATGTTTCAAGTGACCCAAATCCAAAAAATGAAGAATTTTGTTCTGTGAGAAAAGTAGTTTAGTTTTTCGTTTCATTTTGGAATGGAGAAAATCTTGAAATACTGGAATTTCCTATGAAACAGAAAATCCAGCTCCCACCCAGGTCTAGTACATAGGATTATTCTTTCCAGAGGTGTCTTCATATTCCATGTGTACCACAGACCTTATGTTCATGCCAGCATCACATCAGCCTGCACAGAAGGTGGCAATGATTTCAATGGCCCTGGCACACCAAGCAAATGGTACAGAGAGGCTACAATTGCCAATTGACCAACTAGAATGGAATGATTGCAGTAGTGTAGGAGAGACTGTTTCTAATGTTGAGCTTTGAAGGAGAGAATTTTACTTCCTGAGTGGCCCTTCCCTTCACCTGCCTACAGTCTGATTTCTCAGGCATTACCCACGCAAAATGAATTTCACCTCTGTGTTTTATAGATAGTAGTGCATTCTCCATGACTGTGATGCTGAGAACACTTCTATGACCAGAGCAATAGCAATTTCTTGGCACAGTCAAATTTAGATATGTTTATTATTCTAGCCTATTTCTCAAAAACAGCTCCTTTTTGTCCTCCAGGGACATGCATCACATACATACTAGAGCATCCAAAACAGGAAGGAAAACTTGGGTTAATGGGTTTAAAGTGTAGTTTCAGGGAGGACAAAACCTACATCAGGTTAGAAGGACCCCTCTCCTCTCAAACCCCATCCCCTCATATAACATCTCAGTTCACTTAGTGTTGGCCCTGGCAGAAGTATTTGTACACGAATAACTAAATCATGCAGAAAGGTTCTCATTGTTCTTTATTGGGTACAGAAGCTAAACACAAATTTAAATAATCATGGCCAGGAATGCTGAAAGTTAGTTCTGTTTTTTCATTTGGTCCATTTAAATGCTTAATAAATATATTTTAGTTAAAAAAAAATGCAGCAGAATTGGGGGGGTAGGGGGGGGGAAATGGCATACTCCACCTTATACCATTTAGCAGTAGTGCTCTTTTAATTAAAGGTTTGCCCGCATTTCCACTACAAACTCCCCATTTTTTCATGTGTTTGTAACTTGGCAATAAAACTTTCCTGTAGGTTGAAACTTTGTTTTGGGTTGCAACACTTTCAGTGAATTCCAGTTCTTATTCCTTCCTCCTTACAAATCTTAACAAAAAACAATGTTTGGCTATTTTCAATTATATACATACTAAAAACTTAACAAAATAAAATGTCCTCATTTTCTGTGCTTTGCGTTTTTGTAACTCAGCTATGACTTCATGACACAGGCAATCATATTTGTCTGGCGATTGCAGAATCATATGGAAATTAGTATGCCTATGGAACAGCAATTGATTCTAACCCCATTATACTTTTCCAAATTTAGGGCCAGATTCTGGCTTGCTTTTTATAGGGAATGACACAGACAGCTCTCACCCGTCTAATAAACTGGAGAAGGGCAGCCTGAAGCCCATTGCTTGTGCTTTTGAGGCCCAGTCCTAATCACCACATTGAACTCTATGGCAGGTTTGTCACTAACTCCAATCACAGCAGAATTAGGACCTTTGAGTTCCATGTACAGGAGGGTCGCAATAATGGCCAAAGCAACGTGCTTGCCAACTGGGGCATGAAGAAGTGGAGCCATTGCCGTTGAAGCATCTGACAGTCTGAGGCCAGCCCTGAGGGGAGCTCACATTCCAACTCCAAGGACACAAACTATGCAACCACATTCTTACGTGTCAATCAAGGCAAAATATAATTCCCTTAACAGTCCTGAGTTCATATCCAGTGCCAGGAACACTGTGCTCTTCCTGACATCACCCATTATTTAGCAGAAGTAGTAATTAAAGTACCTTTACTATAAAAGTAAATATACTGCATGTATTCCATATATTTGGAATGAGTATTGTATAGGTACTTCTAGATGGGCCATTAATCTCCACACAAGCTCCCCTGGGTTTAATCCTTTCATTGAGCACCTCTTTCATGACCACGAAAAAAAACTTGCAAGAGAAAATCCTTCTCACCATTGAAAAAATAAAGATTTGCATGTTTCCCTCAGCTCAGTACAGTGTAGCTGTGCATCAGAGTTTAAAAGCACCTGTTAAATTGTGCACAAGATCTCAGGCTGGCTGTCTCTTGTGCAGTAAGATGTTTGATTATCCTGCACATCATTTGTAGGTGTAGATTATGTGCTGAAGTTTGAGACATTGGCCCAGAACATGAATGTTCTATATTTCTAAGAGAGATAGAAGGGGATAAAAAGATGCTATCTCTAACATGGCACAGATACATTATAGTTTGACAGAGGTTATTGCATTTGGTTATCTCATCTAACATCCACAGTGTCAGAGGATCTAATCTGTGTGTTACAAGACTACACTAGCCATGCTTTACACAAATACCTTTTGACTGAGAAGGTAAGGGAATATCTTTTATTAGACCAGCTTCTGTTGATGGATGGTACAAGTTTTGAGCTATACAGTGCTCTCCTTCAGCTCTGGGGAAGGAAGTAGAGCAGCTGAGCTACATACAAGTTGGGACAGAAACATTATAAAAGACACTGAGGGGCGAACACTTTTCACAAAGTGATCACACCATTTCTGATTTTTCAGTGTTTGTCCTCAAGGGAAGTCTGTATAACACCTTCAAAAGGCTTACCTAAGAATTTAAATTCCTAACTCTGTAAGACATCAAAAGTCATGGACTTGACAGGGACAATGGTTTAAGGTTCATTGTTATTTGTAACACATCACCCTGCTTCCTACCCTTATTTTCCCACTTCAGCCCTTTATGCCTAACAATCATTCCAATTGCCCACATCATTCCAAATGATGGCCTCAATCTGTCCCAATTTGTATTAACCTCGGGCTACAGCTACAATAGAGATTTTATGCAGCTGCACCGCTGTAAATTCTCTATGTAGCTGTTCTAACCAGCCCTCATGTGCAGCAATAGCTATGCTGGTGGGAGATGCTCTCCCACCAACATAGTGCTCTCCACAACAGTGCTTAAATTGCAATAAAGTATGTTGCTCGGGGGTGGCTAATTTACACCCCAATTTATGTCAATTAAAGGTAGTGTAACCCTAGTCTCAGATACTCTGCTTCCTTCCCCAGACTTGAAGAATAGCTCTGTGTAGCCCATAATCTGGTACCCTCCACCAATGGAAGTTGAGATAATAAAAGATATAACCTCAGTTATATTGTCTCTTTCATCTCCTAGGACCAACATGGCTACACCAACACCAAAAATAAAACAAAAAAAACCCCCCACCTTCTGTAAAGCGTCCTGCATTTTTTTCATCCTTGTCTTCCATTTCAGAATTCACTACTCTCATTGAAAGAACTGTTCGCTCTTTCATTGGTGCATCAGCCAGAAACCATCTCTCTCTCTCTCCCAGGGGATCATCTCTTATCTACAATCAGAATTGCAACAGTTTATTGCCTATTGTTAATTCCATTTGTGCACTCCTGTCTGATCTATGCCAAGAATATAAATTCTTTGGAGATTTATTTTAATGCCTACCATATATTGTCCAAACAAGTTTTTCACACTAATACTTTGAAAAATGGCATTATAGATGCATGTTTCCAACAAACTTTGGGAGAACGTATTGACCAAATAGTCCAAAAACATTCAGAAAAAAATAAATGATGGCGTCTATCTACTTATAACTGACTTTTAAAAAAAAATTAAGCCAGCATCCAAAAATGTACACTATCGGGCACTGGCCACAAATATCCTATACAATTTTAGTTAGTATATGCATCTGGAATACTGTGTCCAGTTTTGTGCTCCCCACTACAGAAAGGATATGTACAAATTAGAAAGAGTCCAGTGGAGGGCAATGAAAATTATTAGGGCCTGGGGCACATGACATATGAGAAAAGACTGAAGGAACTAGGCTTATTTAGTCTGCAAAAGAGAAGACCGAGGGGGGATTTGATAGCAACCTTCAACTACTTGAATGGGTGCTCCAAAGAGGTGGGAGCTAGGCTGTTCTCAATAGTAACAGAGGACAGAACAAGGAGCAGTGGTTTCAAGTTGCAAGTGTTGGCTATTCGGTCAAGGTTGGCTATTCGGAAAAACTTTCTCACTAGGAAGGTGGTGAAGCATTGGAATGGATTACCTAGGGAGGTGGTGAAATCTCCGTCTTTGGAGATATTAAAAGTCCGGTTAGACTAAACACTGGCTGGGATGATTTAGTGGGAGTGGCCCTGCTTTTAGCAGGGGTTGGACTAGATGACCTCATGAGGTCCCTTCCAACCCTATGATTCTATACTCAATTATATACGGCATAATCCAGCATC
This sequence comes from Pelusios castaneus, assembly GCA_007922175.1. NCBI lineage: Eukaryota > Metazoa > Chordata > Testudines > Pelomedusidae > Pelusios > Pelusios castaneus. The sequence goes on from ML685951.1 coordinate 2,650,067, forward strand.
CAGCCAAAACACACATAGTACAAGGTGGGAGTTGGGGAGAAATCAGGGTGCATAGCTGGGGTAAAGCCTGCTTTTGCATCTTTTCAACTCTGAGTCTCTGTGTGCATCGCTGGTCCCCTGTTAGACTAGCGATCCTCAGTGCTGGTGTTCCTTCCTCTTTTAATACAGCTCCTGCAGGAGCTATGCTAATGTTTCCAAGTCCCCTAGTGGTCACTCAGCTATTAACACCTTCTCAGGGAACTTCAGCAGTTCATGCTGTTATGATCAATCAGTCCAGTGGTTTCAGTCCTGCTCCTGTCCTATCACCAGGAAGACATTGCAGTGGTGAGAAATTTGCAGGACTCCTACCGTACAAGAGGTACTCTTCCCCTTTTCTGCTTCCTTCTCATCCCACCAAGAGAAAAGCACCAGTAAGGCAATGCTGCGAGTGGCTAAAAGAGCGGTGACAATATAAAGTAATCGCTTTCCCAATATTATGTCTGTTCCGTGCTAGAAAACCACATTGCCACCATTAGCAGTTGACGCCATGATTGTGGTAAAGGCTGTCTTAGCAGCAGTTGTGGGTAAGTGTGAAATAACTTTAGTTTCAGTACATTCCGAGTTACACAGAGGTAATTTCCATTAACATCAGAGGCATAAGAACATAAGAACATAAGAAAGGCCGTACTGGGTCAGATCAGAGGTCCATCTAGCCCAGTATCTGTCTACCGACAGTGGCCAGTGCCCAGGTGCCCCAGAGGGAGTGAACCTAACAGGCAATGATCAAGTGATCACTCTCCTGCCATCCGTCTCCATCCTCTGATAAACAGAGGCTAGGGACACCATTCTTAACCCCTTTCTGGCTAATAGCCATTTATGGACTTAGCCACCATGAACTTATCCAGTTCCCTTTTAAATATTGTTATAGTCCCAGCCTTCACAACCTCCTCAGGTAAGGAGTTCCACAAGTTGACTGTGCGTTGTGTGAAGAAGAACTTCCTTTTATTTGTTTTGAACCTGCTACCTATCAGTTTCATTTGGTGACCCCTGGTTCTTGTATTATGGGAGTATTTAAACAACTTTTCCTTGTCCACTTTTTCCACATCAGTCATAATTTTATATACTTCTATCATGTCCCCCCTCAGTCTCCTCTTTTCCAAGCTGAAGAGGCCCAGCCTTTTCAATCGTTCCTCATACGAGGCACTCTCCAAACCCCTAATCATTTTAGTTGCCCTTTTCTGAACCTTTTCTAGTGCTAGAATATCTTTTTTGAGATGAGGAGACCACATCTGTACACAGTATTCGAGATGTGGGCGTACCATGGATTTATATAAGGGCAATAATACATTTGCAGTCTTATTTTCTATCCCCTTTTTAATGATCCCTAACATCCTGTTTGCTTTTTTGACCGCCTCCGCACACTGTACGGACATCTTCAGAGAACTATCCACAATGACTCCAAGATCTTTTTCTTGACTCGTTGTAGCCAAATTAGCCCCCATCATATTATAGGTATAGTTGGGGTTATTTTTTCCAATGTGCATTACTTTACACTTATCCACATTAAATTTCATTAGCCATTTGGATGCCCAATCACTTAGTTTTGTGAGATCTTTTTGAAGTTCTTCACAATCTGCTTTGGTCTTGACTATCTTGAGTAGTTTAGTATCGTCTGCAAACTTAGCTACCTCACTATTTACCCCTTTCTCCAGATCATTTATGAATAAATTGAATAGGACTGGTCCTAGGACCGACCCTTGGGGAACACCACTAGCTACCCTTTTCCAATCTGAGAATTTACCATTTACTCCTACCCTTTGTTCCCTGTCTTTTAACCAGTTCTCAATCCATGAAAGGACCTTCCCTTTTATCCCATGACAACTTAACTTACATAACAGCCTTTGGTGAGGGACCTTGTCAAATGCTTTCTGGAAATCTAAGTACACTATGTCCACTGGATCCCCCCTGTCCACATGTTTGTTAACCCCTTCAAAGAACTCTAATAGATTAGTAAGACACGATTTCCCCTTACAGAAACCATGTTGGCTATTGCTCAACAGTTTATGTTTTTCTATGTGACTGACAATTTTATTCTTAACTATTGTTTCAACTAATTTGCCCGGTACCGACGTTAGACTTACCGGTCTGTAATTGCTGGGATCCCCTCTAGGGCCCTTTTTAAATATTGGCGTTACATTAGCCGACTTCCAGTCTTTGGGTACTGAAGCCATTTTAAGGGACAGGTTACAAATCTTAGTTAACAGTTCCGCGACTTCACATTTGAGTTCTTTCAGAACTCTTGGGTGAATGCCATCTGGTCCCGGTGACTTGTTAATGTTGAGTTTATCAATTAATTCCAAAACTTCCTCTAGTGACACTTCAATCTGTGACAGTTCCTCAGATCTGTCACCTACAAAAGCCGGCTCAGGTTTGGGAATCTCACTAACATCTTCAGCCGTAAAAACCGAAGCAAAGAATCCATTTAGTTTCTCTGCAATGACTCTATCATCTTTAAGCGCTTCTTTTGTATTATCATCATCAAGGGGCCCGACTGGTTGTTTGGCAGGCTTCCTGCTTCTGATATACTTAAAAAACAATTTGTTATTACCTTTGGAGTTTTTGGCTAGCCGTTCTTCAAACTCCTCTTTGGCTCTTCTTATTACACTCTTGCACTTAAGCTGGCACTGTTTGTGCACCTTTCTGTTTGCCTCACTAGGATTTGACTTCCACTTTTTAAAGGAAGTCTTTTTACCTCTCAGTGCTTCTTTTACATGGTTGGTGAGCCATGGTGGCTCTTTTTTGGTTTTTTTACAGTGTTTCTTAATTTGGGGTATACAGTGAAGTTGGGCCTCTATTATGGTGTCTTTAAAAAGCGCCCATGCAGTTTTCAGAGATTTCACTTTAGTCACTCTACCTTTTAGCTTTTGTTTAACTATCCCCCTCATTTTTGTATAGTTCCCCCTTTTGAAATTAAATGCCACAGTGTTGGACTGTTGAGGTGTTCTTTCCCCCACAGGGATGGTGAATGCTATTGTATTATGGTCACTAGTTCCAAGCGGTCCTGCTACAGTTACCTCTCGGACCAGCTCCTGCGCTCCACTCAGGATTAAATCTAGAGTTGCCTCTCCCCTTGTGGGTTCCCATACCAGCTGCTCCATGAAGCAGTCATTCAAAGTATCGAGAAATTTTATCTCTGCAATATGTCCTGAAGTGAAATGTTCCCAGTCAATATGGGGATAGTTGAAATCCCCCACCATTATTGGGTTTTTAAATTTGATAACCTCCCTAATTTCCCTTAGCATTTCATCATCGCTCTTACTATCCTGGTCAGGTGGCCGATAGTAGATCCCTAATGTTATATTGTCATGGAAGCATGAGATTTCTATCCATAGCGATTCTATGGAACAAGTGGATTCACTTATGATTTTTACTTCATTTGAATCTACATTTTCTTTCACGTATAGTGCCACTCCTCCTCCCGTACGACCTGTTCTGTCCTTCCGATATATTTTGTACCCCGGAATGATTGTGTCCCACTGATTGCTCTCTGTCCACCAGGTTTCTGTGATGCCTATTATATCAATATTCTCCTTTACCACTAGGCACTCTAGTTCACCCATTTTATTATGTAGACTTCTAGCATTTGTGTATAAGCACTTTAAAAACTTGTCCCTGTTTATTTGTCTGCCCTTTTTTAATGTGCCAGATTCTTGGTCATGTGGCTGTTTATCATCGGATCCGGCCCCCTCACCATCCTTTTCTGTCCTCTGTTCCTGACTATAACTATAACTATAACCTGGAGATTCCCTCTCATCAGACTCTCCCTTAAGAGAATTCTGCCCTAAGGCAGAATTTGGCCCTGCCTGTTTTCAATATTATAAAATTAGTATGTAAATAACTGGCATATATTCAAGGTATCTGATTAAGGTAAACATGTCTTCATAGTTCAAACAGGGCAAAAATATAGTGATAATATGATACATATAGAAAATGCTTTAGGTAATAAGATTATTTTTATTCTTCCCTGTCATTTATTTTATTACTCTGGAGTAATATCTGTCTCACCAGCTGAATATCCTTATCAATGCTGTCTTTATATATAAAGGGATGAACAATTGTTTTATATTGAATGTGTTTCAGAATAACAACTTTTTACAACCTCAAAAAGCCCCAGCTGAGGCCCAGAGCCTACCATGATGGACCCTGGCTCAATGTGAAACCGATTAGTCATACTTCTTTGTACTATTACGATCCCTCTTCACCAGCAGGATAAGTCCTGTGCATGCAAGCTGAAATTTATCCCTGTACACAGGGGGTTAAAGTAAGGGGGAATGCGCCAGAACGCAGTTCTGGGCCCCACAAATTTGAGGGACCAGAGTTCCGGGGCCCCTAAAAATAGAAAAATCCAGTGGAACACATGTTCCGCCCTGCCCTGGCTGCTGGCAGGTCCAACACCTCACCATTGTTAATCACAATACTTATTGTGTTATGCAGTGTTTTCTAGTTTGTGACAATAATTGCTATAGACATAAATGCCATATAAAATTATAAATATTTTTATGGAACGATAACCGATGTATGTGGTACTGAGAAGTGGCTGCAAATGCTTACCTGGGCTGGGGCCTGCACATGCATGAAGGGGGCCCAGACAATACAGGAAGGGGGCCCGGAGATTAGGAGGGTTCCAGGGCCTGTCAAATAATAATTCAACCACTGTCTGTACAGATAGTGGCATGAGGCTGATGCACCAATGAAACCCTCTGTATGCCCTGTTCTGAGGGTACATTTGGCATGTAAGGGATCCATAGGCCTTTGTGGTAACAATCAGCCATCTGAATTACTGAGTTCACAGGGGTGAACTTCACCTACAGTGGGTGTTTCTTTCACTAATGATCACTTTTCAGACAGATAAGGTAATGACTCATGTTTCCTCCCACAAAGGCAAAGAAGCAAGGATTTATTATAGTTTCAAAAGAGGGACTGTAATTCCTGTGAATATCCGAACTATTCTGTACACTGTGAATATTATGGAGTAGAAAAGACATCATCAGTACAGACCTTCTCAGGGGAAAAAGACAGAGAAAAAGCAATCTGCCATGAATGTAGCCATATAAGAAGATGGAAGGGAGCCTAGCTTTGGGGGTGTTACAGATTGTAGCAGGGGCAGGTTTAGCTAGTTCAGTCCAGTAATGTACACAACATCATCAAAGAAAACTTTCTACATATTAAATTCTATTATTAAAAGGGCCTTTTAGAGTATGAGTTCACCTATGTTTGAGTACACAGTGAGCATTTAAATGCTAAACTGGATTCTATCGGTGTATTTGTGGTAGTTCTTAGGATTAACTAGCTATCAAGTGAAGTGAGGCATTGTTCTGTCATATTTTGTGGCTACAAACTGACTACATGACTATAGGACATAATATTTACATCTGAAGGGAAAAGGTGTCCAAGATAGTTGGCTGTATTTTGAAGAAACCCTGCTAAGGGCACAGGAAGATACCATTCCAATGTGGAGAAAGAACAGCAAATATGGAAGGCACCCAGCGCGGCTTAGCAGAGATCTCTGCGGTGAGCTGAAACATAAAAGGGAAGCTTACAAGAAGTGGAAGTTTGGATAGATGACTAGGGAGGCATATAAAGATATTGCTCGGGCCTGCAGGCAGTTTTCCCTCTAAGCTTTTAAAAAATTAGCTTTCCCTCTAACTTTTAAAAAATTAATTTTAAATAAAAACCTTTCTAAAAATTAAATTTCAATTAAAAATTCATTCAAATTCAATTAAACACAATTAATTAATTCTATTTACAATTACTTTAACTTCAATTAATGCTTATAATTTCTGTCGTGTGAGTTTACACAAAAATTTTATTCAGAAAAAGTTTTGCACACGGCTTGAAAATTTTGCACACAAGCCGCCAAACCTTAGAGGGAACATTGCCTGCAGGGATAAAATCAGAAAGACCAAAGGACTTTTAGAGTTGCAGCTAGCAAGGGATGTGAAGGAAAACAGGAAGGGGTTCTACAAATCTGTCAGTAACAAGAAGAGGATCAGGGATGGTACTAAATGGGACAGGTATCCTCATGGCGGATGATGCGGAAAAGGCTGAAGTCCTTAATGCTTTTTTTTACCTCAGTCTTCACAGGCAGGGTCAGCTCCCAGGCTACTATACTGGGTAACACAGAATGGAGAGAAGGAAAGCGGCCCTTGGTGAAGGAAAATCAGGTTAGGGACCTCTTAGAGAAGTTGGATGTGCAGAAGTCTATGAGGCAAGATGAACTGCATCCAAGGGAGCTGAGGGAGTTGACTGATGTGATATCAGAGCCGCTGGCCATTATCTTTGAAAACTCATGGCAAACAGGGAAGGTCCCGGATGATTGGAAAAAGGCAAATATAGAACCTATCTTCAAGAAAGGGGAAAAGGAGGATCCAGGGAACAGACCAATGAGTCTCACCTCAATCCTTTGAAAAATCAGGGAGCAGATCCTCAAAGAATCCATTCTGAAGCACTTGGAAGAAAATAGAGTGATCAGGAACAGTCAGCATGGATTCACCAAGGGCAAATCATGCCTGACCAACCTGATTGCCTTCTATGATGGGATGACTGGATTCGTGGATGCAGGATTAGCCGTCGACGTGATATACCTCGACTTTTGCAAAGCTTTTGATATGGTTTCTCACAGCATTCTTGTCAGCAAGTTAAGGAAATATGGGTTGAATGAATGGACTGTAAGGTGGATAGAAAACTGGCTAGATCATAGGGCTCAGTGGGTAGGAATCAATGGCTCAATGTCTAGTTGGCAACCAGCAACTAGTGGAGTGTCCCAGGGGTTAGTCCTGGGGCCGGTTCTGTTCAACATCTTCATTAATGATCTGGATGATGGGATAGATTGCATGCTCAGTAAATTCACAGATGACACCAATCTGGGCGGAATGGTAGACATGGACAGGATTGAGGGAGACCTAGACAAATTGGAGCATTGGGCCAAAAAAAATCTCATGAGGTTCTACAAGGACAAGTGCAAAGTCCTGCACTTAGGACAGAAAATTCCCATGTGCTGCTACAGGCTGGGAACCGATTGGCTAAGTAGCAGCACTGTAGAAAAGGACTTTGGGATTATTGTGGATGGGAAGCTGGATATGAATCAACAGTGTGCTCTTGTGGCCAAAAAGGCCAATGGCATAATGGGCTGCATCAGTAGGAGTGTTGCCAGCAGATTGAGGGATGTGATTATTCCCCTCTTTTCGGCACTGGTTAGGTCGCATCTGGAATACTGTGTCCAGTTTTGGGCTCCCCACTACAGAAAGGATGTGGACAAATTAGAAAGAGTCCAGCGGAGGGCAACACAAATGATTAGGGGGCTGGGGCACATGACTTATGAGGAGAGACTGAAGGAACTCGACTTATTTAGTCTACAGAAGAGAAGACTGAGGGGGGATTTGATAGCAACCTTTAACTACTTGAAGGAGTGCTCCAAAGAGGAGGGAGCTAGGCTGCTCTCGGTGGTAACAGAGGACAGAACAAGGAGCAATGGTTTCAAGTTGCAGGTGCTGAGGTCAAGGTTGGATATTAGGAAAAACTTTCTCACTGGGAGGGTGGTGAAACATTGGAATGGGTTACCTAGGGAGGTGGTTGAATCTCCATCTTTGGAAACATTTAAGGCCTGGTTAGACAAAACCCTGGCTGGGATGATTTAGTAGGATTGGTCCTGCTTTTAGCAGGGGGTTGGACTAGATGACCTCATGAGGTCCATTCCAACTCTAAGATTCTATGATTAGTATGTCCAACACATAATAATATATGTGGACCATATTGTAATCTTCACTTCCACATTTATGGAGGAGGGACAGAGTTTGTTCCTCCATTATATTATTGCTCCCTGACCAAGACCCTCTGCATGTGTTCCACGGTTGGTCAGGATCTCCGAGGGTGGAAGAAGGTAATGGGTTGCTGCAGCGCTGCTTATCTCCACCACCACCAGATGATGGAATATGTACGAAATCCCATAGAGGGAACCACACTCTTTCCTATTCTCCATGAAGTAGTCCACCAAAGGGACAAAGTGGTACCAAAGTTGCTTTATAGAGAACTATTTTAAGTAGAAAGCTCTAGTGTTCAGCCATAATGTTTGTTCATCATGAAATATTTAATGCTCAGGAACTTTCAGTGCAAAAACTAGAATGGTACCTGAGTTACTAACAATGGCTATGTCTACACTGGCAAGTTAGTTCAAATCAAGGAGGCTTACTTCGAACTAACTAAAGCCATGGCTACACTAGGCTTTAGTTAGTTAGAATTAAGGGCTTCCTTAATTCGAACTAATAAGTTCGAAGAGGGTATTCGAACTAAATGTGGCCATTGAAATGAATGAATGTGGCCAAGAACTAATTTCTTAATTCGAACTAACCGGCCATTGAAATGAATGGAGATCGCTAATTCGAACTAACTAAAATTAGTTCGAATTAGTTAGTTCGAACTAACTAGTTCGAACTAATTTTAGCAAATGTAGACATAGCCAATAATTTTGAGAGGGATGCCTCAATTAAATAAAAAAAGTTCATCCTGTATATATTCTGTGGTTATTACACATAATATTAATGACATGGAGTACCTCAGCCCAATTTACTGCCATGGTAAATTGCAATAGACATTCACAAGTCAAGAACATGATGAAATATGATTTCACAGAAAGTGGGTGTCCACATATACTAATTAGGTTTCTTGAATAGGTTTTTGAACTCCAGGTTGGCTAGAAGATGACAGGCTCAAAGGAAATTATTACATAACCAAGTTTTATTGCAGTATAGCCAAAACACATCATTCATAATTGAAATAGCTTGAAAGAGTGGCACAAATTTCTTTGCTGGCAAAACTGAGCATATGACAATAAGCTATAAACTCATTAATTATGTCTAACATTTCTAAGGAAATTATTCCTTTGATTTATTATGAGAACGGATGCCCATGGCTATGTTTTCGTCTATTAGTTGTATTTTTATGCCATAAAAGCCATGGATAATTTTCTATATTAGGAAATGTTTGTATTTCGCAAACTAAATGTGTGTTGTTCTGTAGTGCTGTGCAGTGCATATAAATAATTAAATTTAGCTGAGGCTTGGTGTAAATAATTCACCAATAGATTATTATCTAGAACCACTCATTCCAAAGAAATTTGAAGGACAACCTGGTCCTGCTGACGTCAACATCAAAAATCCCATTTTAGTGGAGCCAGGACTTCACGCCTTACATCATACCTACTGATCACTCCTTACATCATACCTACTACATCAAACCTACTGTTCTATGAGTATTAGCAACTAACGATGGGTTAAGCAGGAGATTCTCACCACTACCGCACCCAAACATCCAACTCATCCCCAGGCACTGTTATCCAGTGGATGCTGCTACCATGTTTTTATGACATCCACAAAAGTATTGCTTTCAGAGAGTACCATGTGTCGAAATGATGCAGTAGCCAAGCCTTGTTCTGATGGTGTTATTTCTAGCAATGTGTTCAGGAAGGTTACATGCATGACAGCCAAGATAACAACCGCCAATTCAGAGGTATGTTCAGTATCCTGATGCTCCAGCCTTCAGGTCACACTGGTGTCAGAAGGGCCCAATCAAAGCTGAATGCATTCCACCTGTGTCAATCAGCTGGCCTCATGTTTCTGTTCTGGGTTTATTTTAGGTGTTGCACAACGTTATAAGTGTCACTTGTTCGGCATTGAGTTCAGTACTCAATATATTTTGGTTTTGTGAGAGGCTTCTATTTTTGCAATAAAAACAAGTATGATTCATTTTAAAATGGTTGAAATTGGTATTTCTTTAAGTCTCCAGCAAAGCTGAGGGGTTTTAGCAAACAGGACTAACACATGCTTGTCAGAATTCTCATGCATCTCTACATGCAGTGAGCCAGGATATGAATCGCCAGCATATTAGCCTGCTGCGCCCTAGCCGGCCTCGTGGATCCTGCTACCGGGCAGTAAACATGTGTAGTGCACAATTTGACGTGGTGTGCTTCGACCTACAACTGTTTCAACAACAAGTCAAAGTGCAGTGCAGAACTTTAAGTGTGTGGTAGTAGGGGCCACACAGCAATCTAGAGAGCAGACATTGTGGGTGTTAGAGATTCACACCCTGGCTTGCCGTGCACTAAATCACCATGTAGCCAAGCCCACAGTCGTAGAAAAATATCTTTTGTCTAATAAGCCACTTGCTCCATTGTGTTCTTTCCTATAGTCACCACAACATGATTCTGCCATCTATAACCAATCATGATGAAGGCCATAGAAATTGCTAGAAAGAAATACATAAAATGAGAGGAAGTGGAGCTTGCTACCAGTTATTCACTTTTAACATTAATATTTCAGACTAAATAGTCTATTGTGCTTCTAGGGGGTATTATTTGTTCCAAGCAGCAGAGAATACAGATCTAGCTAGTCTTTGTCCATGAATATCAATCTCCCTGATTTTCCCAACAGCCTTGCTCAGCAATCCAATGCAATTCAATGGTAACATGACTCAGGCTATGATTTGTAGGCAGGGATGACAAGATTTGACATAACCAGACTTGGTCCACTTGCAAACTGTCTATTGAAATCCAAACTTTGGCCAGGCTTTTGCAGGGTTTTCCACTGCTCCCCTGCTCAGTCTTTTCAATCTTCCTGTCAGTCTCTGATTTGTATATAAATATTTGCAGGCAAATGGCTCTTTCATGTGGCTGTATTAAATATATATCAAATAAATGGCCAAGCAAGAGCTTTTGCTCAAGAAATAGCAAGACAGCAGGAGAGATTGCAATCTGGGACTAATTAGCAGAGATGTGTAGAAGCTGGCACAAGGCCTTTATACATAGGAATTTAAGAACCTAATTCTGTCCCCCCATGCTTTCATTGCATAAAATCTTACCCTGTAAGCAGTGCCATTGACTCAGCAGCCAGATTGTGATAATTTTATCCACAGTAAGCAATATTTTACAACAGGAATAGCCCCACCAAACTCAATGGGACGATTCCAGGAGTAAGGTGCCATTCAGCATGATCAAGGATATCAGAATTTGTCCCCATTTACTATCTGTGGAATAAGGTGCTAGAAGTAGAATGGAGGTCTGTAATAAGCCCCTCTTTTATGACTATAACCCTATATCCTACTGACTCCAAACATCTGTTTTAGTTCTCTCCGTAGCCTGAGTTGCTCCTTGCACAGTCTTGGAAAATCCCCAACACTTCATTCTGGACAATGCCATTTCCTCTCTTGTACCTTTCTGATGTAATTTGTGACACTCTATCTCTGCTCCAGAGCAGGGGGGCCGTAATCTCTACTGATGCAAAAATATAGGCTAGTAAAAGCACTGAGCAGCATATTTAAGCACCACTCTCCTTTCTGAGCCGGTGACAGAGTGCTGAGGCCTCAATCAGCACTCTGATCAAAGTGGCCTCAGTTAGTTTCCCCAGCAACAGTTGATTGAGGAAATAGGGAAAATTAGCTAATGAGGCTGGGTGAATTAAAGAACTAATCAGTCAATTAGCTGACTGTCTTATTAAAAGGCAGGAAGTTTTAATGGGGGGAATGCTATTAGCTGTGCTAGACTGAAGGAGATCCCAAGGAAGGGTGAGCTCTTTGCCTCCAAGACTCTAACAAAAAGAGGTTGAAGGCAATAGGGTCATTGTTATTTAAATTGTTGTGTTGCGGATGGAAGGGACATCACAACAAGAGCAGCTGAGCTATTTCTGGTGTGAGCAAGGATTCTGGGGGGAACATATGCTCTGTCACAGAGCTCAAATCCAGTCCTACCATATTAGGCAGTGACTGAGTGATGTAGCATATTCCTGTTTCTCCCAAACTGAGCCCTGTTTGATATAGCACCTGGGAAAATACATCTGAAATCCTGAACAGTTTACTATTTTATTGGTCTGTTCTTTCCAAAAAGCTTTGTGATTCCCTTGGGGAGAACATATCTGGTTTGGTAAAGTGTAAGCCAAGTTTCAAAGTGATATAATTGGGAGCAGCTGAAATCTTAAACCCTGGTTCTCAGAGCGGATAATGAAAATATTAACTACAGCATACAAAAGGCTGTGCTCCCTCTACATATTCTGAATCAGGCTAGATTTAGAGCTGGGTGAGTTATGGCATGCCAGATTGCCTCGCTGTGCTTCCTGAAGTGAAGCATGTGCCCTTTTTAACTGATAAAGTGAAAGGCTTTCTGTGTCTGAGACCATAAAGGTATGTCTACACAGCATTGCAGAGTGAGCAGAAACAAGACTGCCAGTCTGGGTTGATAGACTAAAATTAGCAGGTCTCCTGCTAGCCCTTGAAATATAGCTGTACAGACAGCGCTTTGAAGTTGCAGCTCAGGCAGGAGCTCCAGCACTGAAGCCTAAAGAGGATGTGCATCAGAGCTGGAGCGCCAGAATTGCAACTTCAAAGTGTTGTCTGTAGACCTATTATTAAAGTGCTACCATGAGCCACATTAGGCCAGTCTGTTGACCCGAGCTGGGGAGGTTCACTCCTCCTCACTCCAAAACCTGTATAGACATACTTTCCACGGCTGGGGAAAAGGCATTATGGCATTAATAAGGTAAGATGGTATGTTAACATTTACAAATAAATAAAAAATGGATCCAGGCTTCATGGCCAGTCAATAACTCTGCTGGAAGTGAAACTTCATTGTCATGGCTGCTGCTGCTATTTCCCTCAGATTTTCTTCTAGCTCCAAATTATTCCACTGAGTTTATGGGATTATGGGGAGGGAGCAGAACTTCTGGGATGCAATTGTCACTGTTATTACCAATGTAGGATTTGCCAGGGGTATAGGGATATTCAACCCAGAAGATGGTCAGTGCCATCTTACCCTTCTGCTGGAAAATTTTGCAGCTCCCTCCTCCCTGCTGTAAAGAACCTTATTACATTTAGATTACAATATGTGTTTTCCTTCCTTCACTACAGGATCTGAGGCATCTCTCAGCACATTCTCATATAGAGAGCCTCTATTTAGCCTGTGTGTGTCCCAGCCTAACACTTCAGATTCTTTCCTCCTTATCATTAATTGTATCCACAGCTGTGTGAAATTCGTGGTGTCCCAACTGAGGAGTCAGGAAAGGTTCCAGCAGTGATTTTTTTCCATGCTGGCAGGAAAAAAAAATGTATTGATACAAAGACACAGTAGGCTGTTAGTGGAGTAGCATTCAAGCTTACCACATGAGCATGTCTCCCTTCTAGTGGTCGGCATCCAGCAGTTATAACTGCCTGCCTCTTATGTACAGGTAAAAGATTTCTCATATAATGCAAGTGGCCCATATTTTTGGTACTGAAGTCCCAGCTTTGATGCTATTGATAACCTCACTATTTGTACGCTGCCACAGTTCATAACATTGCACTTTTTCACTCTAAGCCACCTTCCTCTCCCCAGTACTTGGCAGGACAAATGGTTGAACCAGTCCCAGTAAAACTCAGAGCAGCTATTATTTTGGCGAAAGACTGTTCCACCTATGGGGGGGGGGTGTCATACTCTGGCTCCACCCCCTCCTTCCCTTTTCTCACCACAAGCACCCCATTAGCAGGTAGGAATGAATGGTTAGTCACCTATGCATTGTTCATGACAATTGGGGATTCCCCTTACATCAGGGAGAAGGGGATAAAATTGGATGCCAGAGCCTTAGGAATTACCTGCTGATTACGGCCATCTATCTCTTCTTCCTGAATGTTTTAGCCTCCTTGTAAAGAGCCTAATTATTTATAATGTTCAACATGATTTAGATATTCAAAAGAAGACACTTCATTTTCTCGAGACCACATTTTCAAAGTTAGCTCTTCTGCATTAGGAGTCAATCTTGCAAGGTGCTGAGAACTCTAGCCCTACCCAGTGAAGTGGTTTAGCATATGCTTAACTTTAAGTATGTGAGTATTCCCCCTTCAAGTGAATGCAGCAACTCACATGATTAAGGTTGGGCACACGTATAAGTATTTTGCTGAATTGATCTAACTTGCTCAGCAATTTACAGGACTGAGCCTCCGAATCAGTTTCCAACCAAAGACAGATGGAAGGGTTCATTGTTTTGTTTTGTTTTTTCATGATACCACGGCGACGGGTGCCATAGAAACCATTAAGATAGAGTCTCCCTTAGTTAAACAGACTTTTTTTTTCTTTATTTCACTGTCACTTCATTTATTTTCCTCATCAGATGGCTGAGCCATGACGTAAGGCTCCTTTTCTATTATCAAGAACTAGTATTTCAGATTCAAGATGATTTTATTTCTCCATCAGGTTTATTTTTATGACTCCCAAAACATTCATATTTCTGTGCATGGAGCTTTGAATCTAAATAATCTGTGCAAAACTGCATTCCACTTGCAAGTGATCTGAACATTTCACAACCCTGGAGTTATACACTGATATGCAAGTATTCAGACATCATTTAAAAGTCCTTCTTTGCAGTTAGTCATTTCAGACTGCTGATTTATGATGCATTTAAAGAGTCTGATCCAACTCGTTTTAGCCTTCTCAGACATCTTTGACAGAAGCCTGAGTTAGTTCCCTTCAATGTCTGTTTACAACAACTCAGTTATTACGTATTACTTATTATTTGTATTATCATAGGGTATGTCTACACTTGAAAAGTTAAGTCGACTCTGTTAAGTCGACTTAACAAGATGGACTTAAAGTCAAACATGTTAAGTCGACTTTTAACTTCTCAAGTGTAGACACAGCGGAGAGCCGAGGCTCCCTGCTGAGAAGGGAGCCGTTGTCCCCGACAAAAAGGACCTATAGGACAAGAACAAAAAGGACAAGGGAACCCCGTGCGGCTCCCAGAGAGAAGGGGACAATGCGGGGCTCCCCAGCCAGGGCTCCAGTGATGAGGGATTCCCCTGCTGGGGCTCCAGCAGCGAGGAAATCCCCCGTCGCCCCCACCTGGGATTCCCTCGCCACTGGAACCCCAGCCGGGACGGTGGGGGATTCCCTTGCCGCTGGAGCCGCCGCGGTGAATTCCCTCCCCAATGAAGCCCTTGCTGGGGAGCCCCATGCAGCTCCCTTCCCCCTGGGGACCCACAACTTCCCGGCAAGAAGGGAGCCGCAGCTTCCTTGTCCCGGGAAGCTGCAGCTCCCTTTTCCCCAGCCCCTAGGGAACTAAGTCGACCTAGGGCATCCACACCAGTTTTGGGTCAACTTAACAAATCGACTTAGCTGTTAAGTCAAGCTAGTGACTGGTAGTTATTAAGTCAACTTAAGGACGCCCTTAAGTCAACTTAATGAAAGCCTTGTGTGGACGTGGAGTAATTTAGGTCACCTTAAGTCGACCTAAATTGCAAGTGTAGACATACCCATAGTGCCTAGGATCTGAGTCATAGAATGTGACTGCACTGTGCTAATTGTTGTACAAACATGCAATGAAAAAAGTAGTCTCAGTCTCAAACAGTTTACAGTCTAAATGCAGTTTGTGGATTTTATTTTTTTCAATCAAAGCTAGATTCTTCATATCTTGAAGCTCAAAGATTCTCATTCAGCTTCTGCATATAATGACCTTAAACTGACTGCTAATCCAATTATAAGAAACAGAAAGAAACAAGAGGAAGTCCCCGGCTTTCTTCTCATAACATTCAAAAACTATGCCATGAAATGATAAGTAGCAAACAGATAAAGGAAATACAAATTCACATGAACAACTCCATGGCAACCCTAGCTGTAAGTAATTCTTTCAAAAATTCTCTTCCTATTGTTCACTTCATGGTGAGCTATCAAATTATATACTGCTACTAGCTAAGGCTAGGTCTATACTTGTTAATTTTAGTCGACTTAGCTAAGCCGACTTAATAAAGTTGACTTTGTTATAGTCGACTTAGCATGTCTACACTCAAAAATTAAGTTGACTTAAAGGGGACCCTGCCAAATCGACTTAGAGCATGCACACTGGACACCTAAGTCAACTTGTAGGAGCCAAGTGGACCTGGGACTAGTCCACAGTGGCAGGGGGAGCACCCCTTGCCAAGTGCCAGGGGGTTCAGCATTTGCCCCATTTACCTGGGTACAATGGGGGCTGAGCAGGACAGGGACACTGGCAGGGCATAGGAGCAGGGTGGGCAGGGCTCTGTCCTGCCCTGTGGGGGGGCACGCCAGGCTCTGCCTGTGCCAACCACCCTGGCAGGGAGGGCAATGGGGAGGCCCTGGAGCCCTTTATGTTGACTTTAAGTCGATTTAGGGCTAATCTGCGTCCACACTGGCTAAGTCGACTTTATAAAGTTGACTTAGCCAGTAAAGTCGACTTAATATTAGGTTTTATAAAGTCGACTTTAAATCTCTTTAAGTCGACTTAAGCAGCAGTTTAAGTCGACGTAAGGAAATTGTAGTGTAGATGCAGATTAAATTAAGTCAATTTAAGCAAGTTTAAGTCGACTTAATTTGTAAGTGTAGATGCACCCTCAGAGGCATCATTCTGTAATGAACACTGGCTGCATTTATACCGACACCCTGCTGGTTACAGGGGACTCAAGCTTGACATTTAGCAGTAGGGATTTAAGTCAGCATTCCAAAGCACATGCATTACTTTAGCCATGTACTTACATCCCCCTGAATGGTTGACGACTTTGTTCAACTGAGGACTGAACAGCAAAAGTTGAAAGAAGAACTCCATTAGCTGTTGTAAAGCAGCAAGTTTATTCTTGATGGGGCCAGCCTTTGGTAAGAAGCTTGCTTTCCCATAGTAAGACACTTGGAGTATATCTACACTTTAAGTCGACTTAATTTTTGAGTGTGGACATGCTAAGTCGATTTATTTTGACAAGTGTAGACATAGCCTGAGAGTGAAGGGATCCAGCAAACACTTCTGAGAGATACATCCTTTTGTACTACATAATTTGAATCGAAGACTGTTAGGAAACATGCCTTAGTTTTAGCTAGTCAACTAAAAATTATTGGATTAGAAACACAACTGTGAGGTCTTGGGAAAATTCACCTTTCTAAAGAACTTAAACATGCACGTAAGGTCACGGCTCTCATTCTTTTATTCTTGCTGACTGGTTTAACTCTCACACACAATAACAGATTCTCCATATAGAAATATTATAAATTCTGGTAGCTGCTATAAGTACTCTTCCATTGACTTAGCTACCACCTCTGTAGGGGCTGAATTAACTACAGGGACTGAAAAACCCATTGCAAGCATGTACAGTATGGCACAACGGTTATGCCACTGCAGTGCTGTAACTGTGCTTCTGTGGTGCAGATGAGCCTGGAGGCTTCTGCTTTAAGGAAGTAATATCTCACTTTTATTTTTTCAGTGGTAGCATTTACCTGCTAAGTCAATTACATTATCAAATTTCATAGAAATAGTTGTAGCCCTGCTTCCTGGATTTCAGAAACATCTGTCTAGCTGCATTTCTAATGCAACATACCATTAGTATTGGCAATCCAGAAACTCCTATCTATGTTTAAAGGATAAACAGCTGGAAAACACCCACATTGCTCTAAGATGTATTAGGGAGAAAAAGTGTGTCCTATCACATAACAATTGCTAGTTAGTTAATGGTATCTGTAGCATTCAGTTGGCTATCAGGTCACTGGAGCTTATGAAGTTAAAGAGGTTTACTACCTGTAAAGAGTTCCTAGACAATTGCGACTTCTTGACCCTGGTCATTACAAATTGCCAGGCCTTCTCTCTGATTTTCTCTCCCAGAGTGCCTCCTTAGTGGGTACTTCCATAATTCCATGTACCTGTAATGTACCATGTACCAGCTTCTCTGACTCTCAGGATTGCCTCATCTTGCTCCTCCAGCCCAAGAATTTTTCCTCCCGCACAGATACCAACTTGCACATTATTCACAGGAAGTTACTTCTGGCTTCAGGCAGGAAAGAGAATGTGGCACAGCCATTGCAAGTCACCACCGCTTCCATCACTGGCCATCAGATATCACATGTAAGGCTGAACCTGGAAAGCAGGCCTCACATTCCCTTCAAAACTATCCTGTTAGCTGCATCTATTAGTGGCTCTGGAGTTCACCTAGAAAGTGCATGCCCTAACTTCTGGGTGATAAAATCCCCCCCCTCCCTTCTCCCCTCTCCCCCGTCTCTATCTCTCCTTGTTATTTTCCACTGGCTAGTTTAGACAACTCCCTGTACAACATGTCCACTTTGTTAAGTTGACCTAACTGCCTTTAAGTTGACTTAATAAAGTCGACTTAAGGGTTACTCCTTGTCCACACCGTCCTTAAGTCGACTTAGGGAGTCGACTTAAGGCTTAAGTTGACCTAATGGGCGGTTCTTATTAGGTCAACTTAAGCTTTCATTAAGTCGACTTAAGGAATTTCTTAAGTTGACAATGAAAATCAGGTGTAGACATGAGTAATTTAGGTTGACTTAAGGGTCCTTAAGTCGACCTAAATTGCTAGTGTAGACATACCATATTGTCTTGCTTATTGTTTCTGACTTCACCACAGGTTAGAGCACCTTGGCTGTGTGGGGCTGCACAATCCTTTTCTGCCCCTAATACTCCCTCTCTTTCCTTCTTTCAACACCCCTTACACTGCAGGCAGTTGTAAGTGCAAGAAGCAGATCCACCAGTTTCTATCATTGCTGGGTATTCCTCAATAAAGGGGATATCCCCCGCTTAAGAATTACAAGAGGTTTCCAACTGCTTACTACCACCTGAGCAAAAATGCTGCGTGGGCCAGAGAATACGTCCCAAGATCAGAAAAATTAAGAACAAGAAGCTAACAGACCTCTTGTATTAACTAGAGAGAGTTAGACATAAATTCCCATTCCTGCTTGTGAAGATCACTGCAGCTTTACACCGCGTGAATTATATTTTCACAGGCTGCCAGCTGAAGGCAGAAATAGAATAAATAACTGTGAGATATACTATCCCTGTAGGATTTCTTCAAATTTCCTCAGAGCCCTTGGATACATCTAGGACAAATACCCCCTTATAAACCTGACAGGTTTTTTTTTAAAACCATTTACACAGGTTTCCTCGATCTCTATAATCTGAGTAGAGTAATAGAGATGGAGGATATGATCAGTCTAAAAGTACAGCGGTCTCTACTGCACACATAACAGAAACATCGGTATTTGGATGTTCCACCAAAGTATGATTTCTTGGTTTCAACATCACTTGTTTGCAGTTGCTTTTATGTGCATTAAAATAACTTTCAGTCCAAGAGAAATATGGTCTATACATCATGGCTCTAATGATACTTTTGAGCCTTCATTTTTCTGAACCACTCTTTGAAAATTCAGATAATTTTTGTCCCTCTTTATGCACTTAAGAAAAACGAGGGTTTCTTAATGATGACCAGAATGGAGATATTCCCAATAAAACAGGTGAGTAGGCGAAGAAATAAAAATTTGCAAAAGTGTTAAGTATTTATTTACCAAAAGGCTGGAAGCATTTAAGAATAATTCAGTAAACACAGCACTACAAGATTGTGGCAATGAGCTTTTTAGGATCTTGAAGTGGCCCTGTCCTGCAACCGAGCTCTGTATAGGGAGGAGGGCAGCTGTAAAGGACTGTGGAATAGGGTGGGCTGAAGGATAATTTTTTTGAAACCATAATTCCCATAAACAGATTCTTTTGAAAGGAGAATTTGGCACTGTAGTATTAACGGAAGATTATGTGACCGTCTAGGTAAGTAGAGGGTGTAGTCGCCTCGTAGCCCTGACCTTTAAACAGCCCTGCATGTGTATAACAATTCCCATATACTGACTAATTCACGTAAGGCTGGTATTGTCAGCCTTGAAATGTGTCTTCCCCCCTTATCAATGGGAATGTCTTTCTCCCTCGCTGGTGGGAACCAAGGCCGTTATTCTTTCTCGCAGAAAAACAAGGTAATAATTCTAATGACCCTGGGGTCACGCTAATGTAGTAACTAGGTGGGGGGAAAAGTTAGTTGTATGTGTTAGTATGTAAAAAAGTATATATAAGCTGATGCTTAAACCCCTCCTCTTTGGAACTTCACCGATGGGACAGCTGCTGTTCTGATCACCTCGGATCATCGCTCTCTAAGCTTTTTGCCTGCAGTTGCTTTGCTTGGAGTTCCCATCTGCTCAGGGGCGTAAGCATTGGACTTTCTTTCCTATTACCCCCACACACACTTGTTTGTACCCTAATAAAAATATTCTTTTACTCTTTACATTGCCTCCTTCTACTGCATGCAAAGAACCTGAGGGCCTGAGCTATTGGTTGTAGCCAGAGTCCCACTACAGGCACCTGGATGGTAGCCCAGAAATAACATTCATGGTGGGCAATTTCTGCCAGCAGCCATCAATCTCTGACCTATTATTGGTGAGATGAAGATCTCTCAGCACCCACCTTGCTCTCTGGTTTCCATGTTTATCTGTATTGTTTACTTGTTTGTCACCAGAGATTCAGTCCTAAAGGATGGGAAAGCTTCCAATCTGCACTGCAATCAATAGGGCAATGTCTACACTAGAAAAAGTTAGGTCGACTTTGTTAAGTTGACTTAATAAGGTCGACTTTAAGTCAACTTAAAGTCGACCTTATTAAGTCGATTTAACAAAGTGGATTAAGTTGACTTTGTTAAGTCAACCTAACTGCCCTTAAGTCAACTTAATAAAGTCAACTTAAGGGTTATTCCACTTCCACACCTCCTTAAGTTGACTTAAGGAGTCAACTTAAGGCTTAAGTTGACGTAATGGGTGGTTCTTATTAAGTCAACTTAAGCTTTCATTAAGAAATTTCTTAAGTCGTCTTAATGAAAGCCTGGTGTACACCTGGAGTAATTTAGGTCAACTTAAGCCTCCTTAAGTCGACCTAAATTGTTAGTGTAGACATAGCCTAAGAGCCGAGAATGCTCAGGATTTTGCAGAATTAAGCCCTAGAGGAGAATTTGTGTGCGTCATAAAGTAGGAGGTGTTTATTTCTGTGATTTATAGCAATGTTTACAGATAATGGGGCAAATTCTTCCCTCAGTTATACATGTCTTATCCCACTAATTTCAGTGGGGTACATCTGAGATTGGAATTCAGCTCTAAGCAAGTAAATCATAGGTTACTTTTGATCATACACTAATAAATCTGTCAGACTACTGTATCTTAGGTATTCAAATGTTTGCCTCCTCATAATCTTTATTTCTGTTTCTTTAGCTTCATACTGTATTTCCTGTTTTATCCCTATCTTCCTTAGAACTATGTCACAGAAAATCACAGCTATTGGTGCATATAGTGTAAGTGAAGAGTAGATTGGATTGGCATAAACACTGTTAAATGATCAATCACCAGTTGGAACCGAATAAGTGAAAACTCGAAGAAGATACTTCAAGGACAACTTGTTGACTCCTTTGAAGCTTTGTTATATTTTCCAATTACTGAGAAGGGGGAAAGTTTACTATGTTTCTCATTTATAAATATAGTTGATAACAAATATGATAACAAATATATATAGTGGAGGGGGGTATTAGAATGTAAATACTGGCATCATGTAACTGCATCATCTTTTGATTTAATATGACCTCAGGCCATATCCGTTATAAAGTTTCTCAGCAGACAACCAATCTCAGTTTTTCCACTGCCTTCAGAGAACACATTGACAGAGAGAATTTAACCATTTAAATTAAATAAGGCAAAAGAAGCTGTCAGTTTTGTCTCCAGGACATCTTCCCACATGGCTGTATTGCTCAACCAGTAAAGCTGATTGTTTCAGACAATGATAGAAAAGCAAAAGCCTGACATATTTGCCACCTCGGAGCAAGATGGATGGCTTCAGCAACAAACAGCACAACTGGGTGCTTTCTGGTCTCCCTAGCTATTTAAACAGACACACATAGCCATAGATCATAAATAGCTGACAAAAACAGAGGATAACTTTTTACACTCAGCTTATAATTCCCACAGATGCTTTAGTTTTGACATCTGCATTCAACAACACCCTGAGGTATGATCAGAATGGACTAGATGGCTGAGAATGTTACTTGATATTTCTCTCATATTTTGTAAGATGCTCTGTGTAACTTCACAGTACAAACACGCTCAGGGTGTTACAGGTCTGCAGCTTCCATTGGAGGCACTTTGGGCTAGAGTTGCAAAGGGACTTAGGCACCCAAATCCCAAATGTAGGCACTTAAGTCTAAGGATAGGTACCTAAGTTCCATTTTTTTGTTCAGTGCAATCAGGAAAATTCCCACTGAACCCCCAAAGGCAACTATACTCACTCCCTACCTAAATTTTTAGAGTAAAAGTTCCCGTAGCTGGCTACATTTCTGCCTCTGAGCATTCATGCTGCTGCCTCACTCTAAGATTATGGGATATGTCTACAATGGCAATTTAAGTCAATTTAAGGAGGCTTAAGTTGACTTAAATTAAGTCACGTCCACACTAGGCTTTCATTGTCGACTTAAGAAATTCCTTAAGTCTACTTAATAACTACCACTCATTAGGTCGACTTAACCCTTAAGTCGACTCCTTAAGTCGACTTAAGGATGGTGTGGTTGTGGAGTAATCCTTAAGTTGACTTTACTAAATTGACTTAAGGGTGGTTAGGTTGACTTAAAGTGGACTAAGTTGACTTAAAGTTAAGTTGATTTAGTCCACTTTGTTAAGTTAACGTTAATAAGGACGACTTTAAGTCGACTTAAAGTCGACCTTATTAAGTCGACTTAACAAAGTCGACCTATCTTTTTCTAATGTAGAAATAGCCATGGTGGGGTGGACAGTGCTCTAACATGGTCGACAAAATAGTGAATCTAAAAACACTACAAGGAAAGAGGGCTCAGACAGAAAGGCATGGGGATCTCAAAGTCAGAGTCCAGCAAAAATAGGACATGGAGTTGGCAACAAACACAACCAGGAAATGCCAGGCCTACGAAAAAGATTCAAGAAATGCAATGAATTGCATTCCCTTGCAAGCATTTACAAGTACTGTATCAGCAGATCACGCGCAGCATGGACAAATATGATAACAGTATCACTAGCTCAGGAGACTCTTCATAGGAGCAATGAATAAAGTTGCTGCAGATGATTGGATTGTCAGCCTGATAGCAAATACAACATCTATTCATTTTAGGTGCATAAGTTGATGGATTGCCAGAAACCGTATCAGCACTAAAAGATAGCCACAAGTATTGGATGGTAAATAACTAAAATTTAGTGCTAAAGCAGTGAACTTATCCCCCCTGAAGGCATCATGCCTGCACAAACAGGCATAAAAGGGATACAAAGATTCTTTGGAATGGTGAATGATACAGGGAAATTTGTATCTCCTCTCACTGCTCAAACCTGCAATTGCAAAGCGCTGCTGTACAAAGAGTAATTAAGGGGATGCAACTCTTAGACTATGAGAAACTGAAGGAGTTAGTTAAAGATGCCCCAGGCCTCTGGAACTATAAACTATATGCAAAACTAAGTTACCAGCAGGTCCTTCCAAAGCACGTATTAGCACAGTACTCTTACAGCAGTCTGGTCAAAATTGGAGGGCCGTGAATTTTGTGTGATGGGTGCTAACAAAAACTGTGTGTCAATAAGCTCATATAAAAAAGGAGGCTTTGACCTCAGTAAAAGGATGTATTTGTGGGAGGCTTGTGTGTTACTTGAAACTGATGCTAATGCACTTATTGCCATTGCCAAACGTGTCTGTCAATTTTCTCCCGCACTCCCCCAAAAATAGAGCAATGGGTTTTTTCCCACTAAAAGCGTGTGACTTGCAAAGTTGGAACTGAATACAAACAAGACCAGGTTGGTGCTTACAGAAGCTTTCTGGAGCATTTGAGTAAAATGCAATGGAGCAAAATCCATAGCTAGATTTCATATACGTTAATCTGATTTTTTTAAAGGGTCTAAAATGTGGACTGTGGTTGCTAGAGCTACTGCTCAGGATGAAACCTTGTGGAACATCAGTAAGATTTGCAGCACAGGGAGGCCAGGACAGCATATTCACAGCTTCTGTCATCACTTTAGAAGACAGCTTTCAGTACTAGATGAAATTTTGTTTAAAGATAGCAAAATGGGCCATTCCTAAGGTGTTATAGAACAGCATGTTTAAAAGTCTATGTAAAAGTCATTTAGAGGCAGAAAAATCTAAGAGATGTGTCAGAGATACTTCATACGGGCCTCAAATTAACTGTGACACTGAGAAAGCTGTTAAGGCTTTTCACCTAGGCCAAAAATACAGGCCATTGTGGTGTCTGACACTGGACCACAGTTTAGTTGGCAGGAGTTTAAGCAGTCTGTAGTGAAGTAGGGGTTTACATGTAACTGTTAATCTCCATTATCACCAGTGCAATGGGTTGGTAGAGAACAGTGTGAAAATAATAAATCAATTGCGAAAAAGAATGCTGAGTCAAACTGATCCTAATTTAACACTATTAAATTACAGAAAGGTCTCAGTGAAGCACGGCTCATAACCTGTGGATTTTTAGGCAACAGAAAACCAAAACCAAACTGAAATACTGTTAGAAAATGATGTCGGGGTCACTGTGGACGTGCACCTGTGTACAGGGACAGATAAGGAAAAACAAAAATCTTGGGAACTGTCACCACTTCTCAAAAATGATGCTGTGCATAACTATAATGAGAAACAACGTTCACAAACAGAGAAGTTGTCCCACAGTCTTATGAGGCCTGTGTTAAAGGTGATTGTTGTTATTGGGTTAGTCATCTGGAGAAGGAAGATGTGAGGGGAATATACCATTAAGAGGCTCTGGTGAGAGCCAGACAGAATCAGACTCACAGTAAAAACAGAGCTCTGGCAAGCACCGATCTTCAGACCCCACAAAAACTTACAGCTTTTGGCACATGGGGCTGGTGTGGTATTGCTTTAAGAAACTGAAAGGTTATGTCTACACTAGAAAAAGTTAGGTCGACTTTGTTAAGTTGACATAGTAAGGTCGACTTTAGGTAGACCTTATTAAAGTTGACTTAAAGTGGACTAAGTTGACTTAGCTTTAAGTTAACTTAGTCCACTTCGTTAAGTCAACCTAAACACCTTTAAGTCAACTTAATAAAGTCGACTTAAGGGTTACTCCACATCCACACCGACCTTAAATCAACCTAAGGAGTCGACTTAAGGGTTAAGTCGACCTAATGAGTGGTAGTAACAAAGTCAACTTAAGCTTTCATTAAGTCAGCTTAAGGAATTTCTTAAATTGACTTAATGAAAGCCTGGTGTGGACGTGGCTTAATTTAAGTCGACTTGAGCCTCCTTAAGTCAACTTAAATTGCCAGTGTAGACATAGCCATAGATAGCATCATTTGGATTCTCTCAGTGACTCAGAGTGGCCATTCCCAATATGAAGGAGGCCATACCATAAACTACACAGAGCCTCAAATGTGCAATGTTCACGCTATGTGTTCAGAGGTGATGACGCCTTTTCATCTCCTTTTCCTCCATTACATACTTATCTTCCAGTTTTAGTCATCATTATGCCATTTCATCCTCCCTGTAACTAAAAGCATAGAGAATAATTTGGCCTTTGTTGAAATACTGATTCCCTTACTCTTTTTATGTAGTTCTTACTGGGGCAAAGGTCTCTAACTTCAGTGGTAAATTTGCCTGAGTTCTTATTGAGCAAATATAGAGTAAGGATTTCAGAATTTGTCGTGTAGTCAAGGAGTCAGGACAGCCACATAGTTAGTCAGTGCTCCAAACCATGAAAATCTAATTCAGACAAAACATTCCAGACAACTTATGGAGTAAGGACAGAGTCAACACACAGAGTAAAGACTTCAGGCATGATCTAAGGAATTTAATGTGAAATGTGCTCCTAAGTCTCTATAATGTACTCCTCTATTTCAAAGTCTTTCAGATGGCAAATTGTATAAGTAACTTTTTCCATCATCTTTTTGTCAAAAGCTATTCAATGAAATGACAGATAAGTATATTTGGGAAAGCAAATATTTTATATAACTATCAGGAAGACTAAAACATGCAACAATATTACAAAAATCGCATAGTCTAGCAAATATTTTTCTTATAAAAATAAATCTCTCAAGGTTGAAATTGGATACAAGACCCAATCTTTCCTAATTTGATTTTGTGTGACATTTTGAAGGGACTAGGAGCTAATAATTCATTTAAAATTCAGGGGGAAATGAGACTTGGGTGGTTTTAATCTGTTGTGAGATATCTTTCACTACTTTCACCATCTCAGTGACAAGTACTAATTCATTTTTAAATGTTTGTGTTCTGCCTTTCCTATATAAGCTTTCCATAACTGAAAATGGAAGAGCCATAAAGAATATAATTATTTACAAGTAATTCTTGTTTTATGAAGATAGCAATTTTATCAGATTTGCTTTCTAGGGCTTTCTTCTCTGACAATAGAGAGGCAGAAACAGCTCTGTCCTAGCACATGAACACAGCGGAGACACAAACTCCCCATTTGGTCCTCTCCTGCAGCCCTCACATACACTCTGCTGGTTACACCTCTGCTGCAGTGGCCCCTATGAGGCTTTGCAAGGGTGCAGAATAGCCAAGGTGTAAGAATGCCCTGGATGTGTCCTTCCTGTCCTCTTCAAGACACCCACACTCATAGCCTGCATTCCTTATTCAGGCAAGATGCCTTCCTCTTCACAGCTTAGCAGGCACTGCATATTCCAACCCTAATATTCTTCTGCGTCAACTTTTGGTACTAAGCATGTTCCGGGGCACCTCATTATTCAATAATAATGGAACTAGGGGAAATTACATATACTTCTTTGTCATAAGAAAGTGGTGACAATTTCTGGTCTATTTCTCTGCATATAAAGTTAGCCATTGCTCTCCTGCAGTAATGAGCCTCCTCTCCTGGATCACCGCCTGCACATTCATGACTGTTGCTTTTTTATTTTAACAGGCATTTAATAGAAATGTATTTCACTTCCCTAGTTTTCCTTAGTGTGAAATAGAGAAAAAAAGCTTTAAATGAATGAAGGATACACGGCTTTGTGTCAACATCGGGCTCTCATAAATCCTGCGATAAATATGGCAATAGCGTCAGTGGGACAGTGGTAGGCTATGACTTGTAGCTCTTTACTTTGTACATTGTGGCTTACAAATGAGTTTGATGTTCACTTATCACTGTTGAATGTACTACAGTAGTCAATGTGCTACAGACAGAGTATAGAAAGTAGCAAATCATAAACAAATTGATACCAGTGTAATTTTGCTGGGTAAAAGTTTCATTGGGCATTGGCTCTGTTACGCTCTTTAAAGATGCATTTCCCTGTGTGTTGAAGACAGTCTGCTCATTTCACAACACTGTACCTTCTCTATTAACATTTGTCAAATGGAAATCCAATGAAGCGTACAATACAGAATGGGCAGAGCCCAGGGCTGTAGGATTTATTTTTTCAGCTGAAACACAGCAGTGAAACTTGAAAAATGTTTTGCAGAAAACAAGACAAATATTCAAAGTAATGTTCTGTTGAGAGATTTTTACTATGCAGGTAAATTCCCTGCTCACTAACAACAAGTTGCCTAATACGAGGACAGAGCTTTCTTGAGCCCATGAATGTTATAGGTAATAGTCAAATTGCTTGGGATAAGCTATGATTCAGGTCCCCATCCTTGAGCTCTGTGACAGGCTGGTCCCCTATGAGCAGCTCTTGAATCCTAACACTGCTTGAATGGTGGTCCTAGTGATATCATTCATGGGACTGATCAGAGGAAGAGTACATGGATGATTCTGGGAGGGGTGCACATGAAGGAGACACAGGGGCTCTGTGTTCTGCAATTGATTTAAGTTCAGCTTTGTTTTTTTCCTCTTTCTCCTTACGCTCTTTTTCCCACTCAGCTTCTTTCTTTGCAACATCTCTA
The DNA here is from genome assembly GCA_007922175.1 of Pelusios castaneus. Taxonomy (NCBI): domain Eukaryota; kingdom Metazoa; phylum Chordata; order Testudines; family Pelomedusidae; genus Pelusios; species Pelusios castaneus. The sequence goes on from ML685951.1 coordinate 2,677,783, forward strand.
GCAACACGTTCATCTATGTTCTCAAACGTCTGTTTCATCTGTGCAACTAGACGGTTATTAATAATATCCCTACATTCCTGTATTAACCTGTTCATTTCAGCTTCTTTTTCTCTTCTCAGCTTGGCCATATTTTGTTTTGCTTTAAAGCGAGCTCGAATTTTATCATTCTCCTCTTCTTGTTTTTGTTCCTCTACAGCTTTAAGAATATCTTGGTCAGCAACATGCTCACGATGCATCCTCCTATGTTCAAGTTTTTCCTCCAGTTTCTTTTCATTTTCTCTCTGCACTTCCAGTTCATATAATCTGGTCAGTCTTTGAATCTCTTCACCTTCTTTTTTTGCCTCTAGTTTGTCTAATTCTGCCTGGTGCTTATGCTGCAACATTTTTCATGCTGTTAGCCACATTTCTGAACAGGTGAATAACCTCTCCTGCTCATAGCTGTGCACCTAAAGTAATTCAAAGTAATGGTCATACTTAACTGGTCATTTAATGACAGTCAGAATAAGAGTTCAGGAGCTCTACTAGGAGCATTGCCGCAGTGCGTGAGAGTAACACAAAGATCATAAGTAATTGAAAAATATCATATTCCAGATGTGGTATGTATGTGCATTATTAGTCTGGGATTTTCAAATGTAACGTGAGTTCAGGACCTCACTTCCTCAAGTGCCTTTTGTTCTACGCTTAAAGAAAGTTTTCGATTCTCTCCCATTGGCCACGTGCTTTTAATCATCAGTTGCTTGAATAATCCTTCAATATGGCCTAGTTGTAGGATCAGGCTCGTTGACTGTAAACTCCTTTGTCTTTATGCACTAATTTGCATCTGTTTTAATTTTTGTAAACAACTTATTATATTGTTAACCCATTTGACCTGAGCAATTAGTTAATATTCAGGGTCCTGTGGGTTGTTCCAGTAGGAGGAAAAACCCTGAGTCAGGTATTTCTTTAACAGTTATTTACAAAGGGTAGATATAAAATCCTGCAAGGAGTCCTGCGGCACTTTTAAACACTAACAAATTTATTTTTCGCATGAACTTTCTGATGAAGTGGGACTTCACCCATGAAAGCTCATGAGAAAAATAGATTTGTCAGTCTTTAAAAGTGCCACAGGACTCCTTGCTTGTTTTGCTGAACTAGACTAACACAGCTACCCCTTTGGAACATATAAAATCCTGGTATCCCTGAACACAGTGGGAATCAACAGCAGGAAACAGTTTATTTGCTCACAGCTATAAACCCCTTTCAGCCAGCACTCCCCCCCCCCCCCCAAAGCTTTCTCTCTCTAGGCTTTTTCTTGGGGCTATACTCACTGGGTTTGTTCTGGCCCTCTCTCCTCACTGTCTCTCCCTCTTTCTCCCTCTCTCTCTCATGGTCTCTCCCTATCTCCTTCTCACAGTCTCTCCCTCTTTCTCTCTCACAGTCTCTCCTTCTGTCTCATGGTCTCTCTCTCTCTCTCTCCCTCTCACGGTCCTCCCTCTCTCTCCCTCTCACGGTCTCTCCCTCTCTTACACACAAGCGCCCCTGCAATAAAAATCAATCCCTATTTCTTTCATTGTTATCAGACCACCAGCACACCCCTTGAACCAAATGGTCCAACCACTGCACACACTGGCGATGATTTTCCATTGTTTCAACTATCACTAAACAAGAGGCATTTATTTGTTCCCTCATTCAGTCTGAATTGAAATCAGTACCTGCCAATCAATTTCAACAAAGTTGGCTAACCCCCAGCAAAACAGTATATTGGTAAAAACCTCTGGACAAGTTTAGAAGATCAAGATTGATTTGAAAAGAATCATGTCATTTATGTGACCTTTGAATCTGCATTGCATAGACGGTTTTTAAAAAGCACTCTAAAGGGTGCTACGTTGACATCATTTCTACAGAATCACCTCTCAACAGAAAATCATGTTGTTTAATGGGCAATCGCATGAAAATAGCAAATGCTGAAGACTCCTTAATCTGTCTGGACCTACAAATTACAAAACTTCAGTATCAAAGGAAAACCTCTTTCCTTACAGCATTCCATTCATGCACAGCCAAAGCACCAGAAAAGTGGTATCTAGCAAAGGGAAAACTGGTCTGGTATTTTTTTTTTGCACAACACCACTTTAAGTCCTGTTTCTCTTTTTCACTAGCTGCAATTTACCCACTCTAACAATTTACTTTGCCCTCCTCTTTCAATGTCTGTCTCCTGATTCTTACTCCTGTCCAACCCCTCTATTCAGTGAGTGACTGTTCTTCATGTTTCCTACTTCACAGACATAAAGAATGCATTCCACTATAGATGTGTGTACTGGCCCTGAAAGAGATTATTACAGTAGTGCAAACAAAGGTGTCTAGGGGCTCTCCTTTACCCCATCATCCACAAAGAAATGAATGTAACATTGTCCCTCAAAGCAGATTCAGAAATATAAAGTTGCCAGAGCATTTGCACTGATGAGAGACTAGACCTCCAAGATTAGTTACATGACTTACCACTATAGGAGGCAGCCAACTACCTTCTTTATTTTATTATATTGATCTACCTCCTTAGAATCCACCCTTTATAAAAGTGTTCTTATTAAAAGAAAGCTTAAAGAGATAAGGAATTTTGTGGCTAACTTTTTTTTTTTTTTACTTAAACAAGAAAAAAATACCCAGACAAAATGGTCTAGGCACCTTATCATACAATGGGACTTATAATCATAAATCATGACCACCCAGCTGCAAAAGAGAATCATTTACAAATAATGAGTTAAAACAGCCAGTCAATAAATCAAAGCAGCAAAACAATATTCTTAGCATTCTCAGAATGTACCTCCAGCTTCCTCAGATAATCATGAATCATAAATGGCTTTTGCCATGTCCAGTATCTAGATAGTCATATTACCCTACTCTTTGTACTATGTGGGGTGGGTAATGAGAGTCATTTTAGAGGTATTAAGGGTGTTCGGCACCACACAAGATCAGACCATATCAAGGTAATTGTTTGCAATGATACAGGATATAATACAGAGATATCTTCTATTAAGTTAATAATCAAAGCCTATGATGAATAAAGCTAGTAAGTTTTTATTTCATCCCTTACTTTGGAAAGAGTTAAGAAACTGAGGGATTTTTCTTTCAGTTACATTGATGAACATGCTGTACAGGTCACTTGCCAATGATCTATTTGGATTTATTCTTCCACTTTGGAAGACAAATGCGTCCTTGTTCACAGAGCGAATGTGCTACAGTCCGATAGGGAAAAGTCAATAGTACTTTTTCTCCCTAATAGGGAAAGAGATGCAGTCATGATAGATGGGTACATTTGTACGACATTCAGCCAAAGGCAGCAATGAAGTACATATTTCAAGGCCACACATATATGAATTGAAGTGTGTTATTGTTCTTATAAATGCATATATAAAGCTTTTAAATACACATTATTTAAATATTACAGAGGTATCAACATTACATGGTGCATGAAGCATATGTAAAGTAGTTGATGTGTTAGATTTGGACATTGAGCCAAATTTGATTTTGGTGGCCCTCTATCTATAGCAGTTACCATCGGCACCCCCATCAGCAATCAGAATTTATTTTTCAATCATGCATGGTAAGGGGAAGAGTTGCACTGGAACTGACTTCTTAAATCTTCTCATAAAAATCTCATCTGTTGGATCTCTGGATGAAAAGACAGCCTTAGCCTTATGCTATCTCAGCAGCTCATATTCCAGAGCAGGTCTTGGCACCAAAACACACAGTCAACCTGCAAATCTTACTTGATAGTCTCCAAATATTTATCTATGCTTCTGTCCCATGTAGTTATTGCTGCACCGAGCTATATATAGTTAGCGCTTTAATTATCACAGTGTCTTGCTAGACGAAGGATTTTTTTTCTCTTAACATTTATTCCATTATTTTACAAAGGAGAGTAGCTGGACTTTTAACATGGTAATTGCCAGTATCACACTTTCTTCCATTTTTGAAGAGCAGTAGTACCTTAGAATTTTGTAAATTTGTAGCTGATTTTTAATATAATTTTCCTTTTTAGACAAAAAGTACCATTTCCCTTTGGAAGGGCAAAGGATACTTTTGTGAACTTTGTCGTATCTTTGTCAGATGACAAAACCCTTAAATAGATTACTACTTTACTCCACAAATAGTCCCCTGGACATGGCTGGTAGAATTCACCTCTTCAACCAGAGTGAAGCATAACACAAAAACCAAACTAAGAGGGAGGTTACAATTCACAATGCATACCGTATATCATTTGGAGAGGAAACTAATCTTCATTCACTAAATTATCACCTTCAAGAATTGTTTTCACATGATGGAGTAGAGGGTGATCCCATATTTAGCATCCACCACATCATTTTTTTCCCCTATAGGCTCAATAGAATTTTTAAAGAATTGCTAGAGAACTGTGTTGAAATGTTAAACAGCTTTGTTGTGAAAAAGGTGCTAACACAGTTTGACATAGGTTAGCATCAGTTACAGCCCCAAACCAGATTGGCACCAGTATTGCAGGTCCATGTGTTGTAGTAGTATTAATGATGGCATTTTTACAGGCACTAATATTCACAGCCAGTTACCTTTAAAAAAGAAGTTGAGCAGAACGGAGAGGAGATGTACAGTACTAACCCAAGAACAAGTACTGTAGAAGAACAGAATGGAAAAAATGCTGCAGCACTTCCAGCAACACATAAACCATTCATTTGTGAGACAACTTTGTAGCTGAAAGCTTCCATATTTCAGTGATTTCAGGAGAATGTTCTCCCAAAAGTACATATTTTTTTAGTTCTTGGGGTATAAGGTTGGTTAACAAGAGTTCCAGGTTTCACTTCATGACCTTAGCTTATTTGTGCCTCACTCTGTCCCCATTTGTTAAAACTAGTTACACAACTGACAGGCAATTATTAGATGCAAAAAGCTATATAAGTATAATCATTAATTATTAATAAGTAACTAATAAACTTACATTAGCACACAACCTTACATAATAACACACTGACTTTATAATTACCAAAAATACTGGCAGTCATTTCTGCATTTCATGGTACTATCTCCTATTATTCATTTCCACATAGACAAATGTGGCAATGAAAACCACAGCCTTCACATTTTTCCTCATTACTGACCAATACTTCCATAAGAACCAACTCTAAATTATTTTTCAGAGATTTACTTCAGCCCAAACTGTTGTTTGCCACTAACTTAACTTTGGAAAGTGTTGGTCAATCTGGAAAGTCCAACAAACAAAACAGCTCTGAAAAGAACAAAAATGTACACACCAATACCTGCATTCCAGAACATCATCTTTCAACTGAAACTTACCGTCACCTTCTTTAAGACACTCAGACGAAGAGGTCCAGAACCTCACTTGTTTGTTCCTGGAATAATAAAGTCACGCCAACTGTGTTTAAAGCTGCTTCCTCTGTGCCTGTCTCCTTCACAGCCGGGTCCAGATATAACTTTATGTATCACATGAATGTCCCAGAAGGGTTACTTCAAGTGAAAGTTCAACTAGATGGATACCAGTCATTTTACCCTTCTATGTGATTGAAGGAAACAATCCACCATTATCTGGCAGATTTGGCTTGAAGAGCTCAAGATGAATTGGACCATAAGAACATAAGAACATAAGAAAGGCCGTACTGGGTCAGACCA